>JAXBDB010000030.1:195258-301644 GCA_034008185.1 Gorsachius magnificus | reverse complement strand
TTCCCAACCCCCACATCCTACCCACCCTGACTCCAAAAAATTTATGGGGGGTCCCCGCGCCCGGGTGTTGCCCCACCCCCGAGGGAAGCCAGGCGTGGCGGTCACGCGCTCACCACGCGCAGATGTACACCCTCTCCTCGGTGGTTTTTCGCGGGGTGGGGGCCGGCGAGGGGGTGCTGGGGGTCTCCGTGGGGGTGGGGGGTCTCTCGGTGGCCATGAACGTGTCGACGCGGAAGATCCAGCGCCCCGGGACCCCCACGTTGCTCCTGCGGCCGATGCTCAGCACCGCCGGCGAGCGCGAGCCCGGGATGTTGTAGTAGTGGACATCGTCCCCGCTGTTGAACCCGGCCTGGGGACGGGGGGGGGGGACAGGACGGGGGTTGGGGGAGGGGAGGGGACAGGGGATCCCGGGGCGGGGGGGGACAGGAGCCACTGGGGCCTGAGGAACTGTGGGTCTACCCCAAATCCCCTTAATTCTGCCCCAACCCCCCTTAATCCTGCCTCAAATCCCATAATTCCACCCCAAACCTCCTTAATCCTGCCCCAAATCCCCTAATCCCACCCCAAACCTCCTTAATTCCCACCTTCCAAATCATTCACCCCAACCCCTTATCCCCCCAATCTCCTTAATCCACCCCAATCCTTTTTCCCCAACCCCCCTTAATCCTGCCTCAAATCCCATAATTCCACCCCAAACCTCCTTATCTCCACCCCAATCCTCTTTAATCCTACCCCAATACCCTTTTTTTCACCCCAAATTCCCTTAATTCAGCCTTAACCCCTTTCATTCTGCCCCAAATCCCCTTAACTCTGCCCAACCCCCCTTATTCCCACCCCAAATCCCCTTAATTTCACTCCAACCCCCCATAATTTCACCTCAAATCCCCTAATTCCACCTCAAATCCCTTTAATACCACCATAAATCTCCTTAATCCTACCCCAAATCCCTTTAATCCCACCACAAGTCTCCTTAATCCCACCCCAAATCCCGTTTAATACCACCACAAATCTCCTTAATTCCCACCCCAAATCCCTTTAATACCACTACAAGTCTGCTTAATCCCACCCCAAATCCCTTTAATCCCACCACAAGTCTCCTTAATCCCACCACAAATCCCGTTTAATACCACCACAAATCTCCTTAATCCTACCCCAAATCCCTTTAATCCCACCACAAGTCTCCTTAATCCCACCCCAACCTCCCTGACCTCCTCCCCAGGTTGGCCCTGGTCCATGGGGGGGGACACCCCGGTGTCCCCCGTGTCCCCGACACCCACCGGGCCGGATGCCCCCCATGCCAGTGTGGGCGTCCCCCTGGTTGGAGATGCCCGTGGTCCATTGGATGTCACCGTAGTTGAGCATGATGAAGGAGGTGACGCCATCGGTGGCCAGGACAGCCTGGAAGGTGTTCACCTGCGGCGGAACGTCACCGTGTCACCACGTCGTCACCGCGTCACCGCGACCCCCATTTGAGGTGGCCCCCCAACTCCGTGTCTCCATCCCTGTGGCCCTTGTCCCCCTCTGGCCCCATGTCCTTGTGTCCCCCACAGCATGGCCACCTTCTGGGCCCAGCCCCACGTCTTCATGTCCTCCCCATGTCCCCCATGTCCCCCGGTCCCCCTCCCCATGTCTCTCATGTCCCCTGTGTCTTCAATGTCCCCATGTCCCCTGTGTCTCCCATGTCCTCCCTGTGTCCCCCATGTCCCCCGTGTCCCCCATGTCCTCCATGTCGCCCATGTCCCCTGTGTTCCCCATGTCCTCCCTGTGTCCCCCATGTCCCCCATGTCCCCGTGTCCCCTGTGTCCTCCCCATGTCCCCCATGTCCCCATCCTTATGTCCCACATCCCTACATCCCCCTTCATCCCTGTGCCCTTGTGGCCCGTCCCCCCATCCCTCCCGGTCCCCACACCCATGTCCCCACACGAGTAGGTGACACCATGAAGGGGGCTGACCACCCCCTTGTCCCCTGCGTCCCACCTTCTTGGAGGCGGCCCCGAAGAAGGAGACCCGATGCCAGGTGGCCACAAAAGCCCAGGTGGGCTGAGGGGCTGGGTCAGGGGGGGTTACGGCAGGGGCCAGCTCCCGGGCCAGGCGGGCCAGCAGCTCCGGATTCCGGCTCTGCCGGTAGAAGACATCTCCACCCAGTCTGGTGTCCACGTCGGCCCAGTACGGGGCCACGAAGGGGCGGTGGCCGGAGAGCGGGAAGGGCTGGGGGGTGAACTCGGGGACCCCTATCCCAAATGACACCACGCCATTGTTGTTCACCTGTAGGAGACAACCGTCACCCCCTGGTGACCCCACCCATGGTGCGTGGCCATTGCCTGTGGTGGCACTCAACCATGGTGGCACCAACCACAGTGGCGGCTCTTGACCATCCCCCCAACCGGCTCCCACCATGGGTCACCTACCCATGGAGCCCCAACGATGGTGTGCTCAACTATGGTGGCCTCCAACCATGGTGACCTACAACCATGGTGGCCTCCAACTGTGGTGACCCCCAACCCATGGTGGCACCAACTCATGGTGGCACCAACTATGGTGGCCTACAACCATGGTGGCACCCAACTCATGGTGGCCTCCAACCCATGGTGGCCTCCAACTGTGGTGACCCCCAACCCATGGTGGCACCAACTGGTGGCACCCAACTCATGGTGGCCTCCAACCCATGGTGGCCTCCAACCCATGGTGGCCTCCAACTCATGGTGACCCCCAACCCATGGTGACGGACCCCCAACCCATGGTGGCACCCAACCCATGGTGGCCCCCAACCCATGGTGGCTCCCAGCTCATGGTGGCACCCAACCCATGGGGCCCCCACCCCATGCTGCCCCCAACCCATGGTGGCCTCCACCCATGGTGGCCTCCAACCCATGGTGGCCCCCAACCAGGGTATCTCCACCCATGGTGTCTTCAACCACAGTGACCCAATGTCCCCCAACTCATGGCCGTCACCCAGCCATGGTGGCCCCCAACCATGGTGGCCCCCACCCACAGCACCCCCCTGCCCCTCCATGCCATGGGGCCCAGGACCCACGTAGACAGAGCGGTAGGATTTTCTGTAGAAGGAGAAGGTCTGCCAGAGGAAGATCTCGGGGCTCATCCCGTCATCTTCATGGGGTGTGGCCTCGTCCCCGACCTCTGGCCCGAAGGGATAGAGCAGCCCACCTGGGGGGGACACACACCCATCAGGGACCCACGGTGAGGAGCAGGAACCCCCCCACCATGGGTCTGGGACCCCCATGGTGGCCCAGAAGCTTCCATGTCATTGCGGGTCTTTGCAGTATGGATCTGGGTCCTCCCAGTATGGGCGTGGCACCTCCCAAAAGGAGTATGGGAACCCTCCCATTATGGGACTGGGAGCCCCAGTGTCTAGGACCCCTTGGGATGAGGCCCCCCCCTAGAGCCTCCCAGTATGGGTCTGGGACCTCCCAGTATGGGCCTGGGACACCCTAGAGCCTCCCAGTATGGGCCTGGGCCCAGAACCTCCCAGTATGGGCCTAGGAACCCCAAAAAGGGGTCTGGGACCCCAAAATGGTTGTGGTCCCAGGTCCCCATGGTGTCTCTAATCACCTGGGGGTCCCATGGGTGCCCCCCACGTCCCCACGGTGTCCCCACTCACCTGGAGGTCCCATGGGTGCCCCCCACTCCCCACGGTTCCCCACTCACCTGGAGGTCCCATGGGTGCCCCCCATGTCTACATGGTGTCCTCATTCATCTGGAGGTCCCATGGGTGCCCCCCATGTCCCCATGGTGTCCCCACTCACCCGCGGGTCCAATGGGTGCCCCCCACGTCCCCACGGTGTCCCCACTCACCTGGAGGTCCCATGGGCGCCCCCCATGTCCCCAGGGGTCCCCACTCATCCATGTGGCCGAGGAAGAGGAGAAGGAGAACGGGGGGAGCCTTCATCTGCCCGGGCCTGGTGGGAGGTGGGGCCAGGGGTGCTCATCCTTACGTCATCTGCCCATCCGTCCGTCTCTCCCTCCACCCCTCCCTGTCCCCTGGGTGTCCCTGTCCCCACACCCACATGTCCCCTACTTGTCCCGTCCCCGTGTCCCCATGGGTGTCCCATGGGTGTCCCCTCCCCATGGGTGTCCTGTCCCCATGTAGGTGTCCCATGGGTGTCCCCATCCCCATGGGTGCCCCTGTCCCCATGGGTGTCCCTGTCCCCATGTAGGTGTCCCATGGGTGCCCCTGTCCTCATGGGTGTCCTTGTCCCCATGGGTGTCCTTGTCCCCACATAGGTGTCCTATGGGAGTCCCCATCCCCATGGGTGCCCCTGTCCCCATGGGTGTCCCTGTCCCCATGCCCACATGTCCCCTGCCTGTCCCTGTCCCCATGGGTGTCCCCATGGGTGCCCCTCTCTGGGTCCCCTGCGTGTCCCTGTCCCCGTGTCTCCATGCCCCACCATGTCCTCATGTCCCCCCCAGTCCCCCCTGTCCCAACCCCAACCCCCCGGGCCCCCTGATGTCCCCCTGTCCCCATGCCCCCATGACAACCCCATGTCCCCATGTCCCCCAACAACCCCATGTCCCTGTGTCCCTCAATGTCCCCCTCCCATGTCCCCACGCTCTTCTCATGCCCCCTCCTATGTCTCCCATGTCCCCCCCGTGTCCCCAGTGTCCCCATGTCCCCCAATGTCCCCCAATGCCCCCCATGCCCCCCCATGTCCCCAATGTCCCCAGTCCCCCCATGTCCCCAATGTCCCCAGTGTTCCCAATGCCCCCCAATGCCCTCCTCCCCCATGTGTCCCCATGTCCCCCAATGCCCCCCATGCCCCTGTCCCCATGTCCCCATGTCCCCCCATGCCCCCTGTGTTCCCAGTGTCCCCAATGTCCCAATGTCCCCCCTGCCATGTCCGCATGTTCCCAATGTCCCCCAATGCCCCCCATGCCCCCCCATGTCCCCAATGTCCCCACATCCCCCAATGCCCCCCCATGCCCCCCCCTTTCCCCATGTCCCCAGTGTCCCCACACTCACCGGGGTCCCATGGTGTCCGTCTGTGCCCGTGGCGTGGCCGGAGCCACTTTATCCCCAGGGAGGGGACAGGGATGGGGACAGGGGCGGGGGGGGGGACACACACGACACAGGTGGCACCTCCCAGGCCCCCAGGCGCTTCCGCCTCTGCCCACACCACCACTGGGGGGGGACTGGGATGGACTGGGACGGACTGTGGGCTCTTGCAGGGGGACACTGGGGGGGACTGGGACATACTGGGGAGGGACTGGGGATGCTTGGAGGGACACTGCAGGGGGGGACACTGAGTGGGACTGGGATGCATTGGGAGGTGCTGGAGGGGACTGGGACAAACTGGGAGGCACTGGGGGGGGACTGGGACAAACTGGGAGGCACTGGGGACACTTGGGGGGACACTGGGGGAACACTGAGTGGGACTGGGATGCATTGGGAGGCATTAGGGGAACTGGGACAAACTGGGAGGGACTGGGGACACCGTGTGGGGGGGGGGATGCAGTGGGGGAGGACTGGGAGGGACTGGGGCCACTGGGGCAGGGGGGAAACACTGGAGGGGCCTGCGAGGAACTGGGAGGGACTGGGGAGTGCATTGGAAGGGAACTGGGACAAACTGGGCTGTACTGGGACAGCACCCCCCTAGGGATCGGGGAGCATAGTCTTCCTCACTCCCCTCCCCCCCCCTCCCCATTCCCCCCCCCCCCCCCATGGGACCCAGGCATCCGGGTGTCCCCACCCCCACCCCCCCGGGCATGGCCGTGACGGGAAATATTGACCCAAAACGGGGGGGGGGAGGGGCGGGGGGGGGGCACAAAGCGCCCGGGGCATCGCGGGGGTTGGCGGGGACCCAGGGTGTCCGGGATCCACTCCCCCCCACCCCCCACCCCCCCCCCAGGCATCCGGGACCCACCCCCCCCCTCCCCCTCCCCCCCCCCCCATGACGCCTCCCCGCCTGCTTCCCCCCCCCCCCCCCATAATTTCGACGATTTCCAGCAAATTTTTTTTTTTTTTAAAAAGTCATTTTTATTCTCGCACCCCCACCCATCCCCCACCCTTTTCTTAGGGATTACTTTGAGGGGGGGAAAAAAAAACCCAAACCAAAACAAACCCCAAATTTTGGGGCACGGGGGGGGGGGGGGGTGTGGGGTGGGGGGAGGGGAAAATATCGCTTTTTTTCGTACGGATGCTCGGGTCCTGGCTGCGATGACCTCAGCGATGAGGCGCGGCGCCGCCGGCCCAGGCCCAGTTTCCTTTTCTGCGTCACTGGGGGGGGAACGGGGAGAAAAGGGGGGGGTTAAGACCCCACTTTTGGGGGGGGACCCCCCTTTTGGGGCTCCTTCCCCCCCCCTTTTTCAGCTTTTTTTCCCCCCTTTTTGGGCTCTTTCCCCCCTTTTTGGGCTCTTCCCCCCCTTTTTGGGGCTCTTCTCCCTTCTTTTTGGGCTCTTTCCCCCCTTTTGGGGGCTCCTTCTCCCCTCTTTTTTTGGCTCTTTCCCCCCCTTTTTAGGATCCTTCCCCCCCTTTTTAGGCTCCTTCCCCCCCTTTTTGGGCTCTTTCCCCCCTTTTGGGGGCTCTTCCCCCTCTTTTTTTGGGCTCTTTCCCCCCCTTTTGGAGGATCTTCCCCCTCTTTTTTAAGCTCTTTCCCCCCCTTTTAGGCTCTTCCCCCCCTTTTGGGGGTTCTTTCTTCCTTTTTTGGGGCTCCTTCCCCCCTTATTTGGCTCCTTTCCCCCTTTTTGGGCTTTTCCCCCTTTTTGGTTCTTCCCCCTCTTTTTTTGGCTCTTCCCCCCCTTTTGGGGCTCTTCCCCCTCTTTTTTGGGCTCCCCCCCCCCCCTTTGGGATCTTCCCCCCCTTTTTAAGCTCCTTCCGCCCCCTTTTGGGCACTTCCCCCCCTTTTGGGGGCCCTTTATTCCTTTTTTGGGGCTCCTTCCCCCCTCATTGGGCTCCTTCCCCCTTTTGGGCTCTTTCCCCCTTTTTGGGCTCTTCCCCCTTTTTGGCCTCTTCCCCCCTTTTTAGGCGTTTTCCTCTTCTTTTGGGGGCTCTTTCTGCCTTTTTGGGGGCTCCTTCCCCCCTTATTGGGCTCTTCCCCCCCTTTTTGGGTTCTTCCCCCCTTTTTTGGCACCTTCCCCCCTTTTTGGGTTCCTACCCCTCTTTTTTTGGCTCTTTACCCCCTTTTGGGCTCTTTCTCTCGATTTTTGGGCTCTTCCCCCCCCGATATTGGGCTCCTTCCCCCACTTTCCCCATCCATGACCACGGCATCGACACCGAACCCCCTCCCTTCCCCCCGCCTGATTTTGAGGCTGATTTGAGGAGAAAAAAAGCCATTTTGGGTTAGCCGAAGGGCGCACCGGGCGATGCCGACCTCCTGCTGGTGGCCAACACCCATCGGCGCTCCCTTCCCATGGCATTTTGGGGGAAAAAAAGGCCCTTTTGGGTCAAACTGGAACCATGGGGTCAACGCCCAGAGGTCTTGGGATGATGAAGACACCAAACGCGGGGGCTTCTCATGGGTGAAATCGGGCGGGAAAAGGCAATTTTGGGGGAAAAGGAAGGGAGGGGCCAACGGATGGAGACCTGGTGATGACGGCGGGATGAAGGCTGGCGCCAGGGGAGGGGCTTCCCTTGTGCGAAAACGTTGGAAAAAAGGCGATTTTTGGTTAAGCTGAAGGGTTGGGGTCAACTGGTGGATGTTTCTTCACGGTGGTGGCCCCAAAGCCCCCTGGAGACCCAACCAAGCCCAAGATGGGTCATGGAAGACGCCCAAAATCACCTGCCCCACCCCCCGTGCCCCCCCCCTACGTCGTCACCTCCCGGGGCGCCACTCACGTGGGTGAAGTCGGGTGCTCGCCAGGCCTTCGCCAGCGCCCTCACGCTTCCCGTCGGGTCCTCGGAGGTCGTTGGCCGCGTCGCCGTCGTAGTTGCCACACAACCCGCAGAGGTGTTTGCTCAGGTCCCGGGCCACCGTCACCGTCACCTCCCCGGCGGGGCTGAAGCCGATGGTGAAGTCGGGTTTTTGGGTGATCCAGGTGGTGCCCCCCGTCTCCGTGATGGTCAAGGAGCCGGCAACCGCCAAAGGGAGGGTGGCTGGGACCCCGTTGACCTGGAGAAGACACCGATAAGGAGGGCGTGGCCCCACGCGACGCGAAAATCCATACGAATCCGGGTGCAAAAGCCTGGAAATGGGGGCATTTCCCCACCTCCAACCTTCTCCAGAACGTGGTGGAGCCCCAAAATGGGGTGAAATCCCCCCATTTTGGGTACGGGGAGCTGGCGCGGAGCGCCCTTGGGCGGAAGGATCCATGGGATGGAGATGGGAGCGAGGGTTGATCTCAGGGGGGGTTCGTTCCTCCTCGGGGTGAGGACCCGGACCACCAGGTTCCCTCCGTGGGGCCGGGGCAAAGGAGGGCACTCATGGGTGCTTCCTTTACATCGGTTGGGGTGAAAAAGGGAAATTTTGGGCAATTTAAAGGGCTGAGCTGATGCTTGGATGACTCTTGGTGGTGGTGGGATGGGGGACAACACCCATGGGCGCCTGCGGGCCCGGGAAAAGGGGGGGGGAAGGGATGGGCCAAGGCGTGGGCGCCTGGTGGTGATGGTGGGAGGAAGGACAGCCCCGGGTCGGCGCCACCCGTGCCAGAGGCCAATGGACTGGGCAATATTTTGGTGGCAAATCCCAGGAATTTGGTTATGATTAAGGGCAGGGGGGATTTGGGGGGGGATGGGGGAGCGGGGTGGGGGTGACCTACCCAGACCTTCTTGTCCCTCTTGATGGTGATGAAGGCCTGGGCCTTGAAGAGGTGAAGAGCCACCACGGCTGGGCGGTGCTGGACCTCCCCGACGTCCCCCAAGAGGCGGAACCAGGCGAGGCGTTGGGGGTCACACAAGGTGGCCACCACGTAGTTGCCGGTGGCCGTGGTGGTGCCGGTGGCCCCGTCGAAGGAGACGAAGCGGGAGGCGGGGGCCAGGGTGCAATGGCCCGATTGCTCCACGCAGCCCCGGACGCCATCCTTGAGGCCGCACCCTTGGCCGAAGGGGCAACTGGCCGGCCGGCACTGCATGCCACCGGCCCCCACGCACGTGCAGGACTCGCTGCAGTCCGGGGAGAGGACGGTCTGGGCGATCTGCGGGGGTGGGACAGGGGGCGATGGAGGCGCCGCCCCCCAGGGCTCCCCCAACGATTGCAAAAATGGGGGGAAAAGCCCACCCCCCCACCCCCCCCCCCCAAAAAAAAACCCACGGCAGGCAAGGGGGTGTGTGCCCCTGTGGGGTGTGCAAGGCTGCAACGCTCCCTTTGCAAGGGTGCAAGCGTGCATGGGGCGTGCAAGGGCACGACGTTCCCTTTGCAAGGTGCAAGCATGCATGGGGTGTGCAAGGGCACGACGCTCCCTTTGCAAGGGTGCAAGTGCTTGGGGGGTGTGCAAGGGCACGACGTTCCCTTTGCAAGGGTGCAAGCGTGCATGGGGCGTGCAAGGTTGCAACCCTCCCTTTGCAAGAGTGCAAGCGTGCATGGGGTGTGCCAGGCTGCCACATTCCCCTTGGAAGGGTGCAAGCGTGCATGGGGCGTGCAAGGCCTCCCTTTGCAAGGGTGTAAGAGGGTGTAAGCGTGCATGGGGCGTGCAAAGTTGCAGCCCTCCCTTTGCGGGGGCAGCCCGGGGGGCCAGGAACCCTTTGGGTGCAAGGGGGCTTGCAAGGGTCCCCGCACTCCTCGCCGTTGAAGAGGAAGCCCGGGTCGCACTGGCGCCCTCGAAGCACCGCCCGGTGCACTGGGTGCTGGCGGAGACGGTGGCGCAGGTGTGGTCGCAGGTGCGGGTGCAGAGCTCGTAGTGGCTGTTGGGGGGGCAGGAGAGGGCTGGGGGGGCGGGGGGGGGGCGACGGGAAGGGAGGGGGAAGGCGGCGACGTGAGCATTTGCCACAGATTTGTTAAACCCCAACCCCGCAGCGCTTGGCCGGTGCCCGTGCAGGAGGAAATATTGCAGAAATGCAAACCCCGTGCATGCAACCTCTTCCCGCCTTGCAGAAATGCAAACCCCGGGCATGCAACCTCTTCCCGCCTTGCAGAAATGCAAACCCTGCTGCGTGCAACCTCTTCCCGCCTTGCAGAAATGCAAACCCTGCTGCGTGCAACCTCTTCCTGCCTTGCAGAAATGCAAACCCCGGGCGTGCAACCTCTTCCCGCCTTGCAGAAATGCAAACCCCGTGCATGCAACCTCTTCCCGCCTTGCAGAAATGCAAACCCCTGGCATGCAACCTCTTCCCGCCTTGCAGAAATGCAAACCCCGGGCATGCAACCTCTTCCCGCCTTGCAGAAATGCAAACCCGGGCATGCAACCTCTTCCCGCCTTGCAGAAATGCAAACCCGTGCATGCAACCTCTTCCCGCCTTGCAGAAATGCAAACCCCGGCATGCAACCTCTTCCCGCCTTGCAGAAATGCAAACCCCGGCATGCAACTCTTCCGCCTTGCAGAAATGCAAACCCCGGGCATGCAACCTCTTCCCGCCTTGCAGAAATGCAAACCCCGGGCATGCAACCTCTTCCCGCCTTGCAGAAATGCAAACCCCGTGCATGCAACCCTCCCTTGCAAAGCAAACCCCGGATGCAACCTCTTCCCGCCTTGCAGAAATGCAAACCCCGGGCATGCAACCACCTCCTCTTGCCCAAACGCAAACCCACGGGGCGCGAGCGCTCCCTCCTTTCCCAGGAACGCCCGTCCTGCTGCACACCCCCTCCCACCCCCTCTTCCCCCCCCCCCACCCCCCCCCCCCCTGCCCGCCGGCCGCCTGGCACGCGGGGGGCCAACACAAGCCCCCCGCGCCCGCCCGGGCGCACTGCTCCTGCACGCAGCCGGCCACGTAGTCTTGGGGTGCCACCACCGCGTGGCACCCGGCGAAGGGTCCCGGCGCCTCCGTCAGCACCCCGCAGGGCCCCGGCTTGGCCGAGGGGCAGACGGGAGGCGGGGGCCGTGGGGGGTCAGGGTGCCCCAAGCCCCCAGCTCCTGGGGGGCCTGGGGTCGTCGCCGGGGTCGCCGTTGAAGTTGCCGCAGAGGCCTTTGGCGTGGCGGCGGTAGGCGCCGGGGAGGCTGAGGAGGGCGTAGGCGTCGCCGTCGTAGAGGAATTTGGGGCCACCCCGCAGCAGCAGCACCCGGTGGGCGCCCTCCTGGGACACCGTCACCGCCCCCTGGGCCAGGGTCAGCGGCAGGAGGTGCCGCTCGCCGTCCACCTGCGGGGCCAAAACCCAAGAAAAAGGTAAAAAAAAAAAAAAATAAAGAGGGGTGCGGGGAGGGGGGTTTGCACCCCAAACCAGGGTTTGCACGTCCCGCTCTGCACCCCGCGGGAGGGGATTGCACCCCAAAATGGGGGCTGGCGCTGCCTGCTCTGCAACCCAAAGCGGGGTTTGCACCACAAAATGGGGTCCTGCACCCCGAAATAGGGTTTGCACGTCCCGCTGTGCACCCCAAAGTGGGGTCCGGCACCCCGAAAAGGGTTTGCACGTCCCGCTGTGCACCACAAAGTGGGGTCCTGCACCCCAAACCAGGGTTTGCACATCCCACTGTGCACCCCAAAGTGGGGTCCTGCACCCCAAACCAGGATTTGCACGTCCCGCTGATCACCCCAAAGTGGGGTCCTGCACCCCAAACCACGGTTTGCACGTCCCGCTGATCACCCCAAAGTGGGGTCCTGCACCCCAAACCAGGGTTTGCACGTCCCGCTCTGCACCCCAAAGTGGGGTCCTGCACCCCAAACCAGGGTTTGCACGTCCCACTGTGCACCCCAAAGTGGGGTCCTGCACCCCAAACCAGGATTTGCACGTCCCACTGTGCACCCCAAAGTGGGGTCCTGCACCCCAAACCAGGATTTGCACGTCCCGCTGTGCACCCCAAAGTGGGGTCCTGCACCCCAAACCAGGGTTTGCACGCTTGCTTGCACCCCAAAGGGTTTGGGGGTTGGGTTTGCACATCCAGTCGTGCACCCCAAATTCAGGTCTGCACCCAGAAGCGGAGCTCGCACTGCCTCCTCTGCAGCCCAAAGCAGGGTTTGCACGTCCTGCTGTGCACCCCAATGTGGGGTTTGCACCCCAAAACGGGGATTCGCACGTCCTGCTCTGCACCCCGGGGTTGGGTCTGCACCCCGGAGCGGGGTTTGCAAGCTAAGGGGAGGTTGCATGCTGGGATTTGCACCCTAAAACAGAGTTTGTACCCCGGAGCAGGGCTTGCACCCCGAAGCGGGGTTTGCAAGCTTAGAGGGAGGTTGCATGCGGGATTTGCACCCCAAAGAGGGGTTACCCCGGAGCAGGGCTTGCACCCCGGAGCAGGGCTTGCACCCCGGAGCAATGCTTGCACCTCTTGCTGTGCACCCCGAAGCAGCATTTGCAAGCTCGAGGGGAGTTTGCACCACTGGGCTTTGCACCCCAACGCCCCGGAGCGGCCCCCCCACTCACCGTCACCTCCCACTTGGCGCCCCTGGCCAGGCCGACGGTGACTCCGTGCACGGTGACCAGCAGCCGGCGGATGGTGGGTCCCTCCCTGCCGCTCTCCTTCTCCACCTCCACCACGAAGGGCACCAGCGGGTCCTCGGGGCCGTCGGCCTCGGCCGCCACCAGGGTGTATTTGCAGGTGCCGGCAAAGTGCAGCAGGCGCCCGTCGAAGGTCCTGTAGGAAACCGCCCCCAGCACCTGGCAGACGGCGCAGTTTTGGGTGTAGCAGCCCCGCACCCCGTCCCGCACCGCGCACGCCTCCTCCTGGGCGCAGCCCTGCGGCCGGCACTCCACCGCCCCGGCGGCTTTGCAAGTGCAGCGCTGGGCGCAGTCGGGGCCGGTGACGAACTCCTCGCCGATCTGGCGGTAGCGGCCCTCGTGCAAGCAGCCGCACTGGGCCAGGGGGACGCAGCGGCCGCCGCTCAGCACGAAGCCCTCGTTGCAGAAGCAGCCTTCGGCGCAGGGCGTGGTTTCGTCGCACTCCTCCGCTTCTGCTTGGCCCCAGCACGTGGCCGGGCAGGCCTGGCCGCAGAGCTCGTAGTGCTGGTTCGGGGGGCAGACGAGACCTACGGGGGGGCGGGGGGGGGGGGGGAGGAAAGCAGCAGGGGGTGGGGGTTTGCAGAGCCCTCAGAGCGTGGGAGCCCCAAATATCCCGCACCTCCTCCGTGCACGAGGAGTTTGGGGCGGCGGGCACGTGAAGGGCTTGCGTGCATGAGGGGTTTTCCGTTTGCGCAGAGGGTTTGGGGTTTGCACGCCTGCAAACCCTCTCGGCAACCTCCACAACCTCCGTGCCCTTTGTGCGTGCCAGCCCCCAACCCTTCGTGAAAACTCGACAGCCTCCGTGTGTGCAAACCCTTCGTGCGTGCGAACCCCAAACTCTTCGTGCGTGCAAGCCCCCAACTCTTCGTTCGTGCAAGCCCCGAGCCCTTTGTGCAAATCAAAAAGCACTCGTGCGTGCAAGCCCCAAACCCTCTGCGCAAACTTGAAAGCACTCGTGTGTGCAAGCCCTGTGTGCGTGTAAACCCCAAACTCTTTCTGCGTGCAATCCCCAAACCCTTCGTGCAAATCACAAAGCACTCATGCGTGCAATCCCCAAACCCTCTGTGCAAACTTGAAAGCCTCTGTGCGTGCAAACCCTTCACGAGTGTGCCCCCAAACTATTTGTGCATGCAAGCTCCAACCCTTCGTGCAAACTCAACGGCCTTAGTGCGTGCAAACCCCCAACTCTTTGTGCAAACTAAAAAGCCCTCGTGCATGCAAGCCCTGCGTGTGCGTGAGTCCCAAACTTTTTGTGAGTGCAAGCCCGCAAGCCTTCGTGCAAATGGAAAAGCCCTCGTGCGTGCAAGCCCTTCACATGTGCAAGCCCCAAAGTCTTTGTGTTGCAAGCCCCCAACTCTTCGTGCATGCAAGCCCCCAACTCTTCGTGCGTGCAAGTCCCCCACCCTTCATCGAGCACAAAAAAGCATTGCGCATGCAACCACCAACCCCCTTGGCACGTGCAAGCCCCAGAAGACGCCCCCGCCTGGAGCCCCACGTACTGCAGAAGGTGAGGGTGCGCCACGGCCCCAGGCGGATGCCCTGGCTCTGGCAGGCGGTGACGTAGGCGCTGATGGAGCGGCAGACGGTTTCCTGGTGCCCCTCGTAGAGGCACGTGTCATAGAGGCAGTCGTCGAGGTAGGGGGTGGGGTCGATGGTGCTGTGGCAGGCGGCGAAGGGCCCCTTCTTCTTTACCAGGAGCCCGCAGTGCTTGTCGCCACGGTAGGCGCGTTTCTCCGCTTCAGTGCAAACTTTGCAGCCTTGGGTGCAACCGGCCCAGCAACCGGGGACGTCGGCCACCTTCCAGGAGTCGGCAAACTGGATGGCATCGGTAGTCGGCTGCCCGTTGCGCAAGGTGAAGTCGTCCTGGGGGTCGCCATCAGCGTTGCCGCAGAGGCCGCAGACGGACCGCGAGTAGGTGTTGGGGAGGATGACGCGGGCGTAGCTGTACCAGTCGAAGGTGACGATGACGTCAAAGTCGGTCTTGATAAAGCCGTGGATGCCGCTGAGGTAGGCGCGGACCTTGTTGCCGTGGTTGAAGGGCAGATCCAGCAGGATCCCGTTGACCTGGAAGAGCAACATGGGTTGCATGATGACATGCAAGGGCTTTGAAGCCCACCCAGATGCCACACGATGGCTTTGAAGCCCACAAGATGCCACGAAACAGCTTTGAAGCCCACCCGATCACACACAACGGCTTTGAAGGCCACCCAGATGTCATGCCAGAACCTTGCAGTCCACCCAGATGCCACACAACGGCTTTGAAGCCCACCAAAATGCCATGCAAAGGCTTTGAAGCCCGCCAAGATGCCACAAAACAGCTTTGAAGCCAAACTGGATGGCACAAAACCTTGCGACCCAGCTAAATGCCATGCAAGGACCTCGCAGCCCACCCAGATGCCACGCAATGACCTCGTGACCCCCCAGATGCCACCCCCCCCCAGACGCCATGCAAGGACCTCGCAACCCACCTAAACTCCATGCAAGGACCTCGCAGCCCACCCAGATGCCATGCGAGGACCCTTGCAACTCAACCAGCTCCTCCTTCTCCCCTACCTTGAGCTTCTGGGGGTGCTCTTGGCTGAGGCTGAGGGTGATGTTGTAGACTTGCAGGGTGACTTCCTTGGTGTAGGAGACCACGCGGCTGCCCCGGTTGTTGTTCTCCACGGTGACGGTGAAGGGGACGAGGCTGGGGTCATCAGAGCAGAGGGCAGCCAACTGGTAGATGCAGGTGCCCATGAAATCAAAGCGGTGCCCGTCGAAGGTGGTGTAATGGGGGTCGCCGGTGGCCACGCAGATGGAGTGGGTCTTGGCCATGCACCGCCGCACGCCCTTCACCACGGCGCACGTCTCCCCCTGCTTGCAGCTGGCTGCCTTGCACACCACCATGCCCAAATCCGGGTCACACCTGCACTGAGATTGGCAGGTCTCATCGGCCCAAAACTCCTCGCCGGGGCGGTAGTAGCGGCCATTGTGGGTGCAGCCGCAGCTGCCCACCGCCACACACTGGCCGCCACTGAGGACGTAGCCCTCGTTGCAGGCGCAGGTCTCCACGCAGGGTTGGGCGCACGCGGCAGGCGCGTCCCGGTTGGCGCACGTGGCCGGGCAGGCATTGCCACAGGCTTCGTAGTGGCTGTTTTCGGGGCAGGGTAACGCTGTGGGGAGGAAGGGGTGGGGGGGGGCATGGTTAGAGGGGGAGGGGTGCAGCAGCATCGCGTGGGCGTCGCAAAGAGTTTGTGCGACGCGTGCTTCGCACGCAACACCCCGGGGATGGGTCTCACCCCCTGTGAACGCGCCGATTCTTTTGCCCACGACGCTCCCGAGCTGGACGTCCCCGCCCTCTACGCAACCCAACCCCCGCCCCCCCCCATCCCACCACGCAAAGCCAAGGAGGAAACGCGTTGCTTACGGCAGCCTGACGGCGTCCTCCAGTCGTGCACGACGGCCCCGTGCTTCTTGCAGGTGGACGCGTAGGCCTCCAGCACCTGGCAGAGGATCTTCTTCGCCCCGTCATTCATGCACACGTCGTAGAGGCAGTTGCGGTAGAATTCCTGGGGCTTGACGACGCTGTGGCAAGCCTTGAAGGGCCCCTGGAAGCTCTTTTTGATGAGGCCGCAGTAGTGGTTGCCCCCGTACAGCTCCTTTTTCTCCTCCTCGCACACCGGGCAGGAGCCTTTGCAATAATCCCAGCAAAACGGGTCATCGGCAGCGTCATCATCGGTGACTTTCCAGCCTCCGGCCCAGGCCACCAGGGCGGTGAGGTTGCTGCCACCCTGGGGGATGTCATCCTCGGCCTTGAGGTTGAAGTTGCCGCAGAGACCGCAGGTGTGTTTGTAGTAGCTGCTGGGGAGGTCAATGATGAGATGCCAGTTCCAGTCGTACGTTACCCGCAGGCCAAAATCCGTCTCCAGCACGGCGCTGAGCCCACTCTGGAAGACCTTCACCTTGCCATGCTCCAGGGTCACCGGGAGCAGCGTCACCACCCCGTTCACCTGCAGGGTGGGGAGAGCCAGACGTGAGCCTGGCGTGGGCTTGGGGCGTGCAGTGCCCTGTGGTCACCGCTGGGGGTGTCACGGCCACAGGAGACTGCCGTCGCGGCACGCAACGCCCCGCTGCAGCCACGCCGTCGCGTGCGATTGTCCACCCGCCCCAGGCTCCGCGCCCTCTGGGTGGGATCCAAACACGGAGCCAACCCTCATCGGAGGACGCGGAGATGCTCTGTGCATCAAAACCCCCCTCCGGTTTGATGACATTGCTGCCTTCATCGGGCTTTGCTTTTTCCTCACCCGACTCTCGTGCGCTGTCTGCCACCGCAAACCTCCCCGGGCGGGTGCCCCACCCGCTTTGAGGTCTCTCGGAGACCTCCTGCAGCCGCCTTTGGTGGGTTTGGCTCCCCCAGGGGGCAGGAAACACCCTCAGCATTGCCCCGTGCCAGGCAGCACATTCCCAGCGCATCCCAACACCTCAAAATTCCACGGTCCAGTTTGATTTATTTTTTTTTTTAGCCAAAAATACTGGTGGCCCTACTGGAGCGGGAGGAGGTGTTGGACATGATGGAGGAGATGGACAGATGGAGAAGGGGGTGGGGAAGATATGGGTGAAAGAAGAGGTGGGGAAAAAGCCAATTTCCCATCCATTTTAGGCCAACTCACCCTGACTTTGCCCCTTTCCTTCCGGTGGATGGAGACCTGTTGGCCGTAGACCTTGATGTTGGCCAAGCCGACGTAGGAAACTGATTTCACCCCACCGCGGAGGTCGTTCTTGCCTTCCACCTTGAAGGGGACCAACCTGGCATCATTCCCACAGGATTCAGCCATGGTGTAGGTGCAGGTGCCTTGGAAGTCGAAATCAAGCCCATCGAAGGTGTGGTAGTGGGGGTCCCCCCAACCCCAGCAGGTGGCCACCAGGGATGGGACACACATGGCTTGTTTGCCCTTCAACTTGCACCTCTCCTTGGGCCGGCACTGAAGGGCTTTGCAGGGGTCTGGAAGGAGAAGAAACCGGGGGAGATGTCTTGGTGAGGGGGCACATCCCATGTCACCACGCAAACCAAGCCTTGTCACCAGCGTTGAGGTTCCACCAAGCATCTTCTGCTCCCCCTTGGGCTTTGGCAGGAGATGGGCAGCTCCGAGATGTAAATCGGAGCTCCACAATCCATCACCAATTTCCCAATTCACCACAAGCCCAATTTCCCCTTTTTCAGCCGCCTCTGCCCCGCCCCCGCCTTGCTTGGAAACGTGCCATGATTGGGTTCATCGTTAGCCAAGGTTGCACCCATCCTTCAAGAAGGTGCCACCGCAGTGAAAACAGGACCTGCAGGTGGGGGCAAAGCTGAGGGGTGGCTTTTCGGAAGCATTTTCCTCCTCCAAAACCCTCCCACCATGTTCCCCACCCTCTTAGGGTTGGAGATGGGACCTGTGGCCTCCATCTCCCCTTTCTGTAGGGTTTCCACCTCTAAATCAGACATCCGGGATCTGCTCGGACACTGAGATCCCTTTTTTCTCCCCTCCTCCCACTCAAGCAACCCCATTTTTCCTCACTTTGATTGATGCAACTCAAGACCCCGCCCCGGACTTCGCAGCTCTCGTCATCGGTGCAGCTGTGGCCGCTGCAGCTCAAGCCCGTGCTGGGGGCGCACGTGCAATGCTGCTTGCACTGATCCTTCAAGACCGACTCGTGGGCCTGCAGGGCAAGAGGTTGCAAAGCGTTGAGATGAGAAGGCCCAACTTCATGATGCGTAAATGCATAAAAATACGTAGAATGGTGGGGGGAGGAACATTCCTCGGCTCCCGCATATCTGCTAGGAACATTCCTCGGTACCCATGTCTGTTCTAGGACCTTCCCTGGCACCCACATCTGTGCTAAGACCTTCCTGGGCACCCACATATGAGCTAGGACCTTCCTTGGCACCCATGTCTGTGCTAGGACCTTCCCTGCACCCACATCTGTGCTAGGACCTTCCTGGGCACCCACATTTGTGCTAGGGCCTTCCTGGGCACCCATGTCTGTGCTGGGACCTTCCTGGGCACCCATGTCTGCGCTAGGACCTTCCTGGGCACCCACGTCTGCGCTAGGGCCTTCCTGGGCACCCACATCTGTGCCAGGTCCTTCCTGGGCACCCATGTCTTCACTAGGACCTTCCTCAGCACCCACAGCTGTGCTAGGACCTTCCCTGGAACCCATGTCTGTGCTAGAACCTTCCTGGGCACCCTTGTCTGTGCTAGGACCTTCCTCAGGAACCACTTCTGCGCTAGCACCTTCCTCGGCACCCACGTCTGTGCTAGGACCTTCCTGGGCACCCACATCTGTGCTAGGACTTTCCACGTCTGCACTAGGGTCTTCCTGGCACCCATGTCTCTGCTAGGACCTTCCTGGGCACCCACGTCTGCGCTAGGACCTTTATTCCAAGCGATAAAAGAGATGGAAATGCCCCCAATTTTCTTCATACAAAGCCACAGAATCACTTGGCAGACGGGAGAATTGAGGGGGTTTAGGGTTTTTTTTCTGGGGCTGCGCACGCGTTGCCTTTGGAGCAATGCGCGGCAACGCAGACGGGAGGAAAACATTAAAAAAACCACCACCGAACTCCCCCAAACCTCCTCAAAATCCCCCAAACTCCCCCAAACTCCCCCCAAATCAAGCAATGGCCACCTTGTAGTATTTCCCATCTACGAAGCATCCACATTTGTTTGTGGGAACGCAGCTGTGGCCGTCGAAGAGGTTCCCCTTCTCACAGCTGCAGCCTTCGACGCAGGTTTTGGGGCATTTGGAGGCATCTCGGAGGCCTGCGCAGCTGTTGAGGCAGACGTTGGTGCAGAGGGAGTAGTTGCTCTTGGCCGGGCAGCTGAGGGCTGGAAGGAAGAGGGTGATGATCCCCAACCACCCGCCACCACCACCATTGGGTGGAAAGGGCGTCGTCAGCCCAGGGTTGCACCCCAGGGAGCTGAGACGCCGATGAGAACGCAACCCGTTGGCGGTGGGTGTTGGGGGCAAGTCAACATCAGTGCCAACCAGACGATTGGTTGGGTGTTTTTTTTTCTTGGCGTTGGCTTTTTGCCCCCTGCGGCAATGGAAGCTCAGCCCCCAGGCACCCAAAACACCAATGAAAACCCACCTGGGCCCACCCTTGTGTTGCCTTCTCCTGCCCTGCCCAAAGCACGGGTGAAAATGCACACCCCCCCGGTGCTTGTGTTGGCTTTTCCTCATCCCCGCGGCCAATGAAAACGCGCCCCCTTTGCACTGGGTGCAATTATTTTCCCGCCGTCCTCATCCTCCCCACCCTGGCCTTCCCACCCGTTTGCATCCCCCCAGGCATCGAGGGCGGCCAGTGCCACCATCGCTTGGAAATAAATGTTAAAGCCCCGTTTTTCACTCAATCCCAACACGACGGCGTCTTCCCGGCCGTGGGGGAACATTTCCGACCCACGCTTACGGCAGAAGGACGGTTGTCTCCAAGCTTGGATGGTGGCACCGGCGTCTTGGCAAGCGGTGGCGTAGCTCTGGATGCTCTGGCAGAGGACGTGGGTGTCGCCGGTGGCAAGGCAAAGGTCGTGGAGGCAGGCTTGGAAATATGGGGCTGGGTTGATGAGCTGGTGGCAGGACTCGAAGGGGCCCTTTGGGAGCTTGAGGATGCCGCAGTAGCTGGGTTTCTGCAGGACTACCACCTTCTCCTCTGTGCAGGCAGGGCAGTCATCCTTGGAGCAGTCGTCCTGCAGGATGCATCCGACGTTTTCCAAGCAGAGCCAAAGACCTTTGCGGTGGGGGCCTGTTGGCCACTGGGGAGGAGGAAGTCATCGTTGCGTTTCCCGTTGTAGTTGCCACAGAGCCCACAGAGGTGGCCCTGGTAGCTCTGCGGGACTGTGACCATGACGTGGTGGAGGAGGTCGTAGCGGACGACAAGGCCGAAGTCAGTCTGAAGCAGGACGCCCATCCCGTGTTGGTGCACCTGGACCCGTCCGTTGCTCAGGATGGCCGGGAGGTGGTGGGATATGGAGTCCACCTGGGACAGGGAGAGAGAAATCCTCCAGTGAGCCTCAAGGATGCTATGAGGAGAAGGTTAAGGAGAGTTAGGGACAAAAAAAAGTTGGGGGAAGCACCTCCCAACCAACCTTTCAATGAATTTATGTCCCCCACTTTGAAACCAGAAGGCAAAGTGGGGAGGAGCAGGGCTTTGTCTTGGAGTGAGGTTCTTCCCACCATCAAGGAAAAGCCAATTTTGGGGCTTCCGAAGAGGTGGACCACAAAACATGGCCTTACTGCGACCGTGCAGTGCTTGCTTTGCACCAAGAGTTGACACGTGCCTGTTGATGTTGACCCCCGCATAAGTGCAACCAAAAAGAAGGGGGAGAGCTGGGCTTCGTGATCCACCCAGACAGGTCCCGCTTTGCCTCACACCGAGGTCAACACGAGCCCATAGGCATTGTGGCCAAAACGCTCGCACCCAAAAAGAGATGGAGCACAAAGCACAGACCGCGTGGTTCCCCTCTCGCCTTGCGTCAAGGTCAACACGAGCCCGTAGACGTTGACGCCAGCACGGTTGCGCCCAGGAAGAGGTGGGCCATGAAAGGCCGCCTTACCGTGACATCTCCCCTCTTGCCACGTGTCAAGGTCAAGGTGTGCCCGTAGACTTCAACTGTCAATGCTTGGATGCCGGAGACTTTCCTCTTCTGCCGGGGGTCCTTCTCGATTTTCACAACAAACGGTTTGATGTTGTCACCAGCGCAGGTCTTCGTGAGGGTGTAGGAACAGGCGCCCGAGATGTTGAAAGCCAACCCATCAAAGGAGATATAGTTGCGGTCACCGGTGGCCACGCAGGCCTTGAACATGGTGGACGGGCATTGGAAGACCCCATCAATGACTTTGCCTTCGCTGTCTCCGGGACAAGTTTTTTGGCAGGTCACAGCACCGCCGGCCTGGCACTGACATTTCTCCTGCTTGGAGGGGAAGAAGGTCTCCTTCTCCTTGTAGTAGAAGCCCTGGTGGAGGCATCCACACTGGGACATGGGGACGCACTCATTGCCGCTGTACATGAAGCCTTCGTCGCAGACGCAGCCCTCCCTGCACCGCTCTGAGCATTTCATCCGGGTGTAGATGCTGCTGCAGGTCTGCCGGCAGTCCTGCGAGCAGATCTCGTAGTGGCTGTTTGCCGGGCACACAATATCTGCCACCAAAACCAGGGGGTTTGTTAGGAGCAAGGAAATTACAGGCCAGATCCTCCAGTTTTCCCTTAATTAGGGGCGTGGTGACGAGGTTGACCAGATGTAGATGGATTTTTTTTTTGGAACGCGATTGCGTCCTGGTTAAATCTCACCCCTCCATTGCGTGGGCGCGATGAGGGTCCCACCAGGGTCATTCCAACCCTTCCGAGGTGGGGGTTGAGCCGTGAACCACCCGGTTTTCCCCCCATCATCATGGAGGAGACAAGGACGTTCCCTCAAGAGCTGCCCCAGCACCAGGTGCCCCAGGCCTCTCTCCTAATTTAGACCTTTTTTTGGGTGTGTCTCGTGCATTTCACCCTCTGAGCGACCCAGGTGATTGGTCCTCACTCTCGTTTTAGCCAATGGAGAGGAATTGGTGCTTGTTGGGGGCTAAGATTTGTCCCCTCATAGCCAGGGGTGGCATCTCATTCCCTGGAAGGGTTTGATTTTGGGGGGGCATTGGTTGCGAACAGAGATGATGGGACCAACCTCGGCTTCAGGTGGGGTAAAACCCCACGAAGTGAGAGGATTCCCACCTCTGGTTTGTCCCCACGTGGGTTTGGCCCAGGATTGGGGAGCCCTTGGACGCCAGCCACCCCTTGTGAAGTGAAAAAAAAACCCAACCCCCCCCTCCCATTGGCCCAACTTACTGCAGAAATTCTCCTCCCTCCACTCCTCAATGGTCACGCCAGCAGCTTGGCAGGCAGCGGCGTAGCGGGCGATCACGGGGCAGATGGCATCATTTCGGTCCGGGAAGAGGCAAAACTCGTGCACGCAGTTATGGAAGTATTTGACAGGGTCCACGTGAGTGTAACAAGCTCGGAAGGGTCCGTCCACTCGCGGGATGATCCCGCAACCCCTCTGCGCCACCTCCTGGTGCCGCAGAGCCGCCGCAATGGCAGGACATTCCACCTTCGACAGCTCCACGCAACCCGGGATGTCGGTGGCTTTCCAGCTGTGGCCGAAGGTGTCTGGGTTTGATGTCACTTGGCCGTTTTTCATCATCATCTCATCGCCCGCGTCGCCGTTGTAGTTCCCGCAGAGACCGCACAGGCTGTTTGCGTAAGAGCTGGGCACTGACACGGTGACTTGGCTTTGCCAGTCGTAGGTGACAGTGAGGCCAAAGTCTGTCTCCACCACCGCTTCCCGCCCGCCTCTGTAGATGGAGATCTTCCCATCTTTGCTGAGATATGGTAGGTTGACCAACTGGTCGTTGACCTGGGGGCAACAGCAAAAAAACCAACCCCAAAATGTTGGTGTCCAGCAAATTGTGCTTCTGTGCCACTTGCAGCATGGGGTCCAGCCCAAGTGCCCAAACGATGAAGGTGACCTAGTCTAGCCTCGCCCTAGGATGACACCCCCTCCCCAAGCTTGCCCGAGCATTGTTCTTCACTCATGGTGCCCAACAGCCCATCCAAGACCTTTCATGCTTTGCTGTGGAGGGACTCATGGAAGGGTTTGGGCTGCAAAAGACCTTTGAAGATCATTTAGGCCAACCCTCCCCACCAGGGACATCTTCCAGTAGATCAGGTTGCCCAAAGGCCCCTCCAACCTGGCCTTGAACACTTCCAATGATCCACAACTTCTCTGGGCATCCCATTCCAGGGTCTCACCACCTTCATCATAAAACATTTCTTCCATATGGCCCATCTAAATCCACCCTCTTTCCGTGTAAAACTGTTGTCCCCTGCCCTGTCACTACAGGCCTTGGTCTTCCTCCTTCTTCTAAGCCCCCGTTCTGTAGTGAAGCTTCTCCCCAGAGCCTCTCCAGCTGACCAACCTCAACTCCCTCAGCCTTTCTTCACAGCAGAGGTGTTCCAGCCCTCGGACCGTCCTGGTGTCCCTTCTCTGGAGCCGCTCTAACAGCTCTACGTCTTAGAATCATGGAATTGTTTGGGTTGGAGAAGCCCTTGAAGATCACCAAGCCAAATCATTCCCCTACCCCTGCCATCCCACCACCAAACCCTGTCCCTCAGCACCGCGTCTGCCCGGCTTTTAAATCCCCCCAGGGGTGGGGACTCAAACCCCTTCCCTGGGCAGACCCTTCCAGCGCCTGACAGCCCTTTTGGGGAAGGAATTGTTCCCAATGTCCAACCCAAACCTGCCCTGGCACAACTTGAGGCCGGTGCCCCTCGTCCCATCGCCCCTTCCCTGGGAGCAGAGCCCGACCCCCCCGGCTCCCCCCTCCTCTCAGGCAGTTGTAGGGAGCGATGAGGGCTCCCCTCAGCCTCCTCTGCTCCAGGCTGAACCCCCCCGCCCAGGCCGTCCCCGCGATGGGGCCCCCCCCCTCCCCCCCAGCCCCCCCGGGGAGGGGCCCAACCCTGCCCCGGGGCCCAGTGCCCAGGGGCACGGTCCCTGCCCTGCTCCTGCTGGCCACACCACTCCTGATACAAGCCAGGATGCCGTTGGCCCTCTTGGCCACCTGGGCACACTGCTGGCGATCATTACATTTAGGCAATTAAATCTTGTCTTGATTACCCTGGGGCAACCAGACCTGGTAGCTCTGGATCTCAGGGGTGCGGTTGGAGGAAAATATTCGGTGGGGGAGAGAAAAAATGGGAGAAAGTTGGGGTGAGGAGCAGAAAGAGAAGAACATGGAGATGAGGTGGAGGAGCATCCCCCAAACTCACTGTGATTTTGCCAGGGTGTCCCTGGCTGATCACGATGGTTTTGCCGTAGACTTTGACCATCACGAGGGCGATGGAGGAGAGAAGCTGGCTGTCCTTGCGGCCATTCTGCACCAGCACCTGGAAGTCCACCAGACCTCGGCTCTTGTCGCACAACCCGGTCAACTGGTACATGCACGTGCCCTGGAAGATGAACTTCCCGCCATCGAAGCTTTCGTAGTGGGTGGCCCCCACCGCTGTGCAGGTCCCGTAGCTCTTGGGGTAGCAATCCTGGATGCCGTCCTCCACCCGGCATTCCTCCCCCGTGCGGCAGCTGGCCCGCCGGCACACGGCCCTCCGGGTGGTCGCATCGCAGACGCAACGTTTGGTGCAGGTGCTGTCGCCCCAAAACTCCTCGCGGAGGCGGTGGAGGCGGCCCTCGAAGACGCAGCCACACTCGCCCTGGGGGATGCACTCGTTGGCGTCGAACACGAAGCCTTCCTGGCACTTGCAGGTCTCCACGCAGGTGGAGGCATCGCAGTCGGACACGGCGACGTTGTTGCAGGTGGGGGGGCAGGGGGTGCCACAGGAGGTGTAATTGCTGTTCTTTGGGCAGGAGAAAGCTGTCAAAGGGACGGGACACAGTGGTCACGGCGGGGACAACGCTCCCTTGGCCGTAAGAAGGTGCAGCAGAGGGCTAAGGAAACCTGCGTGGGCTTCCTGGAGCTTCACATCTACTTTCTAGAGCCGCCATGGACCTTCCAGACCTTCTGTGTGGATCTCCTGAATGCACTTTCTGAAGTCGGCATGGACTTCCTGGACTTCCTGGACTATTTACCTGGGCTTTTGGGGGTCTCCATGGGCTTTCTGGACCTGCATGGGCTTTTGGGGGTCCCCATGGACTTTCTGGACCTTCTGCATGGGCTTTTGGGGGTCTCCATGGACTTTCTGGACTCTCTGGGCTTTTGGGGGTCCCATGGATTTCTCCATGGACTTTCTGGACCTTCTGCATGGACTTTTGAGACTTGGTCTTTTGCACAGACTTTCTGGAGCCTTCAGTCACTCTGGACTTTCAGCAGACTTTTTGGAGTCTCGAAGGACTCTATACCTTCTGAATGGACCTTCAGCATGGACTTTCTGGGCTATCAGCAGAGGCTTTGGGGACTCTGCACAGACTTTTTCAACTTCCTCCTGGGATTTTTGGGGACTTGGACCCTCTGGAGTCTCTACATGGACTTTCTCCATGGACTTTCCAGACTTTCTGGTTTCCATGGACTTCCTGGAGTCTGCATGGACTTTTGGGCCTTTCTTCTTGGACTCATTTCAATAACCATCTCCAGCCCATAACTCTGCATGCTTGGGACCCACAACCCTTTCAGGCCCAGCTTTCTACACCCTAATTCAAAACGACCTGGCTCTGCCTTAACGAAGGTCACAGCACCCTGCCCACCCCGGGGGAAGATTCTCTGTCAACCAGGAGCTACTCACGACAATGCGCCACTGTCCTCCAGTCAGACACGGTGATTCCCTCCTCCTGGCAGTGGTCCGCGTAGGCTTTGAGCGCTTGGCACAGCAAGAAGTGGAGCCCATCATTCACGCAGAGGGTGTAGATGCAGTTTTTCAGGTAGACCATGGGGTCAACGGTGTTGTGGCAGTGCTTGAAGGGCCCCAGCTTTTGGGTGAGCAACCCGCACGATGTCTCCCCCTTGTACTTTCCCCTCTTGTCCCACTGGCAACTTGCACAGGGCCCGTTGCAGCTGTCCCAGCAATGTTGGCCCTCGACGGCCACCTTCCAGCTCTGGCCCAGCTCCATGGCGTCCTGTGCCCGGTTGCCATCAGGCATGAGGGAATCATCCTGGCTGTCACCGTTGTTGTTGCCGCACAGCCCACACACTTTGCCGGAGAAGATTCTGGGGAGCTTCACCACCACGCGGTCATCCCAGTTGTAGAGGATCTGCATGCCGAAGTCGGTTTTAATCAGCACGGACATGCCCTTCTGCTGCAGCTGGAGTCTCCCATGGATGAGGGAGATGGGGAGGTGGGAGCGGTGGTTGTCCACCTGGAGGAGAAAAAACCAAACCAATCGAAACCCAAAAACCCAACGTGAAATAACATCAAACGTGGGGCAAAAAAATGGTGTTTGTTGAACTTGGAGGGGTCTTCTTGCAAGAGATGACCATGCAGGAGTGTCGCCAACACGTGCACGGCAAAGCGTGGCCTTGTTTAGGTCAGAAAAGCCCCTTAAGATCATCATTAAATACCGTAATGATTTTTGGCACGTACCCTCACGATCCCATTCTCAGACCTGACCACGGTGATGGTAATGCTGTAGACTTGGACGGTGATGGAGGCAATGTAAGAGACTTTGGGGTTGCCCCTGTGTTGGTTTCTGGCCTCAATGCTGAAGACAGGCAGGGTGGGATCTGAATCGCAGGTCTTGGTCAAGGTGTAGGTGCACGTGCCCATGAAATCAAAGGTTTTCCCATCGAAGGTTCGGTAGTGGGGATCGCCGGTGGCCCAGCAGGTCGAGACGGCTTCTTGGACAAGCATGTATTGATCGTCCATTATCTCGCACTCCTCGCAGGTCACATCTTCATAGGAGAGCAGAGGAGGAGCTGCAGAAAAAGGGGAAAAAAAAAACCACCAACCCATGGATGGCAACCACGGCGAAGACCCAGCCGTTGGCAAGATGCAACCATGTGCCCATCCTACTTACTCGTAGCGCAAAGGCCACTGAAACCGTAACCGGTGTAATACTGGAAGCCAAAGACCATGAGGCCAAAAGGTGCCTCCTGGTGCTCGGCGCTCTGGATTTCCGCTGCTTTGCTCATGGTGATCATGGCCCAGGACAAGTCTGTGCCGGGAATCTCTTGCCAGGCCATGGTCCTCTCCGGATTCTGGTTGACGGTGGTGGTGCTGGCATCGGTGCTTTGGGCGATGAGGACCACATGGTTCTCGTAGCCATCCAGGCTGCTCACCCGGTAGGACGTGCAGTAGGAGGAGATGGGTAGGACGTTGAGTAGGAAGGGGTCGCGACTGTATAGGCCCTTCTTGGCGCCGGTGAAGAAGTAAAGCACCTGAATCGCATCTGAACCCCTCACGTAAAGAGGTGAATTCTCCCGGATCTCAAACTCGCGGACCTCCCCGTCCGCGATGACCTCGGTGACATCTAAATTCCCCCTATTGTAGGTGATGGAGGTGTCCTGGGATGCCACGACGTAGGCGAAGTCAGTGTAGGCCTGAAAGGGGTTGGGGACGACGACGTAGGCTCTGCCCCAGGCGGCGACGGGCAGGAGCTGCTCAACCACAAAGTCGCAGCCCGTGTTTATCTGCACGCAGCTGTGGCCACTGAGGACGGCGACGGCGTTGTCCGACGTGATCTTGGTGCCTGAAAGATCAGAGCCGCTTTGGATTTGGACGCTGTGGTAGGGGTTCAAGAAGACTTCGATGGTCGACCCAGTGGTGTAACTCCTCCCTTGGAACACAACCTTGCCCCGGGGTTTGATGGAAACGATGGCCCCAGTCTTCCCGGCCACCACAGCAAACTCCTTCAGACCTTTATTGGCCGTGTCCTCCGGTGTCACCACGTAATAGTTGTTGCCCAACAGATGTACAGGCAAAATGGTGGTGGCACCCACGGTGTAACTTGCGGAGCTGATAGCGACCACGGAGATCTCCTCAGAGGCCTGAATCAAGATGGTTTTATCCGAAAGCTGGTTGCCAACCAGCTGCACGTTCTCGGGGATGCGGAGAGAAACGGTGGTGTCTTTCCCAAGGGTGAGTGTGTTGGTGAAGGCGCCACCTCTCAGCGTCACCGTCACCTTGGTGGAGTTGCCGTAGGCTGTGAGGAGGAGCTGGATGGTGGGGTTGCTGTTTTTGTCAGCATTCTGCAGGAAGACGGTGAAGAATTCGTTGCCGCGGAAAGTTGCAGTGGAAAGACCTGGGAAAAGCCGGGAAAAAAGGAGTTTATGGGGGAAGGGTCGGGTCATTTTTTTTTTCTGGCTGCAGAAATTAAAGCAGAAAATTCGGCCAAAAAATTAAAAATAACCCAAATCATGAAATGAGGCTGCACCTTTTTTTGCAAATTCCTAAAATTCGGCCCAAACCCCCCAAGTTAAGAGGGGGTTGGGGCTGAAAAAAACATGGAATGTCCTGGAAACATTAAAAAAATAGGGAATAATGGGTTCTTCTGGCCACAGAAAGACGCAGCGGCAAGCTGCGAAGAGGTGAGGAAAGAGATTTTGCTGCAGAAATCGTGATAGGAGTTTCGGAAAAATTGGAAATTAGGGAATAAATTTTGGTTTGATTTTTTTTTTCCTCACCAAAATTCGCAGTTGGAAAAGCTTGGAAAATCAAAAACAGGGAATAAGTGTTTTGCTGCCGAAATTGCAACGGAAAATGTGGGGGGTGAGGAGGGGGTTTGGGGTGGGATTTTCTTAAAGCCCCTAATAAAGGGAGCGGGGGGGGGTTGCAGGAATTTTAATAAATTATAAAAAATAAAGGCTAAAATGCAAGAAAAAGGGAATTTGGCAGCAGAAAGGGGGGGAAAAAGTGGGAAAAAAGGAGTTTCTGGGTGCAGAAATTGCTGTAGGAAGCCCCAAAAAAACTCCACAGGAAAGAAATTTCTCATTTTGCTGCCAAAATTTGCAGTAAAAAGGCATTAAAAAGAGGTAAAAAGGGGGGTTTGTAGCTGAAGGAAAGGAAAAGAAGAGTTTTGCTGGGGAAAAAAAAAGGGGAATTCGGGGTTTTTTGGAGAAGAAAATGATCAACGAGGGATTTTTGGTGAAAATAAATTGGATTTTTGATAAAAAACTCAGAAGGAGGAAGGGTTTTCTTTAAAAACCCCAACGAAACCAATTAAAAAAGTGTAGTAAGGGGTGGTTTTTTGCCTTTTTCCCCTTTTTCCCCTTCTTCCCCCCTTATGCCCCCTTTTTTTGTTGTTGTTTTTTAGGAAAAACACACCCAGGTGTAGGGCTGTTTCCTAAAAATATTGAAAAATTATGCATTTTTTTATAAAAAATTGAGGTTAAAAGATTTTTTTCGGGAAGGAAAATTAAAATAGAGACATATTTGGTCTGGCGGGCGATAATATTTTTGATTTTGGGGTCAAAAAAGAACAGCTGAGAAGGGCTTTTAAATTTTATTTCCTGAGAAAACGGGGAATAAGGTGGCTTATTTTTGGGGGGAGGGGAAAAAAAACCCCAAACCTACAAAAATAATAAAAAAAACAAAGTAAAAAGGTTTTAGTGGTACAAAAACGTGGGGGAAAAGGGCTTTTTCCTGAAAAAAACCCCAACCCTCAACGTAAAATTGGTTTAAAAAAGCTTTTTTTTAATTCTTAAGGAAAAAAAAAAAAAACAGAAACCAGATAATTTGGGCATTAATTTTTTATTTTTACTAATTAACACCCTCCCCGAATGACAGGGATGGGCGATTTTGCATCGGGCACAGGTGGGAAATGTTGATTTTGTTGGGTTTTAAACCCTAAAGCCATGGGGAACCTTGGCCAAACCTGGGCCAGGGCAGTTGAGGCACAAAACTGACCGGGAAGAAGGGGTTTTTGGGGGAAAAAAGGGGAAATTTGGGCTTCTTCTGGGGAAAAAATAGGGAAAAAACTGAAGGGGTGATAAGGACACTGCTAAAAAAACCAAAAACCAACCCAAAAATGCTCCCCTCACCACCCCCACCCCCAGGTAATATGGGTTTTTTGTTAAATAAAAGGTTTTTTTATTAAAAAATCCAGATTTTTAAAATAAAAAGGTGGGGTTTATTAAAAAAAAGGGTTTTTAAATTAAAAAGGGGGTTATTAAAAATTTTTAAAACCAGGTGTTTTTTATTAAAAAAATAGGGGTTTTATTAAAAGAACAGGTTTTTAATGAAAAAATTGTTTTTTATACAAAAAGGTTTTTTCGGGGTTTTAATTTAAAAGTAGGGTTTTTATTGAAAAAGAGGGGCGTTTATTAAAATAAAAGGTTTTATTAAAACCCAGGGGTTTTAAATAAAAAAAATAGGTTTTTTTTAAAAAATTTTATAAAAAAAAACTTTTTTTAAAAAAAGGGTTTTTTTATTAAAAAAATCAGCAATAAAGGCTTTTTGGAGCTAAAAAATTGGAAATTTGGGTGTTTTTTTCCCTTACGCAAGACAAGAGGAATAAGGGCGCTTGGGTGCAAAACAGGGAAGAAAAACAAAATTGGCATTTTCTGAAAGAAAAGTTGCTAAAAAGGGGGTTAAAAAAGGGGGGGGGGGGGAAAAAAACTGGCAAGGAAATTAAAAAAAGGGGGGGGGGAATAAAAAGGAAGCGGGGGTTTTGGGTGGAAAAGCCCTGGAAATTGGGCATTTGCGTGAAATAAACCCAGAATAACTGCGTTTTGGTGGGGAAAAAAAGAAAAGCTGGGCAGAAAGGGCTTTTTTTCCCAAAAAAAACCAGGGAATAAAGACACTGTTGGGGGGAAAAAAAATGAGGAAAAATTTTTTCCTTAAAATAAAAGTGAATAAAGGGTTTTTTCCTTAAAAAAGGGAAAAAAAGGGAGGAAAAAAGGGATTTTCCCGCCTAAAATAAAGCCCTAGTGTTAAGAAAATAAAAATTTAATTTTTTTACCTCACAAAAAGCCCCAAACCCCAATAAAGGGGGGAAAATTTTTTCCTTAAGCAAAATATTTCCTTAAAAATTGTTTTGTTTCGTAAAAAACAAGGAAAAAAGGGTGATAAGGGCTCTTTGCTGAAAAAAAAAATAGAAAGGGGGTGAAAGGGGCTTTTTTTTGGTGAAAAAATCAGGGGGTGGGGGAATTTTGGTGAGGCAAAGGGGATAAAATTGGGGAAAAATGAGGGAAAAAGGGAAAATTCCTGAAAACCCAAAGAAACAGGGAATGGGGCTTTGTCACTGCAGGAACCACCAGTAGAAAACCCTGAAATGACCCCAAACCTTGGAAAATTGGGGGGGTTTGGGGGGGTGGGGAGTGGGGTTGGGGGTGCTCACCACAGAGAAGAGCCAACCAGGCCGAGAGCTGCCAGGTCCCACCTGTCGCCATCGCTGCAAAAGAAGTAAAAAAAGCCTCAAAAATTGAAAATGCACATTTTTTTGGGGGGTTAAAAAAGGCCCCGTGGGGGGAGGAGGAAGCCAGAGAGGACCCAGGTGTCCCAAACATCCCGCCTTGGCCCCAAAATTGTCCCCAAAGACGTTTTCTACCCCAAGGAAACCTCTTCAAATGCTGGGTTGGGGCTGAATTTTGTGTGACCCCCCCCCCCCCCCAATCCCCGGCCCAGGACCCGGCCCCCCCCTGTGGACCCTGCACCTATCAGAATGTCCCCTGTGGACCCAGCACCCATCACAATGTCCCCTGTGGATCCTGCACCCATCATGGTGTCTCCTTCAGGTCTTGCACCCATCCCAGTGTCCCCTGTGGACCCAGCACCCATCATGGTGTCCCCTTCAGGTCTTGCACCCATCCCAACGTCCCCTGTGGACCCAGAACCCATCACGGTGTCCCCTTCAGGTCTTGCACCCATCCCAACGTCCCCTGTGGACCAAGCACCCATCGGAACTCCCCTTCAGGTCTTCCCAACCCCGCACCCATCGGGCCCCCCCACCCATTGTGTGCCCCAGCACCCATCATGGTGTCCCCTGCAGACCCTGCACCTATCAGAATGTTCCATGTGGACCCAGCACCCACCCCTGCCCCATCACAACATCCCAGTTGTGATGCCCCAGTTCTAACCCACCATGGCCACCACCTCTAACCCGACAATCCCCAAACCCTTCCTGATGCCACCTCGAAGACCCCACCCTTCCCCCTCTTGCCTTCAAATCCTCCCGGTAACCTTCAACAAAGCTTCCCAAAGGTGAAATCCCCACCCCTCCCCATCCCCCCACCCCCCAAAAATGACCCAAATTCCGCTGAAAAAGGGGCCAAATCCCAGGAGAACCCTCCCACCTTCTGGATGTTCTCAGAGATGCCGGGTGCCCGCCATCACTCAACATCTCTTGGGGGTTAACGCCTGGGTTCTTGCACCCGGTTGGGTTTTATGGGTGGCATCAAACCCAGGTCAACCTCGGCTTGGGACAGAGAGAGAAAAAATCTGGCCCCCCCTCCCCCCTGCCCCCCCCCTTTTTCTTTTTTGACATCGTTTAACTCACCTGGGGTCTCCCGCTGGTGGGTGAAGGCATCACCCACCCCTTCCTTAGGTGGGACACGGGGGCTCACGCCCCAAAGGATGAGGAAAAACTTAAGGGGGGGGAAAAAAAACAAACAAGGAAAAATAGGAAACCCCCACCCCCCCAGCCCTTCCCCCCCTTACCGGCCGGCTCTGTTCTGCCTCAGTTTCCCTCTTTGCTCTTCCCGGAGCCCATGGACACGTGAGGATGGATGGAGAAAAAGCACCGGGATGGTCCAGGAACCTCCCTTTTTATACACAGACGGGCCTTATCGGGGCGTTCTCGTTGTAGAGGTCCCTGCTGGGACCAGCAGGAGAAGGAGTTGGCTCTGGTGAGGGCTGATTTCTGCCAATTCAGCGAAATCTTTTGGGGAGGGGATTGGGGGGGTGGGGGGGAGGGGGTGGAGTAGGAGCTGCCAAGTCCTGGCACGGCACGAAGAGGTCACGTTGTGAAACTGCCCCCGGAGTTCCCGAGAACTGGAGGTTGCGGCACACGTGGAGGAGCTGGGACACGAAAACGTGCGGCCGCTTCCCCACACCTGCAGCCCTGCCCTTGCCCCTGCGCGTTGGGGTGGGTGTGGGGTCTGCAGGGGATACCACGATGGGTGCTGTGTCCCCAGGGGACGTTGGGATGGGTGCTGGGTCCACAGGGGACACCAGGATGGGTGCTGGGTCCGCAGGGGACACTGTGGGTGCTGGGTCCCCAGGGGACGTTGGGATGGGTGCTGGGTCCCCAGGGGACGTAGGGATGGGTGCAGGGTCGCAGGGGACACCATGATCGGTGCTGGGTCCACAGGGGATGTTGGGGTGCAGGGTCCGCAGGGGACACCAGGGTGGGTGCAGGGTCTGCAGGGGGCACCACAATGGGTGCAGGGGACATTGTGATGGGTGCAGGGTCTGCAAGGGACACCACGATCGGTGCTGGGTCCACAGGGGATGTTAGGGTGGGTGCGGGGTCCCCAGGGGACGTAGGGATGGGTGCGGGTCTGCAGGAGACACCATGATCGGTGCTGGGTCCACAGGGGACTTTGAGGTGCGGGTCCAGGGGATGATGGGTGCTGGGTCTGCTGGGGACATTGGGGTGGGTGCTGGGTCTGCAGAGGACACCACGATGGGTGCGGGGTCTGCAGGGGATACCACAATGGGTGCTGGGTCCCCAGGGGACGTTGTGACGGGTGCTGGGTCCACAGGGGATGTTAGGGTGGGTGCGGGGTCTTCAGGGGACACCATGATGGGTGCTGGGTCCCCAGGGGACGTAGGGATGGGTGCAGGGTCTGGCCATGATCGGTGCTGGGTCCACAGGGGACGTTGGGGTGCTGGGTCCACAGGGGACATTCTGATAGGTGCAGGGTCTGCAGGGGACACTACGATGGGTGCTGGGTCTGCAGGGGATACCACAATGGGTGCAGGGTTTGCAGGGGACGTTGTGATGGGTGCTGGGTCCACAGGGGATGTTAGGGTGGGTGCGGGGTCTTCAGGGGACACCATGATGGGTGCTGGGTCCCCAGGGGACGTAGGGATGGGTGCGGTCATGATCGGTGCTGGGTCCACAGGGGACGTTGGGGGGTGCGGGGTCTTCAGGGGACATCATGATGGGTGCTGGGTCCCCAGAGGACGTAGGGATGGGTGCTAGGTCCCCAGGGGACACCACGATCGGTGCTGGGTCCACAGGGGACGTTGGGGTGCTGGGTCCACAGGGGACGGTGAGGGTGCAGGGTCGGGTGGGGGTCTGCAGGGGACACCGCAATGGGTGCTGGGTCCATAGGGGACATTGTGATGGGTGCTGTGTCTCCAGGGGACATTGCCATGGGTGCAAGATCTGAAGGGGACATTGTGATGTGTGCTGGGTCCACAGGGGATGTTGGGGGGTGCAGGGTCTGCACGGGACTTTGGGGTGGGTGCGGGTCCAGGGGACACCACAATGGATACAGGATCCAGGATTGCAAGGGGATCCATAAGGAATGTTGTGATGGGTGCAGGATCCACAGGGAACATCGCATGGGCAGGTGCCACAGGAGGTGGACAGGGCGGGGTCTACAGGGACGTTGCCATGGGTGCTGGAACTACAGGGGACGTTGTGATAAGTTCTGGACCCACAGGGGACTTTGCGATGGGCGCTGGGTCCACGGGGGATGTTGCCATGGGTGCTGGGACCACAGGGGACGTTGCCATGGGTGCTGGACCCACGGGGAACATCGCAATGGGTGCTGGACCCACAGGGGACATTGCCATGGGTGCTGGGTCCACAGGGGACATTGTGATGGGTGCTGGACCCACAGGGGACGTTGCCATGGTGTGGTGGGTCCACAGGGACATTGCCATGGGTGCTGGACCCACGGGGATTGCATGGGTGCTGGACCCATGGGGACGTTGCCATGGGTGTGGACCCATGGGGGACGTTGCCACGGGCCCAGCAACCCCTGCTCAGGTTTCCTCCATTGCCAACATCTTTGGGGGGAGCAAATCCCACGGCACCCGCGTTGTCCCCAGCCGCCCTCCGGCCACCCCCCAGCCACCCCCCAGGCACCCCCCACCCCCCTTCCGAGGCCTTTGCTCATGTGTCCCCCCACACCGCTGAGACACCCCCCACCCCCCACCCCCCAAAATTTCCTCCAGCCGCAGGGATCGATGGACTCCACCCGTTTGGCCTCATGACCCCGTTTGCTGCCTCCGGGGTGAGCCCCCCCCCCCCGGGGGGGAGGGCGGGGGAGGGGAATGTTTGTTTTTTTGGGGGGGGGTTGTTTGGGTTGTCTTTTCCCTGCGATTCATCGGAACAACCAAATCCCATGTGGGAATTCCGGCGAAGCGCGGGGGCCCGCCCCACCGCTGCCCGCCCCCCCCTCGCCAAGGCCTTATCAGGGCTTCGGCAAACATCACCGGGGGGGGGGGGGTGGGGTGGGGGGGCGGTGGCCAAATGCCCCAAATTTGCCTTCCTGGAGGCCACGGATCAGCGCTCCCTTGGCCCGGTAGAAATTTGGCGGAATCCTCCCTGTGGAATTTTTGTTGTGGGGTTTTTTTTGGTTTTTTTTTTTTGGGAGGGGGGTTGGGGGGGGCTGGGAGGTCCCCACATTAAAAAGAAGGGGCAGGAGGTGACCGAAACCCCATTTTCTTGGCGGCCGATCTCGCGCTGCTGCCTCTTTTTCCTCTTCTTCGCACCTTTACCCTCCGGGGGGAGGGAGGGGGGAGAGCGGGACGCAGCGGGGGGGCGAGGTAGGAGATTTTTTAATTCCCCTTTAACACCCCCCCCCCCCCCTTTTCCAATCCCTTCTGATCGCTTCCGATCGATCGCACGAAGCCGGGGGCTCCTTCTCCTCAAAACGGCGCAAACCGAGCAGAAACGCTCCGCACCCCCCTTCCCCCCACCCCCTCCCCCTGCACCCCCTCCCCCCCCCCATCCCACGTAGGGGAGGACCCGGCATTTCCTTTGCAAACCACACGGGTGGGGGCTGGGCGAATCACCCTGAATCCCCCCCCCCCCTTTTTTCTTTTTTTTTCCAGCCAGGAAAACCCATTTTTGCTTTTTTTTTCACCCCAAACTCCTCCCATTTATCCCCAGCTTTGGGCCGGGGGGGGGGGCGGCGGCGAGGGATTCCCATAGGGCAGCACCCCCTGGATCAACCCCAAGCTGGGGCAAACTGGGATGAGTAAAGGGTTCAAACGGGATTTCCCCCCCCCCCCCGTACCCTCCCCCCTTCCCACCGCTGCCGCTCTCAGGCTGCGATAAATAAATACACCCCCCCCCCCATCATCGCATAACGCTTGAAAAATGGTCCCAAATCCTTCGCCCCCACCTCGCCGTGGGGCAAAAATGCCGGGAAAAGACCCCGGGTGGGATTTTCACGGGAATCCTTTCGCCCCCGGGGCATCGTTGCGCCCCTTGGTCACTTTGGCGGGGGTGGCGGGGGGGGGGGGGGGGGGTAATTTTTACGGCGTTTTTATAATTTCGCAGGTGCCGGGATGGGGTTCTCCTCTGCTTTCCTGCTTCTGCTCTTGGGTAGGTTACAAAAAAAACCCAAAAAAGGGGCAAAATTTCCCTTGGGGAACGCCGCGAGGTGGAAAAATCTCGGGTGGAGGTTGTTCCTGGCGTAATAATTCCTCCCCCCACCACCCCCCCCGGTTCTTCCCAGGAGCTGTGACGGGCATCCAACCGCCCGAAAAAGGTGGGTTTTGGGGGGTCACGGGGGGGGGGTCTTGCCGCCCCCACCAGGGTTGTTCCCACTTCAGCCGGGGAAGCGGGAAGGGAGAGGAGCTTCCTCCCGGCAACGCCGGGGGGCGCGCGGGGAATGGAACGGGTTCCGGTTTTGCCCTTTTTGCCCCCAAATCCCCTGGGGCAGCCCCCCCTTTCACCCCCCCACACCCCTCCCACCCAAGCGTTTAGGGGGCACCCAGGAGAAGTCAACCTCGGGGCTTGGTGACCCCCGTTTCAATCTCCAACCCGGTGGGCATCACCCCCAAACGCACGAGCTTGAGCGGTGGGGGGGGTGGGGCTGTGTGGGGGGGAGGGGTGTCCCCCAACACCTCCCCCTCCCCCTCCCTGCAGACTCCTTGCTCTACCCCTACGGGCTGGGCCAGCATGACCAGAAGACCCCCAAACTCGATGACGGGACGTCGAAGAAGATCTCCCTCACCGTGCCCTTCACCTTCTACAGCAAAGAGTACCAAAGCCTTTTCGTACGTCAGCCAAAATTCCGCGTCTTCCTCGCACGTCCCCATTTTCCCATTTTCCACCCTGTTTTGTCACCTCCCCCACCCCCCTCCCCAAAATCACAGAGCTGACCCACACGGTTTAACGTGATTTTTTTCCCCTGCGGCATCAAAGCAGCCTCCTGTGGTTGGTGGGTCTTGGGTGGAGACCTCCACCCATCAGGAGCAAGGCTTGGGAGGTCCATGGTCAAGTTGAGGGTGTCACATCCCCCCCTCCCCCACTGCCCCGCCCCCCCCCCCCCTTTTTGCTAGAGCTGGAGATGCAATAATGACCTAAACGCCTCCCGTCTGGGTGTAGAGATGCAGAAGGCAGTGGTGAGACCAACATCGGGTCCCTGTCTCCATCGCCAAGCCAAGGGGTTGACCCAACATGGGTTGCTACCACAGCGGGTGTTGACCTGGTGTCTTTTGCAGGTGAACAACAACGGCGTGATTTCCTTTGACAGCCGGGTCAACCAATACACCCCCGACCCCTTCCCCCTGGATGACGGGCGCCCCTTTGTCACCCCGTTCTGGGCAGACGTCAACAACGTGCTGGGAGGGGATGTCTTCTACCGAGAGACCACAGACCCGACACTGCTGGCACGCATCACGAAGAACATCAACGAATACTTCCCCAAGCTCCCCTACACTGCCACGTGGGCTTTCGTGGCCACCTGGGACCATGTGGCCTATTATGGCTCTACCAGCAAAAAGGTAAGGTCCATGTGTTGGCTGTATGACCCATGCGTTGGCCGTATGACCCATGCGTTGGCCGTATGACCCACGTGCTGGCTGTATGACCCATGCATTGGCCACATGAACCATCCGTTGGCCATATGACCCATGCGTTGGCCGTATGACCCACGTGTTGGCCATGTGACCCACATGTTGGCCCTTGACCCATGTTGGCGTATGACCCAGTTGGCCATATGACCCACATGTTGGCCTGTACCCATGTTGGCCGTATGACCCACGTGTTGGCCTCCTCATGTGTTGGCCGTATGACCCACGTGTTGGCCTTCGTGACCCATTTGTTGGCCTTCATGAGCCCCTCGTTGGCCTTCGCAACTTATTTGTTGGTCTCATGACCTATTCGTTGGCCACTGATGGTGTCATCTCCCTCTTCCCTTTTTGCAGGGGAACACCTTCCAAGCCGTCCTGACCACCGACACCAAGATGTCCTTCATCATCCTCAACTATTGGGATATCCAGTGGACTACGGGGGTGGCAAGCGGCGGCGACCCCGAAACGGGGCTTGGAGGGACCCCGGCCCACGTACGTGGGGCTGAAGGCAAAAGTAGAGGGAAACGGGATGAAGGGAATTGAGGAATGGGGGAGGAGGTTGAGCAGGAATGGTTTTGGGGGACATCACCAGGTTCATCCAAGCTGGAAGTTGGCCTGTACCATGGGGGGACAAAGGTGGGGTTCCCCCATCTTCTGGCAACAATGATGAGGGTTGGAGGTTGGCCCATAATATTTTTTGGGGACCACCAGCAGGTTCTCCAAGGGTTGGAGGTTGGCCCATAACATTTTTGGTGGACACCACCAGGTTCTCCAAAGGTTGGAGGTTGGCCCATAACATTTTTGGTGGACACCACCAGGTTCCCAAAGGGGCCCATTTTTTTTTCTCCAAAGGTTGGAGGTTGGCCCATAATGTTTTTTGGGGACCACCACCAGTAGCAGGTTGTCCCACACCACTAATCCCTCCAAATCCTCCATTTTGTCCCCCTTTCCAGGCTGGCTTCAACAGCGGAGATGAAACCAACTTCTACAACATCCCCAGCTCCCAGACCGCAGCCATCATCAACATCACCAAGACCTCCAACGTCAACGTCCCAGGGCGTTGGGTCTTCCAGGTGGATGACTTTAAGGTGACGGGGGTCCCCACCGAGGCGCCCAAGGCCGCTGACAGCAACGACTGCTGGTTGTGAGTTGGGGGATTTTGGGGGTGGAAACCTGGAAAAAAGGGAGAATCGAGAATTTCTTGGAGAACGTTTCCTCCTCTTGACTTCTTGGGTTCTTCCTGCAGATAAACCAAGGTGTCCGGGGTGGTGGAACTGCCCCCGTTGTCCCCATTGTCCCCCTGTCACGTGCCTAGGACGGGCGCGCCCAGCGGGATGTGTCAACCTCTCCCAGAGCAATAAAATCGCAGCCGAGACGTCGCGGCCTCCGGGGTCTTCATTTCCCACCAGCGTCCGTGTCCTTTTGGGGAGGGGGGGGGCGGACCTCCAGGCGCATTAAGTCATCAATTTTTTTACCTTGTTTGCATTAATTTACGATTTATCACCCTCTGCATCCTTAAATTTACAATTTATCGCCCTCCGCATCCTTAAATTTATGATTTATCGCCCTCTACATCCACAAATTTACGATTTATCACTCTCCATGTCCACAAATTTACGATTTATCGCCGTCCGCATCCACAAATTTACTATTTATCGCCCTCTGCATCCTTAAATTTACAATTTATCGCCCTCCGCATCCTTAAATTTATGATTTATCGCCCTCTACATCCACAAATTTACAATTTATCGCCCTCCGCGTCCTTAAATTTATGATTTATTGCCCTCCGCACCCTTAAATTTGCCATTTATTGCCCCCTGCGTCCACAAATTTATGATTTATCCCCTCGCACCCAGAAATTTATGATGTATCGCCCTCCATGTCCTTAAATTTACGATTTAGCACCCTCCGCGTCCATGAATTTATGATTTAGCACCCTCCGTGTCCACAAATTTACAATTTATCACCCTCTGCATCCTTATATTTATGATTTATTGCCCTCCGCGCCCTTAAATTTGAAATTTATCTACCAGTGTCAACAAATTAATGATTTATCATTTTCCTCCGTCCTAATTTACATTTATGCCCTCCGTGTCCACAAATTTATGATTTATCGCCCTCCACCTTAAATATTTTATCACTCTCCATGTCCACAAATTTACGATTTATCGCCCTCCGCATCCTTAAATTTATGGTTTATTGCCCCCCGCATCCTTAAATTTGTGATTTATCACCCTCCACACCCTTAAATTTTGGATTTTTTTGCCCTCCGGGAATGTTTCTGCTCTCGAGCGCCCCCCGCCAGCAAAAAAAAAAAATCTCATGAATTTGAAAAGAAAACCCAAAAACCTCCAAATTCAGGGGCGCTGCGCATGGCGCTGGTGGTAAAAAAAAAAATCAAAATGCCCAAAATGCAAAAAAAAAGGTTCCCAAATACTCTGGCCTTATTTTATTTGTGGTCATTACAGACTTTTCTCCAATTTATGGGAATTTTCCAACTGGGATGTGAGGGCTGGGTTGTGCCAGAAGGCCCTGGTCACCAATTTAGGGGAAAAATCCAAATTTGATGGGAAAAAAAGCACCAAAAAAACCACAAAGTGGGAAAACTTTTCCCCTAAATTGGATTTTTTTCCCTAAATAGGAATTCTTTCCCTCATGAGGAATTTTTTCCCTAAATTGGAATTTTTTTCCCTAAGTCAGACTTTTTTTCGCTAAATTGGAATTTTTTCCCTAAATCAGATTTTTTTTTCCCTAAATCGGAATTTTTTTCCCTAAATCAGAATTTTTTCCCTAAATCAGAATTTTTTCCATAAATTGGATTTTTTTCCCTAAATCAGAATTTTTTCCCTAAGGAAAAAGTGGCTTTGCACGTGGAACGGAGCACAAACACCCAACATGTGGGCAACGCGCACAGGCGGCGCCCATGACACCCCGTGACACAACACAACACACACACACGCACAACACTGTGACACACAAACACCCCAAAACATGGCACCCACAAGACACCGTGGCAAGACACAACGCACACACAACCACACACAACACCCAACAAACCGGTGCACTCTGACATCACACAATCACACAACACACAATTTAGCACAAGCACCCCCACAACATGGCACCCACGAGACACCGTGACACGACACAACACACACACAACACACACTGTGATACACACCACGACACCCCCCCAAATCATTGTACCCCCATACAATCTGACATCACACACACACACTCACACTCACACAACACAAACTTGGCACAAACACCCCCAAAACATGGCACCCACAAGTGCTGACACAACACACACCACACACAACACCCTACAACAGGACAGAACACCTCCCCCAAACACACCCAACGCACAACACACAACCCACACAAATTTAGCCCAAACACCCCCAAAATGCCGCACCCCCACCATGACCCAACACACAGCTTCACACAACCCCCCCCCCCGAGCCCTTCCCATCATCCCCTAAATAGGATTTTTTGGGGGAAAACCCCCTCCTCTCTCCCCCCCCATCACCCTTTTTCCCATTTTTTGCTTTTTTTTGCCCATTAATGCACCCCATTTTGCTCTTCCCCCCCCCAAACCCCCGCCTGTTTTGTACCCCCACCCCTGCTTGCCAATTTCCGGGAAATTTAAACCTCACCAGTGCAAAATAATAATAATAATAATAATAATAATAATAATAATAATAATAATAATAATAATAATATCCCTGTTTGGTAAATTCTGACTTTTTTTTTGCTGCTTGCCTCAGCCCCCGGCCTGGCTTTAATCAAAACAACGTTTTCCTCCCCATTTTGTCACCTTTTTTTCCGGCCAAAAATGATGTCAAAGCGCTGGGTGGGTTGGTCCCCTGGGGTTCGCTGGGTTTGTCATTTCCCCCTCCCCTCCCCCCCCACCCCCGGTCCTTCAAAAAAATAATAAAAGGGTGGAGCAGGAGCCAGGAGCCCTGGGGTCGCGCTCAGCATTCGCATCAAGGATTTGAGGAGAAACCGGAGCTTTTTGGGGGCTGGATAAAAACCAGGGGCAGGTAAGGTGAAAGATATGTAAAAATATGTAAAAATAGACAAAAATATATTAAAAAATACAGATAAATATAAAAAATATAGAAAAATAGAAATATATATAAAAATATATCATATGTACAAATATATTAAAATATATCAAAAATATTTTTAAGTATTAAAATATAAATTATATACTTTATATAAACATAATATATAAAAAAAATAAAATAAAAATATATTAAAAAAAAAATAAATAAAAATATCTAAAAATAAATATATTTTTTTGGCAGCAAAGAGCGCAAAGTGTGAAAATACGGCTGGAAATGCCCCAAATATCCCCCCCCTCCCCACCCCAGGCCTGGGTTGGTTCCCAGTGGTGGCTGAATTTGACCATTTCTGAGGGAAATTGGGCGGGGGGGAAGGGAAAAAAGGAGAGGAAAGGGGAAAAAAGGCGGGGAGAAGGGGGAAAAAGCAAATATGCTCCGAGGAAAGCTTGAACTTTGTAAAAATTTGGGGGGGGAGGACACGACTCAAAATGCATCGTCCTGGGTCTTGTGAAGTGATGGGGTGGGGGGGGGGGGAGGGCATGTGTAACCCCCCCCTCAAAAAAGGGCGGTTTTGGGGGTGAGGTACAAGTGCAAGAAAATGTCGATTTTTGGGGGGGTGAGCACGAGGGAAAAGCACAGGATTTGGGGGCAAAACCCCAGATTTTGGGGGGGGGCATGTGGGAGTCTGAGCACAATAAATATAACAGTGGCTGCTGAGAGAGGTTCAAGTGCAAGAAAACCTGGGAATTTGGGGCCGTGGGCGAACAAAAAGTGTCATTTTAAAAAAAAAAATATGGGAGAATTTGATCATTTTCTTGCTTTCTGGCAGCTGACACAGCATGGGGGGCAGCCCCGGCCGGAGAAAAGCTGATGAGCGGCGGTGCTGCTGGACCAAGGTGCTATGGGGTGAGTCCAACAAGAGTGGAGAAACTCATCACAAACCATAAAATCCCCCCCAACACCCCCAAAAATGTGAATTGCCTCAAAATAAGATTTTTTTCCAGCCCAAGAGGCCGCGTTTCGCACCCCCCGTCCCATGAAAAGTCATGGAATCATGGAATCGATTGGGTTGGAGAAGACCTTTGAGGTCACCAAGCCCAACTGTTCCCCTGCCCCTGCCATCCCCCCAACGGGGCCCCCCGCCCCCCCAACCTCACCCTGCCCTGGCACAACTTGAGGCCGGTGCCCCTCGTCCCATCGCCCCTTCCCTGGGAGCAGAGCCCGACCCCCCCGGCTCCCCCCTCCTCTCAGGCAGTTGTAGGGAGCGATGAGGGCTCCCCTCAGCCTCCTCGCTCCAGGCTGAACCCCCCCAGCTCCCCCAGCCGCTCCCCAGCAGCCTGGGGCTCCAGACCCCTCCCCAGCTCTGCTGCCCTTCTCTGGACACGCTCCAGCCCCCCAAGGGCCTTCGGGGAGGGAGGGGCCCAACCCTGACCCCACATTCCAGGGGCGGCCCCACCAGTGCCCAGCACAGGGGCACGGTCCCTGCCCTGCTCCTGCTGGCCACACCACTCCTGATACAAGCCGGGATGCTGTTGGCCCTTGTGGCCACCTGGGCACCCTGCTGGCTCATGTTGAGTTGGCCGTTGACCAACACCCCCAGGACCTTTTCTGCCGGGCAGCTTTCCAGCCCCTCTTCCCCACGCCTGGAGCGCTGCGTGGGGTTGTTGTGACCCCAGTGCAGGACCCGGCCCTTGGCCTTGTTGACCCTCACCCCATTGGGCTGGGCCCATGGATCCAGCCTGGCCAGGTCCCTCTGCAGAGCCCTCCTCCCCCCCAGCAGATCCACACTCCCACCCAACGTGGTGTCACCTGAAAACTGACTTGAGGGCACCCTCAATCCCCTCATCCAGCTCATGGATAAAGATGTTAAACAGAGCTGAGCCCAAAACCGAGCCCTGGGGGCCACCGCTTGTGACCACCAATTTGAACTCTGTTGACCACCACTCTCTGGGCTGGGCCACCCAGCTGGTTTTTTACCCTGTCGCCTCAAAAGTCCGTCAAACCAATAATCCACCGCATTGACGCTAATTCATTTCTCAAAACTGACGTCCCATCAGCTCATTAGCCCATTGATTCGCTGTCCCTTGGCCACCAAGATCCAATCAGGTGCCACCTCAAGCCCACCTAGAGTCTTGGCCCCTAGCAAGTTATGGATGACGAAGGCGCTGATGGCAAATTCTCCTCTTCCTTGGGCTTTTCTAGGGTTTTTTTACCTGCTCAATGTGGCTGCGTCGGCTCCGCATCACCTGGGGGAGGACTTTGTGGTGGCCTTCATGCAGAACGGTTTGCAGCAAACCCTCAACAGCGACTTCAAGCTGCTCATCACGGGTTATTCGCCCTTCACGTCCGTAACCATCTCCATGAAGAAGCCAGGCTTGAGGATGACAGTGCAGGCGAGCGCCGGCCAAACCATTCTGGTGAAGGTCCCGCCCCAAGCAGAGATGGTGGGAAGTAAAACCTTCGACAACACCGTGGTGGTGAGGGCCAACAACGCCATCTCTGTGGTGATGGTCAATGAGAAACCCGCCTCGGTTGACTCAACCGTAGTACACCCAGTGCACGGCTGGGGCACGGAGTACCACGTCGTGACACCCAACGTGGGCACTGACCGCTATGGCGAGTTCGTGGTGGCTGCCTGGGATGAGCCCACTGTGGTGGACGTGCACCTCAAAGCTACGGTGACCTACCAAGGCCGGTCTTACCCCCGGGGCTCGGTGCTCTCCATCAGCCTGGAGCCCTTCCAAGCAGCCCAGCTCCAAAGCCCGTCCGATATGTCTGGCACAAGGATCGTGGCACAGAAACCTGTGGCCGTCTTCACTGGCCACACTTGCTTGGCCAGGTTCGCCAACTGCGACCATTTGGTGGAGCAGCTCCAACCCGTTTCCAGCTGGGGCACCACCTTCATCGTGCCACCGTTGCCTTTCGAGACTCAGTCTGATATCATCTACGTCTCCACCTCCCAGCAGACACGCGTGGAGTCTCAACATGGGGTGACCAAGACCACTCGGGAGCTCCGGCCCAACCGGTCAACCCTCTACGGACTCCAAGCCTTAAACACCTTGTACCTCTCCGCCAATGCGGGCATCCAGGTCATTTTTTTTGCCGACGGAGGTAATAAAGGCGCCGTCTCTTACGACCCATTTTTTATGACCATCCCAGACGTCGCCAGCTACTGCAACTCCTATAACCTCTTCGCCCTGGAGGGTTACGATAATTACGCCCTGCTGATTGTCAAGACCTCGGAGACACCCGGAATGACACTCAACAAAACACCGTTGAGAAATGTGGCCTGGAAGCTCATCCCAGGCACCGAATACTCCTGGGCCGGGCAGAGTTTGGGCAGTCAATTCGCCGTCCATACGCTGGAGCACAAGACGTCCCCCTTTGGGTTGCTCAATGTGGGGATCCGGGAGCAAAAAGCCTACGGGGCGACGGCCGTTTGCGACAGCGGTGAGTGCTCCATGGCCACCTCCGGCTCCCTCCACTCCCTTTTTGCTCCCTGCCTGCAAATAAAATTCCGTCCTCCAAGCTGGGCCACCCATAACGTCCCCTTCCCACCCCCGCCAGCTGCTAAAGACTGAGCGTGCACCTAGAAAAGCACCTAAAAATCAGCTGGTTTGAGCGGGAACTGGGTTTTTCTCTGGTGGCAGAGGGAAAGGCAGGGCTGACACGGGGTCATTCGCCCAACACGGCTTTGGAGGGGATGTTTCTTCCGTATCATCCCTAAATAATCGATAAATAAATCATCTGTAATTAAATAATCAATGAAAGGAGGCATCAACGATCGACCCAGAGGCTCAGGCCTAAGCTTAAGGTTGCTAAACCCAGCTGGGATGAATTTTTATCCCTTAATAATTGATAAATAAATCACATATACTTAATCAATGAATGAAAGGAGCTTCACTGACCAACCCAGAGGCCAGGCCTAAGCCTAAGGTGGCTAAACCCACTGGGATAATTTTTATCCCTACATAATGGATAAATAAATCATCTGGGGTGAATTTTTATCCCTAAATAATCAAATAAATAATCTGTAATTAAATAATCAATGAAAGGGACCTTCAACGATTGACCCAGAAGCCAGGCCTAAGTTTAAGGTCACTAAACCCAGCTGGGATGAATTTTTATCCCTAAATAATCGATAAATAAATCATCTGTAATTAAATAATCAATGAAAGGAGCCATCACAGACCAACCCAGAGGCCAGGCCTAAGCTTAAGGTGGCTAAACCCAGCTGGGCTAAACTCCTGCTTTGATAAAGTAGAGATCTGGAGGTGCTGGTTGGGCATCTACGGTGACAGTGATGCTTGCTCTGCCCCTGCGGCCACATCCAGCGGCAAAGTCATCCCCACACATAATCATCTGTGATTTCTTCCTAGATCCCTGCCGGCTCGTGCAGTGCCGGGCGAAGGAGACGTGCAAGCTGGAGAAGGGGGAGGCCATGTGCGTGCACGACTACATGGGAACCTGCATGGGGTCGCAGCCCTTGCAGTACCACACCTTCGACGGGATGAGCGTGGACATCCGGGGCGGCTGCGCCTACACCGTGGCCAAATACTGCGGCAATGATCCCACCTTGGTGCCTTTCGCCGTGGAGGAGAAGAAGAGCCAAGGCGATTTGACGGAGTGGTTGACCAACGTCTATGTGTACGCCTACAACATCTCCGTCAACAAAGGAGAGGGAGGCAAAATCCTGGTGGGTTCTCCCGGCCCGCGGCAGTGTTATTTTGGACAAAGCCTTTCATGCCCAGTGGAAGAGGGGAAAGCGTTGGGGTGGGAGACGTTGAAATTAAAAAATATGGAGCCCTGCCGAAAGCATGAGGAGTAGCAGGAATTTTTGCATTGCAAGTCAAGATGCGGCGAAGGCAAGGGCATTTTGTACTTGGCACGAGATGTCCGCAGGGGCGTCTCCAAATTAAACCACATTCGCTTTCGGGTGAGCATCAAGGCAGCAGCAGATTTTTAGGGCTGTGACTCTACCGTGAGGTTGGCTTGAGCCAACGAGGTCCGCCAGCCAGGGAGATCTACCACAAAAAGGGGGGGCCAAGTGAGGAGGAAATCCATTTTGCAAGGTTAGACGTGGATTCTCCCAGCTGTACGGTGCGGTGGTCTTAACAGAAACGAGATTTGAAGCTCAAGTTGACGGAGGTGCCTCCCCCATGGCGCCTTGGGGTCCTGCCTAAAGCAATCTATGGGGCGTGGGGCAAAATTGCCAGTTTACGATGATGATCCCTTCATCCTGAAAGAAATTTCTCCTTCTGATTGTATCTAGAAGGGGGTTTTTGGGGGGGGGAGGGGGCTGTGAACTCTTAGCAAAGCCGCCACCCCATGAGATTTCATCCTTCTCCTTCTCCTCCTTTCCCCCAAGGTCAACAACAAACTCACCAGCCTACCAGCCACCCTGGATGAGGGGAAGATCCAGATCTCCCAAAACGAGGGCCGGATTATCCTGCAAACGGATTTTGGGCTGCAGGTAACCTACGATGAAGACTGGGCCCTAATGGTGGCAGTGCCCAGCAGCTATTTTGGGGCCACCTGCGGACTCTGCGGCAACTTCAACGAGGACACGGAGGACGAGGTGACATTTTCCAATGGCACTCAGGCTTCCAGTGTGGAGGAGTGGGCCGAGAGCTGGCGCGATTCCTCCTGCCAGGATGATTGTGAAGATCAGGACATGCCAGGCTGTGGTGAGCTCAGATGCGGGGCAGGGGGGGTCCTCAAGCATTTTGGGGAGAAAAAGGGGGATCCACATGGGGATCTGGCTGTGGGGTACCTGGGAGCTACCCAGCCCACCAAGTCGATGCTTGTAGGCCTGACTCAGTCAACATCTCCAGCCTCAGGGAAGGGTTGTGCCGCCCTTTTCATGCCAAACCACCCCCGAATCCACCTCCTCTGGCTTCAGGTGTCCCTACCACACAGAATTGTGTCAGGGTTTTCTTGAGGGCCATCCCCATGGGGGGGGTCTTGTGGACTCTGAATCACCCATAGGCATCAGCTGAGCCAACATCTCCAGTGGAGGAGCCCTGATGTCCCTTAGCTCATCCCTCGGGTTGCCCTTTGTTTGGGTTTTTTGACATCTCCTCAAATATCATCCCCCACAGCTCAGAAATGCCCCCAAAACAGCCACTTCAAGGCCTGCGGGACGGCGTGCCCTGCCACCTGCGCCGACCCCGATGCCCCTGCGTCCTGCAGCCAGCCGTGCGCTGCCAGCTGCCAGTGCAACGAGGGCTTCGTCCTCCACCATGCCACCTGTGTCCCAGTGGAGACCTGTGGTTGTTCCCACAATGGTCGCTCCTACAAAGCCCAGGAGGAGTTTTGGGAGGACGAGAGCTGCCAGAGCCGGTGCCGATGTGAGGCAGGGGGCAAGGTGGCTTGCAAGAAGGCTGGGTGCAAAGCCCATGAGAAATGCGTCGTGGTCAACGGCGTCCCTAGCTGCCAGGCGAACAAGTACTTCACCTGCATCGGGACGGGCGATCCTCACTACACCACCTTTGACGGCTTGAGATATGACTTCCAAGGGACGTGCATCTACCAGTTCGCAGCCCTCTGCACCCAGGATCCCAAACTGGTCCCATTCACCGTCAAGGTGGAGAACAACAACCGGGGCAGCAAAGCCGTGTCCTTCACCAAAACCGTCACGCTGGAGGTCTACGGCAACGTCATCAGCATGAGCCAGGAGCATCCACGCAAGGTCAAGGTAGGTGTCTGCCAAGGACCTCACGCATCCTCCATCTAAATCTCTTATTTGACAGGTTTTTCCCAAAAATCCCATTTTTTTTCCTCATGGAAGCATCAATTTCTGCCTGCCGTCTCCAGGGGGAGCCCTGAGCAGCCACTTTGGATCAAAACACCTTAATTTTAAGCACTTAAGAGGTTCATATAAAAAACCCCATCAATGAATAATGGCAAAAACGCGTCCACATCCCCTTCGCGTGACGTCTTCGCCTTCCTTTTTTTTTTTGGGGGGGGGGGGGGTCCCGTGTGGCTTTTCTGAGTTTCTATTTATTTTCGTCCCAGACAGATGAAATCTGACTCAATTCATGTGGGAAAGGCTCCGTTCCCACCTTGCGTCAGCCAAAGCATCACACAAAAGGCTTGGCTACAGCTTCCCCTTTATTTTTCTCGCCTGACGATAATATTTTCCACTTGAGGCGCAGCCCTACGCCTGGAAATCCTCCTCCTGCGAAAGGTTTTCACAGAAACACCCGAATCCCAAGCGATTCGCGCTTTTTTCCCTGGAAATTTTCATGAAAAAAAACCCACCCCAAATTTGCCTGATTCAAATTTTCCCAGAAATCCTCCCTGCGCCAAGGGGTTTTGCAAAAAAAAAAAAACCCCCCCAAATAATGATTCGATTTTTCCGCAAACCCCCCGTGTGAGGTGTTTACCAAAGCCGCCCCCCACTTGACTGAGCTGAATTCAGCCCAGAAATCCTCCCCCTGCAAAAGGTTTCACGCCAGCGTCCCGATCAGGAGGCAGCAGCGTGAGCCGGTTGCCACCCGGTGCCACCGCCGACTCTCCACACCATCTTCCCCAGGTCAACGGCGCCTTCGTGGAGCTCCCATTCACCCAGAAGGGCCAGTTTGAGCTCTACCACAGCGGCGTCCATGGCTTCGCCCGCACCGCCTTTGGCTTGCGGGTGAGCTTCGACTGGTACAGCTACGCCCGCGTCCTCCTCCCCGAGGCCTACGCCGGCGCCGTCTGTGGCCTGTGCGGCAATGCCAACCGCAACGCCGACGATGACTTCATCACTCGCGATGGCAAACGGGCCGCGGATGAAATCCAACTGGCCGATAGCTGGAAGGTGGGAGACGTCCCTGGCTGCTCGGCCGGTTGCGTGGGGGATTGCCCCATGTGCAATGAGGAGCAGAAAGAGCTCTACCGCGGCGACGGCTACTGCGGGGTGATCGCCAGAGCTGGGGGCCCCTTCCGGGCTTGCCACCACGCCATCAACCCCACGCCCTTCCTCGAGGATTGTGCCTTCGATGCCTGCCACTACAAAGGCCACCGGGATACCTTGTGCAAAGCCATCGCCGCCTACGTGACGGAGTGCCAGAGCCACGGCGTCGGTGTGGAGCAGTGGAGGACGCCGTCCTTCTGCGGTGAGCAGGGGCCAGAAGGGAACTTCCACCCCACCCCACACACACACTCGGCCATAAAAATAAGGTTTTGAGCTTCAAGCCAACAGAAACGTGAACCACACTCCAAAACGGTCATTGGTTTGCCCCTCTCCCAACGTCTCCTCACAATGCAATGGCTTTATCCCCTCCCTCTGCAGCTCCAAGGCCCAAGCGAGGAGTTGGGATGCAAATAGATTCCCTCCAGCTCGTTTCTGAAGGAAAATTTGTTCCTCCTTCACGCAGCGGAGCCAAATAAATCCATCTTGCCCTCCACGTTCCTCCTTCCTGCAGGGAAGGGGAACGCAAAATAAATCCCCGTTGCCCTCCGCGTGTTTAAATAACGCAAGGATGGGGAACGCAAAATAAATCCCCCGTTGCCCTCCACGTGTTTAATTAACGCAAGGATGGGGAATGCAAAATAAATCCCCGTTGCCCTCTGCGTGTTTAATTAACACAAGGATGGGGAATGCAAAATAAATCCCCGTTGTCCTCCACGTGTTTAATTAACGCAAGGATGGGGAATGCAAAATAAATCCCTGTTGCCCTCCAGCACAATATTGACGCCCCACCCCTGAAGACTTCCTTGCCTTTTCCCCCCAGGCTTCAGTGCGACGATGGAAATACTCACCCTGATGCTTCTTTGGCTGCAAATCCAAGCGGGGCTTCACATTTTTTTATCTCTTCTGCTTCTTGCAGGCCCCTCCTGCCCTCGTCATTCACACTATGAGCTCTGCGGGAGCAGCTGCCCGGCCACGTGTCGGGGCCCAGCCCCCCCTGAGGGTTGCGCGTCGGTGCTCCAAGGTTGAGGGCTTCGTCCTCAGCAGTGACGAGTGCGTGCCGGCCGGCGAGTGCGGCTGCGGGGGGCCCGTGCCGGGAGAGGTGCCGCTGCAAAGCCAACGGGGTGGTGGAGTGCAAGGAGGTCTTCTGCAGCGCCCACGAGGAGTGTCGGGTAGAGGAGGGGGTGCTGGGGTGCTACCCCACGGGCTACGGGCGGCTGGTGGTGTCAGGCGACCCGCACTACGTGACGTTCGACGGGCGAGCCTTCGACCTCCTGGGCTCCTGCACCTACGTCTTGGCGCGGGTGTGCAAGCTGGAGCCGCGGCTGGCGAACTTCTCGGTGCTGCTGGAGCATGACGTGGGCGGTCGGGGGAACGTGGCCCTGATGAAGAAGGTGGTCATCTCCATCCACGGGTACACCATCAGCATGGAGAGGGGACGGAAGTGGGAGGTGACGGTAAGTCGGGAGGCTCCCGCGCCTCGGTGCACGCAGGCGTGCGAAATCTGCAGCGCACCCGCAAAATCCCTCGGTGCAACGCATCTGCGTAAAATCCCCCGCCCGCCCACACGTGCAAAGTCTCCTGGCACGTGCAAAATCCCTCCACCGGTAAATCAAGGTGGCTCTGTCCCCCGGTGCGCGTGTGTGTGCAACACCCCCTGGGTGCGTGAGTGCGTGCAAACCCCCCCCCCCAGTGCACACATATAAAACCCCCCAGCGCGTGCGAACCCCGTTGGGGCGCTCGTGCGGGCAGAAACCCATCGGTGAGTGCCCGCGTGCAAAATGCCCCTGGCGCACACGTGCGTGCAAACCACACCCCCTCCCCTCCTCCCCCCGCCATTCTACGTGCACATTCCAGGTGGACGGGGAGCGCTACACCCTGCCGCTGGTGACAGAGGACAGGAAGCTACGGATCGGCCAAGAAGGGAACAACATTGTCCTCCAGACGGCCGCTGGCTTCCGGCTCCTCTACAACGTGGCCTCCTACCTCCTCATCACCATCCCCGACGCCTACAAGGGCCGCACCTGTGGACTGGGTGGCAACTACAATGGGGACCCTGGTGACGACTTCCAGCTGCCTGGCGGGTCCCTGGCACAGAGCACTGAGGAATTCATCGCCTCCTGGAAGATGCCAATGGAGGACGGCACGTGTGCTGACGGCTGCAACGGCACGGCCTGCTCCACGTGTGATGCCACCCATGCCGCTCCCTACGGCACCAGTGACTCCTGTGGCCTCATCCGGGACCCGGCAGGACCTTTCGGATCATGTCACTCATGGGTGAGCCCGGTGGAGTATTTCAACCACTGCCTCCATGATGTCTGTGCTGCCGATGGTGCCCATGACGTCCTGTGCCACAGCCTCCAAGCCTACGCCGCTGCTTGCCAAGCCGCCAGGGCTGAGATCGGCCACTGGAGAACCACAGCTTTTTGCCGTAAGTGCTCCAGAACATCTCCACAGAGCCACGTCAACTCTTTTCCTCCAAAGCCACGTTTTCCCCCCAGTAAACCCCTCCAATTTTGCCACCGTGTCTTCTTTTTCCCCTCCCATCAGGGGCAAATGAGCCTTCACTGGCCCGACCAAGACAACACAAATGACTTTTGCAATATCGTGCAAGGCCGCCTTTTGCTTCCCCCTCAAAAAAATCCATCAAATAGCCCACAAATTATTTTCAAACCTCCCTAACCCCCCTCATTTGGGGGCTTCCGTCACTTATTTCCCACCAAAAACACCCCTGGAAGAAAGAAATTCCAGCTCACCACCTCCAAAACATCGATGTTTGCGTCAGATGAGCTCAAAATGGGCGTCCCCCCCGCCTTGCGATGAGCAATAGGCAAATGAAGATGCTTTAACCTGGCTGTTAAAAGCAGAATTCGATTGGTTTAGCACCTCCTGGAGCCACCAGAGATGCCTAAGACCATTGGTTAGAGATGGGGATGCCCCACTGGGTCCAGGCCATGATTTTTGGGGCACAATAATGGTTATTCCTCCCTTTTTTTCTGCCCCCCAGCCCTCTCCTGCCCACCCCACAGCCACTACGAGCTCTGCACCCGTACCTGCGACTTCACCTGCGCCAGCCTCTCCGTGCCGGCCCCATGCAGCTGGACGTGCTTCGAGGGCTGCCAGTGCGACGATGGGTACCTCTTTGATGGAGAAGCTTGCGTGTCCCTGGAGCGCTGTGGCTGCACGCACCAGGGGCGCTATTTCAAGGTGAGGTTGACCATCAAGGCTTGGTGGGTTTGGTAGAAATCAGGTTGAGGAAGGTTTGTGGGGTGGGTTGTCCCAGCTGGGTGATGCAACTTGTTTGGGGGTTCAGGTTTTGGTGGGGGTGGTTGTCCCACCTCAGTGATGCAACTGGTTTGGGGGTTCAGGTTTTGGTGGGGTTGGTTGTCCCACCCCAAGGATGCAACTGTTTTGGGATTGAGGTTTTGGTGGGGTTGGTTGTCCCACCTTGGTGATACACCTGGTTTGGGGATTCAGGTTTTGGTGGGGTTGGTTGTCCCACCTCAGTGATGCAACTGGTTTGGGATTGAGGTTTTGGTGGGGTTGGGTTGTCCCACCTCGGTGATGCAACTGGTTTGGGATTGAGGTTTTGGTGGGGTGGGTTGTCCGACCTCTGTGAGGCAACTGGTTTGGGGATCCAGGTTTTGGTGGGGTTGGTTGTCCCAGCTGGGTGATGCAACGGGTTTGGGGGTTCACTCGGTGGGGGGGTGTTGTCCCATCGCGATGATGCAATGGGGGTTTGGGCTTCCATCTCTGAGGTGGTTGGCTGTCCTGCTTAGTCAATGCCAACTGGTTGGGGGAGTCTTCTTCCCTGAGATGGGTTGCCTCTTCCTTTTAAGGACACACGTCCAAACTCATGCAACTAATGATGTCCTAAAATGCATGGTTTGCTCCTCTGGACCAGGGGAAAAGGACTTCACCACCTTGCACAAGCTCTACCAAACCCATGCCATGGGTTTTTTCTTCCTTTCTCTTGGATTTCCCCCCCCTTGAAGGTTGGAAATTCCCCCCACCAAGATTTTGAGATGGCCTCCATGTGGCTTAACCTCTCGGCCTTTCCTTTCCAGGCGGGTGAGACCATCATCTCCCACAACTGCTCCACGAAATGCAATTGCCATCCATCCCAGGGACTTGTCTGCGAGGACCTACAGTGTCCCCTGGACGAGGTCTGCGCCACGCGGGACGGGGTGCAGCAGTGCGTCAAGCGCGAAGGCCAGTGCCACCTCTCCCCAGGGGCCTCTTTGACCACGTTCGATGGCGCTGGGGGAAGGCTCCTCGCCAGTGGCACCTACAAAGTGGCCGCCCTTTGCAATGAGCAGTCACCCAACTGGTTCAAGGTGGTGGTGGAGGTCAGCGAGTGCCGGGATGACAGCATCCCGGCTGCCGTGGCCATCTTCGTCTTCTTCCGCGAAGCGTTTATCACTGTGAACAACAACATGGAGGTGTGGGTAAGCCGGGGGGACAGGGCACGGGCAACCCTCGCAAGATGGTGGCTCATGGCCTAGACAGGCGTACTCTTCGCTGGGTAACAAACCGGCTGGGTGGCCAAGCCCAGAGAGTGGTGGCCAATGGAGGTCAATCCAGTTGGCAGCCGGGCACAAGTGGTGGCCCCCAGGGCTCAGTTCTAGGGCTGGTCTTGCTTAACATCTTCATCAACAATGTGGACGAGGGGATTGAGGGCACTCTCGGCCAGTTTGCAGGTGACACCACGTTGGGTGGGAGTGTGGATCTGCTGGGGGGGAGGAGGGCTCTGCAGAGGGACCTGGCCAGGCTGGATCCATGGGCCCAGCCCAATGGGGTGAGGGTCAACAAGGCCAAGGGCCAGGTCCTGCACTGGGGTCACAACAACCCCACGCAGCGCTCCAGGCGTGGGGAAGAGGGGCTGGAAAGCTGCCCGGCAGAAAAGGTCCTGGGGGTGTTGGTCAACGGCCAACTCAACATGAGCCAGCAGGGTGCCCAGGTGGCCAAGAGGGCCAACAGCATCCTGGCTTGTATCAGGAGTGGTGTGGCCAGCAGGAGCAGGGCAGGGACCGTGCCCCTGTGCTGGGCACTGGTGAGGCCGCCCCTCGACTGCTGGGGTCAGGGTTGGGCCCCTCCCTCCCCAAAGGACCTGGGGGGGCTGGAGCATGTCCAGAGAAGGGCAGCGGAGCTGGGGAGGGGTCTGGAGCCCCAGGCTGCTGGGGAGCGGCTGGGGGAGCTGGGGGGGTTCAGCCTGGAGCAGAGGAGGCTGAGGGGAGCCCTCATCGCTCCCTACAACTGCCTGAGAGGAGGGGGGAGCCGGGGGGGTCGGGCTCTGCTCCCAGGGAAGGGGCGATGGGACGAGGGGCAATGGCCTCAAGTTGTGCCAAGGCAGGGTGAGGTTGGCCCTGGGGAACAATTCCTTCCCCAAAGGGCTGTCAGGGGCTGGAAGGGGCTGCCCAGGGAAGGGGTCGAGTCCCCACCCCTGGGGGGATTTAACAGCTGGGCAGAGGTGGTGCTGAGGGCTGGGGTTTGGTGGTGGGATGGCAGAGGTAGGGGAACGGTTGGGCTGGGGGAGCTGAAAGGACTTCTCCAACCCAAATGATTCCATGATTCCATGATTCTATGAGTAATTAAAGACATGGAAGTTGGGTGGGGTTTATCTCCTCTTCCTTGGGATGCCCTTGGCTGTTCAACCCCAAGGATATCTTTGTAGGATCTTTACGGGGCAGTCGGGGACGTTCTTAACCCATTCCTGGCATTTGGCCTCGCTGCAGGTGAACGGGCTTTTCACCCACCTGCCGGCTGCGGTGTCCAAAGCCATTTCCTTGAGCACAGCCACGAGGAATGTTACCATCTCCCATACGTCAGGGATGGAAGTGCTCTTCAGCCCCAGCGGGGCGGTGACGGTGACCGTTGGGGCTGCCTTGGTCAACCAACTCTGTGCTCCTTGTGGCAACTTCAACGGTGACCCCAGCGATGACCTGAAGCTGCCTGACGGCCGGACTGTGAGGAGCATCGGGGAGGTGGTTGATGCCTGGAAAGCCCGGGATTTCGCGGGATGGTGAGTGACCCCACAAGCCCCTGCCCCCCCTCCCCAAACCATGGGTTGATATTTTTTTAAGCCCAGGCAAGCAAGAGGGTAGGGAACAACCTCCATGGGGCATCAAGTGGTTGGGCTAGGAGGCATCCAAGAAGGACTTCTCCATCTTCTTTGGTTTCATCCACAGTGACTGACACACAAACCCAAGGAAATTATCCCGGTGAGTGATTCTTCCCCTCCTTCGCCATCGCATCCCACGCTACAAACCCTCCTGCAGCCCCACCATTGGATGAGGCTCAGTTTGTTTGACCCACCCTAATTAATCACCTGAATCATTGGAGGAGGGAGGGTGGAGTGGTTCTGGTGCCTCCACGTGGCCCAACCTTAAAGATGTGCAAGAAGAGAAGGCGCCCAATGCCTTCACTTTGACATAGGACAAACTGGGCAGCGACTGAGCTCACAAAACCCCAGGATTTATTCGGAGGAAGAAAAACCGAGCATAGCTCACACTGGAAATGGGTTTTTGGGGGTCTCATGGGACGTTCCTGGCTTCGCCACCGGGGTTTGTCCCCATGAGGAGCAGGAAGAGGTGAAGAGAGGGAGACTTCCATTGAATGTAGGTGGCTTGCACTGCGTAGGGCACAGGCTCGCTGAACACGGGGTGACGGTGCCCGGTGTGGAAGGGGCTTGCGGAACGTGGGGGACTTCTGGTGAAAGACAGGGTGGGGTTTTAGCCAAAAAGGGGGCAGCGGTGCCAAATACAGGGTGGCCCTGCATGATATAGGGCGATCGTGCCGAATAGGGCGATGGGAGAATATAGGGCGATGGATGAATAAGGGGATGGTGAGGGTGTGATGCCAATAGGTGAATATGGAGCGATCTTGTTTAATATTTAATGATTTTGCCAAAGAATGAGGGATCTTGCCCGATACAGAGCCCTTTTGACCAACAGCGAGCCATTTTACCCAACAGTGAGATATTTTACCCAACAGCGAGCCATTTTGCCCAACAGCAAGCCATTTTACCCAACAGCGAGCCATTTTACCCAACAGCAAGCCATTTCTCCCAACAGCAAGCCATTTTGCCCAACAGCGAGCCATTTTGCCCAACAGCGAGCCATTTCTCCCAACAGCAAGCCATTTCTCCCAACAGCGAGCCATTTCTCCCAACAGCAAGCCATTTTACCCAACAGCAAGCCATTTTACCCAACAGCAAGCCATTTTTTCTCACAGTGAGCCATTTTGCTGAACAGTAAGCCATTTTGCCCGGTAGCAAGCCATTTCAGCGAGCCATTTTACTGATCACAAAGCAACCCCAAAGCCACCGCCACAGGGCCACGAAGATCCCTCCAAGGGCCATCCCACCTCTGCCTTCTGCTTGCTTGCCCCTGCATCTCACCCTCGTGCGCCCACCGGCCTGCCCCTCGCCCATCCCCCTCCTCCCCCAAAAAAACCACACTGCCTGTCCTGCACGGCACCTCCACGCCAGCGCCTAACACCCCAACTGGGCCCTAACACGACCACCTCCCCCCAGGGCTGCGATGATGAGGGTGAGGAAGGGCTGTGGGTTCCTCTTCAAAGGGAGGGGGGGGGGGCGCCCTGACGGCTGCCCGCATTCCATCTCTTTCAGCCGCGCCTCCAACCTCGTGCGGATGGAAGTGGAAGCCCCTGTCTACCCTCCGCAGTAGGCAAAACCACGCGGCGACTGACGCGAGATGACGGCTGCCACACCCTGGCGCCCTCCCACCCCTTCGCGCACTCCTTGTAAATATTCCCGCGGAGGTTTTTCACGCCTCCGCAGGCACCGACCAGTGCCTCAGGTTGAACTTCTGCAAGCGCAGGAGGCCAAACCGGCCCTGAGCTATGACGACGCCTACGGTAGCAGGCGGCGCAGGCTCAAATACCTGCAAAAAAAAGCAGGGAAAACACTTGACCTGGCCTCAAATCGGCGAGGAAAAAAAAAGGGTGTTTCAAAGACCTGATCTACTTCAGGTAGAGCCCAAAGTTGAGATGAGCGATGGAGCAGCCTGGAGGACAGCGAGAAATGCCTCAAGGCAACCTAAACGTCAAGTGGAGCTCAACGGACCCAAATCCCAGCCATTTTTCCTCAGAAATGCACCATTGCCCTTGGCCGGTTCCAGTACAACACGGCCTGCTGCGGGGTGAATCAATAAAACCCTTTTTATAAAGAGTTTTCTGATGGGTTTGTGGAGGGTTGGGCTTTTGTCAGTTCCGGGGTGGGGGGGTGGAATGGGAATTGTCTTTGTTTCTGGTGTTGGGGGGGGGAACCCCAACATTTTCCCATGGAAAAACACCTCCGTGTGGTTTCCCCCAGTGAAAATAGCCATGTGCTCCCCTTGGGCAAACTACCCAACATGGCTCCTACAATCCAACAACCCACCCAACGTGGCTCCCCTGGGCAAACACCCCACCCAACATGGCTTCTATGGGCAAGCAACCCACCCAACATCTCCCACGGCGAACCACCGCAATTTTCAGTGGGGAAACACCCCAATGTATTTCCCACGGCAAAACACACACATACACACACCCAAATTATTTCCAACTTCCTCAAAGGCTTCTTTGGTTGCATCCAGAGGGTGGTGGTCAACGGCTCCATGTCCAGATGGAGACCAGCGACCAGTGGTGTCCCTCAGGGGTCCATACTGGGACCAGTGCTGTTCAATATTATCATCAGGGGCGCCCTTGGCCAGGTTGCAGATGACCCCAAGCTGGGTGGGGCAGCTGACGCTCCAGAAGGACCTGGCCAAGCTGGAGCAGTGGGGTCATGGGAACCTCATGAGGTTCAACAAGGCCAAGGGCAAGGTCCTGCCCCTGGGTGGGGGCAACCCCCAGGATCCATCCAGGGATGAAGGGATGGAGAGAGGCCCCGTGGAGGAGGACTTGGGGGTGCTGGGGGACGAAGAGCTGGCCAGGGTGCTGGTGGCCCAGAAGGTCCAACCATGTCCTGGGCTGCATCCCCCAGCAGCGTGGCCAGCGGGCAGGGAGGGCGGATTCTGCCCCTCTGCTCCATTCTGGTGAGCCCCCCCCGGAGTCCTGCGTCCACCTTGGGGGTCCTCCAGGAGGACGTGGACCTGTTGGAGCGGGACTATGGAGATGATCCAGGGGTTAGAGGTCCTCTGCTACGGGGCCGGGCTGGGAGAGTTGGGGTTGTTCAACCTGGAGAAGGCTCCGGGGGGCGGGGGGACACCTGGTTGGGGCCATTCCGGGCTTGAGGGGGCTTCTAGGAAACCTTGGAAGAGGTTGGCCCAGGGCGGTGGTGGAGGCCCCATCCCTGGGAATGGTCAAGGTGAGGTTGGACGGGGCTGTGGGCAACCTAAATCCGGTCAGAGCTGGCCCTGCTCATGCCAGGGGGGTGTGGAGGTGATCCCTAAAGGTCCCTTCCCACCCGAACCGTTCCACAGTTCCGTGATTCGGAGAAGAAATGTGAGGAATCCCTGAAGTTGGGCCCCTCGCGCTCCAAATTCCAGCCCCGCCCCCCCCCCACAAAAAAACCCCACGGGGAACAAGGCGGGGAGGAGCCAGTGCCGGAATTTTTGGACGCCGGCCCCCAGCCCGGGACTCCGGGTTCTGCTTTTGGAGCCCAAATATTCCCCGGGGGATGGAGTTTGATGAATTCCCGGGAAAAACCAACCGCCCCCGTCCCCCGCCGTGTTTTCCCAGCTGTTGCTCCAGGTGGTCCTGGGTCAAGGGAAAGGCAGGAATTCACCCCCTGGGGGGGTGGGGTGAAGAAATCATCTGTTCCCCCCCCAAAAAAAATGGGTGGAGAGCCCCCCCCCCCCCAGGAGACACGCCCTGTCCAAGCTGGAACGGGCATGAAAAGAAGGGATCGGGCCCGGATCGGGGTGGGGGGGAATCCCATCGTGTCCCCCTCCCCCCCGCGTTGCAGCCCAAAGCAAGGATGGGGGGGGGGGGGTGTCAAAGTTCTGCACCCTCTGCTTGCACCCCCCTCTGCCCCCCCCCCCCTTTTTTGCAAGGCTTGGTGAGGTCGGGGGGGCCAAAAAGGGGTGCAAAGGGGGGGGGGGGGTGAGGAGAGGGCGGGATTGCAAAGGAAAGGGCGATGCAAGGGGGGGGAGGAGCGGGGAAAAGGGGGTGCAAGGGAGTGCAAAAGGGGGTGCAAAAGGGGGGGGCAAAGGGGTGGAAGGGGGGCAAAAGGGGGTGCAAGGGGGGAAAAAGGGGGGGCAACAGGGGGTGGAAAAGGGGGTGGAAATGGAGGTGCAAAAGGGGGTACAAGGGGGTGCAAAAGGGGGGGCAACAGGCGGTGGAAAAGGGGGTTGTAAATGGGTGTTCAAAAGGGGGTCAAAATGGGGTGCAAAGGGGGGGGGGGGGTGCAAGGGGGTGCAAAAGAAGGTGCAAGGGGGTGCAAAAGGGGGGGCAAAAGGGGACACAAGGGGATGCAAGAGGCGGTGCAAGGGGGGTGCAAAAGGGGATGCAAGTTGGCAAGGGGGTGCAGAAGGGGTGCAAAAGGGAGGGCAAAAAGGGGGGCAAAAGGGGGTGCAAAAGGGGGAGAAAAAAGGGTGCAAAAAGGGGGGCAAAAGAGGGTGCAAGGGGGGGCGGGGGGGCGGGGGGGAGAGGGGGGGGGGGGGGGAGGAGATGCAGCCCCCAGCCAGGCGCTGCAATCCAGAACCAGGCGCGCTCTAACCCCAAGCCGGAGGCTTTGGGATCCACAGCAACCTGCAGCGGGGGGCGTCGCGAACCCCGCGGGGGGCATCCAAACTGGGGCGGGGGGGGGCGGGTTCCCCGGTGGGGGCACTGCAAACCCCAGCGAGGGGCACTGCAACCTGCAGCGAGGGGCACCTCAACCTGCAGCGAGAGGCACTGCAACCTGCAACGAGGGGCACTGCAACCTGCAGCGAGGGGCACTGCAAACCCCAGCGAGAGGCACTGCAACCCAGCGAGGGGCCTGCAACCGCGGGGGCACTGCAACTGCAGCGAGGGGCACTGCAAACCCCAGCGAGGGGCACTGCAACCTGCAGCGAGGGGCACTGCAAACCCCAGCGAGGGGCACTGCAACCTGCAGCGAGGGGCACTGCAACCTGCAGCGAGGGGCACTGCAACCTGCAGCGAGGGGCACTGCAACCTGCAGCGAGGGGCACTGCAACCTGCAGCGAGGGGCACTGCAAACCCCAGCGAGGGGCACTGCAAACCCCAGCGAGGGGCACTGCAAACCCCAGCGAGGGGCACTGCAAACCCCAGCGAGGGGCACTGCAACCTGCAGCGAGGGGCACTGCAACCTGCAACGAGGGGCACTGCAACCTGCAGCGAGGGGCACTGCAACCTGCAGCGAGGGGCACTGCAACCCAGCGAGGGGCACTGCAAACCCCAGCGAGGGGCACTGCAAACCCCAGCGAGGGGCACTGCAAACCCCAGCGAGGGGCACTGCAAACCCCAGCGAGGGGCACTGCAACCTGCAGCGAGGGGCACTGCAAACCCCAGCGAGGGGCACTGCAAACCCCAGCGAGGGGCACCTGCAAACCCCAGCGAGGGGCACTGCAACCTGCAGCGAGGGGCACTGCAAACCCAGCGAGGGGCACTGCAAACCTGCAGCGAGGGGCACTGCAAACCGCAGCGAGGGGCACTGCAACCTGCAGCGAGGGGCACTGCAACCTGCAGCGAGGGGCACTGCAACCTGCAGCGAGGGGCACTGCAACCTGCGCGAGGGCACTGCAACCTGCGCGAGGGGCCGCAAACCCCAGCGAGGGGCACTGCAACCTGCAGCGAGGGGCACTGCAACCTGCAACGAGGGGCACTGCAACCTGCACGAGGGGCACCGCAACCTGCAGCGAGGGGAACCCCGGGGGGGCAGCAGCCACACGCGTCGCAAACCCCAGCCAGGCCTGGGGCGACCCGGATCTGCTCCTCCTGCAGCCCAGAACCCCGGGGAGGCTGAGGCCGCGGGCCGGAGGCCCTCACGCCAACCCCCGCCCCGATTATGCAAGACCCCCCCCCGGGGCGGGGGGGGGAGCAGGAATATCAGGTGTCTCCCCCCCCCCCCGTGGGGTGGCCACATCTCAGATGTCCCCATTGCAAAAGAAATAAAGAAATAAATCAAAGCAACAAAACCCCCAGAGGTGCTGAGCGGGAAGCGAAGCGGGGGGGGGGGGGGGGGGGGGTAGGGGGGGGGTGAGGGGGGGGGGGGTTGGGAGTGCCCGGGTTTGGCAGCGGGAGGCCCAAATTTCCCAGAAAGCCGCGAGGAGCTGGCGGGATGCCCGGTTGCTTTTGCAACCCCTTGGGCCGGGGGGGTTGTGAGCAAGGACGGGCCAGGACGCTGCAGGAAAAGCGATGCAAGGGGGGGATGGGGGGTTGGGGGTGGGGGGTTGGGTTGGTTTCCCCTTTTTTTTTGCAAGGTTTTGCAGAAAATCCCGGCGTGGCGCAGCTCATGGATGGAATTTGCAAGCAGAAAGTGGGGGGGGGGGGGGAAAAGGCTGCAGCACGCGACCACCCCAGGGTTCACACACACCCCCCCCCCCCCCCCGCCGTGCGAGGCCTGGGCTTGCTCTGCAAAAAGCAAAGCGTTGCACGAAGCAATCCCCCCCCCGCCCCCGGGGGGGTTGATCCCCTCCCCGCCCTTGCGCAACCCGGCAGCTGCCTCGCCTGCGAAATGCAAAATCCTCCATGATTTGCATTTTAGTGTTGGTTTTCCTTCAGTTTTTCCTCGGAAGGAACCCGGATTCGGGGAGGTTTTGGTGGGGTTTGTTTGAAATTTGGCTGGATGAGGCAAAGGGGGGGGTGGGAAAGGAGAAGGGGGGGGAGGGTGATGCAATAGGTCAGAGCCGGGGTGCAAAAGGAGGAGGAATAATCCGGGTCTGGATGCAAACGCAAAGGGTGCAACGGTTGATCCCCGTCCAAATGCAAAAATAGGGGGAAATGATCCGGGTCTGGGTGCAAACGCAAAGGCCGGCAAATGCAAAAGATGAAATGGCTAATCCTGGTGCAGATGCAAAAATGGGGGGAAATTATTTGGGTCTGGGTGAAAATGTAAAGGGTGCGATGGTTGATCCCGGTGCAAATGCAAAGGGTGCGATGGTTGATCCCGGTGCAGATGCAAAAATGGGGGGAAATGATCCAGGTCTGGGTGCAAATGCAAAGGGTGCGATGGTTGATCCCGGTGCAAATGCAAAAATGGGGGGAAATTATTTGGGTCTGGGTGCAAAGCAAAGGGTGCATGGTTAATCCCGGTGCAGATGCAAAGGGTGCAATGGTTAATCCCAGTGCAGACGCAAGAATGGGGGGAAATATTTGGGTCTGGGTGAAAATGTAAAGGGTGCGATGGTTAATCCCAGTGCAGATGCAAAAATGGGGGGAAATTATTGGGTCTGGGTGCAAATGCAAAGGGTGCAATGGTTAATCCCGGTGCAGATGCAAAGGATGCAATGGTTAAAAATGATGCAGATGGGAAAGGAGGTAAAAACAATGGGGCCCAAGTGCAGAACCGGGCCTAATCCGGGTCGGGTGCGAATGCAAACAGTGCGGTGATTAAAAGTGACGCAGGTGCAAGAGGGAGGAAGCACCCGGCCCTGCGAGTGCTGCAATGACTTCACCCGACCCCCCCGGGTCCCTCCCAGATGCCTGGGTCCCTCCAGAGACCCCTGGGTCCCCCCAAAACCCCTGGGTCTTTCCTAGACACCCAGATCCTGCCCAGATGCCTGGGACCCCCAGAAACATCTGGGTCCCTCCCAAAAACTTGGGTCCCCCCATGACCCCGGGCCCCCGATCCCTGGGTCCCCCAAGACCACGGGCCCCCCGGGGGCAAGGCCCCTGGGTCCTTCCTGGATGCCTGGGTCCCCCTAAGACCCCTGGGTCCTTCCTGGACACCAAGATCCTGCTTGGATGAGTGGGTCCCCCCAAAACATCTGGGTCCCCCTCAGAGACCCCTGGGTCCCCCCAAGACCCCTGGGTTCCCCACGTCCCCCCTGGATGCCTGGGTCCCCCCCAAGACCCCTGGGTCCCACCAAGACCCCTGGGTCCCTCCTGGGTGCTTGGGTCCAACCAAAACCCTTGGGTCCCCCCCAGATGCCTGGATCCCCCCCAAGACCCCTGGGTCCCCCCAAGACCCCTGGGTCCTGCCCGGATACCTGGGTCCCCCCAAGACCATGGGTCCCCCCAGATGCCTGGGTCCTCCCAAGGCCCCTGCATCCCCTGCGTCCCCCCTGGATACCTGGGTCCCCCCAAGACCATGGGTCCCCCCAGAGGCCTGGGTCTCCCCAAAACATTTGCATCCCTCCCAAATGCTGGGGTCCCCCCAAGTCCTGGGTCCTTCCTGTACACCCAGATCCTGCCTGGATGCGTGGGACCCCCAGAAACATCTGGGTCCCTCTCAAAAACTTGGGTGCCCCCATGAGCCCTGGGTCCCCCTCAAGATCCCTGGGTCCCCCAAGGCCCCTGGGTCCTTCCTGGATGCCTGGGTCCCCCCAAGACCCCTGAGTCCTTCCTGGACACCAAGATCCTGTCCAGATGCCTGGGACCCCACGAAACATCTGGGTCCCTCCCAGATGCCTGGGTCTCCCCAAGACCCCTGAGTCCCTCCTAGGTGCCATGGTCCCCCCAAGACCCCTGGGTCCCCCCAAGACCCCTGGGTCCTTCCTGGACACCCAGATCCTGCCTGGATGCATGGGTCCCCCCCGCCGGCCCTCCCCTCCCCCCGCGCCGGGCCCCCGGGGCCGGGCCACCACCCCATCCATCGGTTCCCAGCCACGGGGGACATTGGCACCCGGCCAGGCCATGATGAAATCGCCATCGGTAGCAGCACCCATGGGTGCTCCCAGACCTGCCAGGCACCCACTGGGGCAACCTGCTGCTGCGGAGACACTGCGGGGTAACGCTCCCCCAGGGTGGGGGACCCCAGGCATTTGGGGGGACCCAGGCATGCGGGGACACCCTCCATGAAAGGCGACCTGGGGGTCGTGGGTGTCCATGTGGGCCCCAGGTGTCGGGGGGGACCCAGATGGTTTGGGGGGACCCAAGCATCTGGGAGGGACCCAGGGATCTTGAGGGGCCCCAGGCATCTGGGGGGGATCCAGGCATCTAGGGAGGGAGCCAGGGGTCTTGGAGGGGACCCAGGGGTCTTGGGGGGACCCAGGCATCTGGGAGGGACCCAGGCATCCAGGGAGGAGCCAGGGGTCTTGGGGGGGACCCAGGGGTCTTGGGGGAACCCAGGCACCCAGGAGGGACCCAGGGGTCTTGGGGGGGACCCAGGCATCCAGGACAGTCCCAAGGGTCTTGGGGGGGGGGGACGCAGGGGTCTTGGGGAGGACGCAAGCATCTGGGAGGGACCCAGGGATCTTGGGGGGCCCCAGGCACCCAGGGGGGACCCAGGGGTCTTGGGGGGGGCCCAGGGGTCTTGGGGGGGACCCAGGCACCCAGGGGGGCCCAGGGGTCTTGGGGGGCCCAGGCACCCGGGGGGGACCCAGGGGTCGTGGGGGGGACCCAGGCATCCGGGGGGGACCCAGGGGTCTTGGGGGGACCCAGACACCCAGAGGGACCCCTGGGGTTTGGGGGGACCCAGGGGGTCTTGGGGGGGTCACGGGCTTCTGGGGGTACCCAGGGGTCTTGGGGGGACCCAGGGGTCTTGGGGGGGGGACCCAGGCATCCAGGAGGGATCCATGGGTCCTGGGGGGACTCAGGCATCCGGGTGTCCCCCTGACCCCTTTTTTTACAGCCAAAATGGGGACAGCCATGAAGTTACTGGTGGGGGTCGCACTGGTCTTACTGGGAGGTAATTGCTGGGGGGGGGGGGGAAGGGGGGTCCCCAGATTCCTGGGCCCCCTGGGGGGGACCTGGGATGCCTGGGTCCCCGGGGGTGGGGACACCTGGATCCTTCTGCACCCCTGTTCACACTCTCGTGTTGCTGCTGCCCTCTGCTGCCCAGCCTCGGCCATGCAAATGTATATAAATGCATGCAAATGCATGCTAATGTGTGCTCGAGCACCCTCTGGCACATGGCTGCACCCCCTCTTGCAGCACGGGTTTGCACCCTGTTCATGCAGAACCCCCCCCTTCTTGCACACCCCCCCCCCCCCCCCCAGTTTTCCACCCCCTTTTTGGACCCTGCTCTTGCACCCTCCCTGTTGTACCCCCTCCTTCACCCCCTTTTCACCCCCTTGCACCCCATTGCATCCACTTTTGCACCCCCTTACACCCCATTTTGCACCCCCTTTTCACCCCCCCTTTTTCAACCCTTGCATCCCCTTTTTCACCCCCTTGTGTCCCCTTTTTCACCCCCTTGCACCCCCTTTTCACCCCCTTTTTCACCCCTTGTATCCCCTTTTTCACCCCCCTTTTGCATCCCCTTGTGTCCTCTTTTTCACCCCCTTTTCCCCCTTTTTACCTCCTTGCACCCCCTTTTTACCCCTTGCACCTCCTTTTGCACTCCCTTTTTCACCCCCTTTTTCACTCCCTTGCCCCCATTTTGCACCCCCTTGCACCCCATTTTGCACCCGCTTTTTCACCCCCTTGCACCCCCTTTTGCACCTCCCTTTTGCCACCCTTGTACCCCCTTTTTACCCCTTTTCCCCCCCTCTCCACACCCCGCTTTCCCACACTCCTCCTCCCTCCCCCTCTCGCCCCCCGGCCTTGCCCCCCCCTTCCCCCCCCCATCTTGCCCCCCCCTTCCCCCCTTTTCCACTGCCCCCCACAAACTTCCCTCTCCCCCCTCGCAGCCTCCCCCGCCCACCACGTGGCCGAGCCACCGCCACCGCCACGCTGGGGACGCCGCTTCGTGGTGGCGCCCTTGGGCGCCAAGCAGAGCTGCGGCGACGTCGCCTACGTCCTCGCCCCGCGGGGCGCCCGCCTGCGCTACACCGCCGGTGCCGCCGCCGCCTGGGCCACCCTGCGACCCGGCGAGGCCCTGCCCACGCCCGGCCGGTCACCGTGGCCGTCTACTACTTCCACGCCGGCGCCGAGCCTTCCGTGGCGCCCGTGGCCCCCCTGGAGGAATTCTGCAGCGCCTACCGCCTGCGCGCCCCTGCCGGGGCCACCGCCGTGCTGGTGGCGGCGGGCGGCGGCGGGGAGGTGACGCTGGACGGGCAACCCCTGGGCGCGGCTGGCTGGCGCCGGGTGCCCGGCGAGGAGCTTTGGTGGCGGGAGGTGGCCTTGGGCGACGCCGCCGGCGGCCACCGCTTGCAGCGCCCCAACGGACCTTCGGGGTCCTGAGCTACGGCGCCGGACGGGGCGCGGCGGCCTCCGGGAGCCAAGCGGTGTGCGAGTGCGGTGAGTGCGGTGCTGCACGCTCCTCGGGGTGCAAGGGAGGTGTTGCACGCTCCTCGGGGTGCAAGGGCGGTGGTGCACGCTCCTCGGGGCGCAAGGGCGGTGGTGCACGCTCCTTGGGGTGCAATGGTGGTGGTGCACGCTCCTCGGGGTGCAAGGGCGGTGGTGCACGCTCCTGGGGTGCAATGGTGGTGGTGCACGCTCCTTGGGGTGCAAGGGAGGTGTTGCACACTCCCTGGGGTGCAAGGGCAGTGTTGCACACTCCTTGGGGTGCAAGGGAGGTGCCTTCACCCTCTTTTGGGCTGCAACCTCCTCCTTGCCCGCTCCTTTGGGGTGCAGTGGTGGCGCTGCACGCCCCCTGGGGTGCAAGGGTGGAGTTGCACACTCCCTGGGGTGCAAGGGCAGTGTTGCACGCTCCTCATGGTGCAACCTCCTCCTTGCACAATCCCTGGGGTGCAATTGCGGTGTTGCACGATCCCTGGGGTGCAGTAGTGGTGTTGCACGCTCCTTTGGGGTGCAATGGTGGTGGTGCACGCTCCTCGGGGTGTAAGGGAGGTGTTGCACACTCCTCGGGGTGCAAGGGCGGTGGTGCACGCTCCTTGGGGTGCAAGGGCGGTGGTGCACCTCCTTGGGGTGCAATGGTGGTGGTGCACGCTCCTTGGGGTGCAAGGGGGTGTTGCACGCTCCTCGGGGTGCAATGGCAGAAGGGAGGTGTTGCACCCTCTTTTGGGCTGCAACCTCCTCCTTGCACGCTCCTTTGGGGTGCAGTGGTGGCGCTGCACGCCCCCTGGGGTGCAAGGGCAGTGTTGGACGCGCCTCATGGTGCAACCTCCTCCTTGCACAATCCCTGGGGTGCAATGGCAGTGTTGCACGATCCCTGGGGTGCAGTGGTGGTGTTGCACGCTCCTTTGGGGTGCAAGGGCGGTGTTGCACGCCCCCTGAAGTGCAAGGGCGGTGTTGCACCCTCTTTTGGGCTGCAACTTCCTCCTTGCCCGCTCCTTTGGGGTGCAGCAGGTGGTGCTGCACGCCCCCTGGGGTGCAAGGGTGGATTTGCACGCTCCCAGGGCTGCAGTGCCGATGCTGCGCGCTCCTGTGGCCACAGCCCCTCCGGGTCACCCCCGTTTTCAACGCCGCCTCCCTTCCTCATTCCCCAGCCCACCCTGACCCGTGCCAGGGCGTCCTCTGCCCCCCCGGCGAGCGCTGCCGCGCCTCCGCCTGCCGTCCCCGCTGCCAGGCGGCGGCCGATGCCACGTGCCAGCTGCAGGCCGGTGCCCGCGCCTTCGACGGTGCCACCTTCACCCTGCCCACGCCGTGCCGCTACGTGGTGGCCCGGACCTGTGGCCCCGACGGCTCCCTGCCCACCTTCAGCGTGGAGGCCACAGTGTGCAGCGCCGGCGTCACCTCCCTCCTCGTGCAGGTCTACAACGTCACCGTGGCCGCCGGCCAGGGCGAGGAGGGATTCGTCTGGGTGAGGGGCCCAGGGGGTTCATTTGGGGGGGGGGGGGGGGGGCAAGGGGTGGGGCTAATGCATGGGCTTGCACGCTGGCGCAGGCTCTTGCAAGCCTGTGCATGCTCTTGCACGTGGCTGCGTGCTCGTGCATGGGGCTGTACACTCATACATGTGCCTACACACTCTTAAACATGGCTGCATGCTCGTGCACAGGGCTGCACGCTCGTGCACGTGGCTGCACGCTTTGCAAGTCTGTGCATGCTTGTGCACGTGGCTGCATGCTCTTGCACATCTGTGCATGCTCTCGCGTGCCATTTATTGCTTTTGCACCCAGCTGCACACTCGTGCAGGCTGACGCTTGCTCTTGGCACGCGCATGCGCGCTCTGGCACGGGACTGCACGCTCTTGGCCGCCTGTGCGTGCACGCTCTGGCGTGCAACTCGTCACTGCCACGCACGCCTGCACGGTCTTGCACACCAACGCACGCTCTCACGCTCCGGTCTCTTGCATGTGCTTGCACGCTGGCACACACCTTTGCGTGCAATTGCATGCTCTGCAACAGGACTGCACGCTCATGCACCCTCAGGCAGGGTCTTGCACACTCAGGTGGGTTCTTGCATGCTCAAGCAGTCTCTTGCACATGTGCGCGTGCTCTTGCATGCAATTTATTGCTGTTGCACAGCTGCATGCTCTCGCATGCTGATGCACGCTCCTGCACCTGTGTGCACATCCCTGCACGCCCATGCATACTCTTCATGCATGCTCTTGCACGCCCGTGCATGCTCTATGCACACTCCTGCACCTGCGTGCACGCTCCTGCACGTGTCTGCATGCTCTTGCCCGCCCGTGCATGCTCTTGCACGCGATGCACACTCCTGCGCCTGCCTGCACGCTCCTGCACGTGTCTGCATGCTCTTGCCCCCCGTGCATGCTCTTGCACGCCGATGCACACTCCGGCGCCTGCCTGCACGCTCCTGCACGTGTCTGCATGCTCTTGCCCCCCGTGCATGCTCTTGCACGTGTCTGCATGCTCTTGCCGCCCGTGCATGCTCTTGCACGCCGATGCACACTCCTGCGCCTGCGTGCACGCCCGTGCATGCTCTTGCACGCCCTCGCACGCCCTCACCCCCTTGCAAAACCCCGAGCCTCCCTCCGTCTCCCGCCCCGGGCAGGTGAACAACCGGAGCTTCCCGCTGCCGGTGGCGTTGGAGGGGGCGCGCGTCCGGGTGTCACCGCACGGCGCGGGGCTGCTGCTGGAAACCGACTTCGCCCTGCGCGTGGCCTACGACGGGCGCGGCGCCACCAGCGTCACCGTCCCCGACACCTTCACCGACAGCATCTGCGGCATCTGCGGCCGCGACGCCGCCGGCACCTCCAACGGCGCCGAAGCCTTCTGCGGGCGCCTGGCCCGGGGGGAGCTTTTTGGGGCGTGCCAGGGGGTGGTGGATCCCTGGGGGTACCTGGCGGGGTGCATGGGGGAGCCCTGCAGCAACAGCAGCGCCTGCCGGGGCCCGAGCTACGCGGCGGCGTGCAAGGAGCGGGGCGTGCAACTGCCCGACTGGCGGAGGGCGGAGGGGTGCGGTGAGTGGGGGGGGGGGGGGGTGGGGGGTGGCAGAGGTCTGGGGTTCGGGGCGTGCAAAGGGATCGGGGGGGAGTTGCAAGGTGGGCATGGCCCTGGGGGGCGGGGTTTGCTCTGGGACTGGGGTTGTGCACTGGGATTTGGGGTTTGCACTGGGATTTGGGGTTTGCACTGGGATTTGGGGTTGGCACTGGGATTTGGGGTTTGCACTGGGATTTGGGCTTTGCACTGGGATCGGGGTTGGCACTGGGCTGGGATCGGGGTTGGCACTGGGATTTGGGGTTTGCACTGGGATTTGGCGGTTGTTGCCGACCATGGGATTTGGTTGATGGTTTGCACTGGGATTCCGGCGGGTTGCACAATTGCAGAAGGTTAAGGTTGCACTGGGAGGCTGGGGTTTGACACTGGGATCTGCATGGTGGTTTTGCACTGGGATTTGCTGGGGTTTGCACTGGGATCGGGGTTGGCACTGGGATTTGGGGTTGCACTGGGATTTGGGTTGCACCGGGATTTGGGGTTGCACTGGATCCGGGTTGCAATGCAGAGGTGCACTGGAGCTGGGTTTGCACTGGGATTTGGGTTTTCACTGGGATTTGGGTTTGCACTGGGATGGGGTTGCAATGGATCAGGGTGGCACTGGATTGGGGTTTGCACAGTATTGGGTTGCACTGGATCCGGGTTGCAATGCAGAAGTTGCACTGGGAGCTGGGGTTTGCACTGGGATTGGGGTTTGCACTGGGATCGGGGTTGGCACTGGGATTTGGGGTTTGCACTGGGATTTTGGGGTTTGCACTGGGATTCAGGGTTTGCCCTTGGCGCTCTGCAGCTTTCGGCACCGTGTCTCATCCCTCCCCCCCCCCCCCCCCCCCCCACCTCCCTCACCCTTACCCCTCCCCCCACAGCCCTGTCCTGCCCGGCCACCAGCCGCTACACCCCCTGCGGCTGCCCCCACCCCTGCGCCCACCTCGACGGCCCCGAAAACTGCTCCGTTCCCTGCCAGGAGACCTGCGAGTGCGCCCGGGGCTTCGTCTTCCTCAACGGCAGCTGCGTGGCGGCGGCGGCGGCTTGCGGTTGCCGCCACGCCGGCCGCCATTACGCCCCCGGCCAGCGTTTTTGGGTGAGCGCCAACTGCAGCCGCAGCTGCGTCTGCGACCCCCGGGGGCAGGGGGTTCAGTGCCGGGAATCCGGGTGTGGCGAGGGTGAGAGGTGTACGGTGGAGGAGGGGGTGAGCGGGTGCTCCAGCGAGAGGTCCGGGACGTGCAGCTCCGGGAGGGACCTCCATTACGTCACCTTCGATGGTCGCCGGCGTGAATTCGGTGGCGGGAGCTGCCTCTACGAGTTCGTCGGGGCGTGTGGGGCCAGCGGGGAGCTGGTGGGCTTCCAGGTTTTGGTGCAGAACAAGGGGCCGCACGACGTCTCCTTCGCCCGCTCGGTCCAGGTCATCGTCTATGGGTACAACGTCACCCTCAGCCACGAATTCCCGGGGAGGGCCATGGTGAGGTTGGCCCCACCACGGGGCTCCTGTAGGGGGTTGGGGGGTTGGGGGTGATGGGACCGTCGTGGGGTCCTGATGGGGGTGGGGTTGGAGATGGGGCCAAGGTTCGGTTAGGGTTGGATTTGGGGTTGGAGTTGGGTGGGGGTGGGGATTTGGAGGTCGAAGTTGGGGTTGAGGGTGGGGTTGGAGATGGAGCTGGGGGTTGGGGGGGGTTTTGGGGTTGAGGTTGGAGTTGGGGTTGAGGTTGAGGTTGGCATTGGGGTCGAGGTTGGGGCTGAGGTTGGGGTGGGGTTGGAGGTCAAGGTTGGGGTTTGGGGTTGAGGTTGAGGTTGGGGTTGGGGTTGGGGGTCAAGGTTGACCTTTGCATTTGGGTCTGCTCTGGGCTGACCACCAACGTTCTACCACTACCACCACCCCCCCCCCCCCCCCAGGTCAACGGTCTGTTGGTCAACCTCCCCCACGCCCTACCTGAGGGCAAGGTCTCCATTGCTCGCCGGGGCTGGGGCACCTTCTTGCGCACCACCTTCCACCTGACCGTCTCCTTCGGTGGCCAGAGCCCCGTCACCGTCCCCAGCACCTACGCCGGGGCTCTCTGCGGCCTCTGTGGCAATTTCGACGGCGACCCCCTCAACGACGTCCCCCAAGTGGCGCCAACGGTGCCGCTGGGTTGCGCCGAGCCAAGGCCGCGCCGCTGTGCCAGCCGCGCTGTCATTGGCCGGAAGCAACGGGCCAATGGGGTGGAGTGTGGGCTGATCCTGTTGCCCGAGGGACCGTTCCAGTCTTGTCACCCCCGGGTTGACCCCGAGAGTTATTTCCAGGCTTGCATCACTGATTACTGCGTCTTCCGAGGTCACAAGGCCATTGTCTGCCAGGCGGTGATGGGCTACGCTGCTGCCTGCCAGGAGGCTGGGGTTGTTCTCCAGCCTTGGCGCTCCAAGACCTTCTGTGGTAGGTGGCCCTCAAGGGTTGGCCAAGGCAGTGGGAGGAGGAAAATCCCCGGATTTTGTGCTCGGTCTGAGCTAGAGGGAGTAGGAAAATCCTTGGATGGGGATGTCCATCAAGTTGGGGGTGAACAGGGAGTGGGAGCATCCTTGGAGGTGGAAAAGCCTGGAGAGGGGTTATCTCACCTAGTTGGAGTGGGAAAATCCTGGGATGGGGATCTCCATCCGAGTTGGGGGTCAACAGGGAGATGGGAGCATCCTTGGAGGAGGAAAACCGGGAGGGGTCTCCATCCCACCTGGTTGGAGTAGGAAAATCCTTGGATGGGGATCTCCATCCGAGTTGGGGGTCAACAGGGAGATGGAAGCATCCTTGGAGGGGGAAAATCCCTGGATTTGGAGCTTGGTCCGAGCTAGATGGAGTAGGAAAATGGTTGAATGGGGATCTCCATCCAAGTTGGGGGTCAAGAGGGAGATGGGAGCATCCAAGGAAGGGGATAATCCCAGTTTGGGATCTCCATCCCACTTGGTTGGAGTAGGAAAATCCTGGGATGGGGATCTCCATCCGAGTTGGGGGTCAACAGGGAGATGAGAGCATCCTCGGAGGAGGAAAATCCCCACTTGGGGTCTCCACTTGAGGTCATCACGGTGCAAAAAAATCCCCAGATTTCGCTCTCCAGCTGGTTCGAGGTCAAACAGGAGATGGGAAGACCCTTGGAGGAGGAAAATCCCAATGGGGCACCTCCAAGAAAACCCCTTAAAATCTGCAAACTTGAGCAGGTTTAGGGACAACCTCTTGGCTTCTTCCCCCCTTGGAGGAGGAGCGGGACCGACCCCCGCAAACGGCTCAACGGCACCGCCTGTCCCACCGCGTGCGGCCGCGACACCAGCGGGGAGCGCTGCCACCTGCCGGCCACCGAGGGGTGTTTCTGCGACGAGGGCTTGGTCCTCAGCGGCGAGCGTTGCATGTCACCACCCGCCTGCGGATGTCACCACCGGGGCCACTACTACCACCAAGGAGAAGAGTTTTACCCCGAGGAGGGGTGCGGCGAGCGCTGCCGTTGTGCGGCGGCAGGGACGGTGACGTGTTGGGCGGCGCCATGTCCTCCAGGCCAGGAGTGCCGGGTGGAGGGAGGCGTACGGGGTTGTCACGGCGGGCGAAGGGGGCGTTGCGTCCTCTTGGGTGCCCGGCGTTTGGTCACCTTCGATGGGTTGAATGTCACCCTCGGCGGGGCTTGCCGTTACCTCCTGGCCAAGGTTTGCCAAGGGGATGGCGACAAGTTGGAGGTGACGCTGGAAGAGGACGGTGGCGTCGCCGTGGAGGTCGGGGGGGCCCGCATCACTGTGTCGAGCAGGAGGACGGGGAGCGTGGATGTGAGTGGTTCTTCTCTCGGTGGGCAACCATCAGCTCAACCCCTCCGAGCCGTGGCCCCAGCCCAATGGGTCGCCCTCAGATGGAGCCCACCAACCTCACGCATCAGGATGCTGGGTGTCCTCTTCCTCAGCCCTGAAAACCTCTTGGAGGTCCTTGTTCTCCTCTTCATCTCCCCCAAGAAGCTCTTCAGGCTCCTCCTCCTCTTCCTCAGCCCTGAAAAGCCCTTTGAGATCCTTCTCCTCCTCTTCATCTCCTCCAAGAAGCTCTTCAGGCTCCTCCTGATCCTTCTCCTCTTCCTCTCCCCTAAAAATGGCTCCCCTGGCCTTCATCCCCCTTTCTCCACCACCTTCTGCTACCATTTCTCCTTCCCCCTCCTGCCACCTAAGCCCCGACGACTTCTCCTGGCAAAGGACTCCCCACCCATCCCCCCACCACCAGAGGGACACAGGTGGGGTGGGGCACCCAAGGGTGATGGGGCAAGGCAGGAGGACACCTCACCTCCTCCCTTACCCGCAGGTGGACGGGGAGACCCGCGCCCTCCCACTCTCACTGGCTGATGGGAAGACCTGGGTGACCCAAGAGGGGAACAACGTCGTCCTTCAACTGGCCACCGGCCACCGGCTCGTCTACGCAGCCACCGTCGTCCTCTTGGTCACTGTCCCCAGCACCTCCGCGGGGCAGATGCGCGGCCTCTGCGGGGACTTTGACGGCAACGGTGGCAACGATCTCATGGGTCCCAACGGCACCCAAGTCAACGGCACCCAGGAGTTGGTGGAGGCCTGGAAGTTGCCGGATGAATCCATCTCCTGCTCGGCCATGGGTGATCCGGGTCCTCTCCACCCACCGGAAGCTGCTGGGCCCTACCACACTGGGACCTCCTGCGGGATGATGGCGGCGACGCCGGGGCCCTTCAGCGACTGCCACCGCCATGTTGGCGTGGAGGAGTTCCTGGAGCATTGTCTCCAGGAGATGGTCCTCAGCGCCGGAGCCATGGACACCCTGTGCCGGAGCCTGCAGGCCTACACGGCGGCATGCCAGGAGGCCGGAGTGGCCGTGAAGGGCTGGAGAACGGAGAGCTTCTGCCGTGAGTAGCCGGAGCGGGCGGGAAAGGTGGGGGAGGTGGGGTGGGAAACCTGGGATGGGATTGGAAACCTTGGGATGGGATTGGAAACCTGGGATGGGGTTGGAAACCTGGGACTGGGATGGGGTTGGAAACTTGGGATGGGGCTGGAAACCTGGGATGGGGTGGGACTAGAAACCTGGGATGGGTTTGGAAACCTGGGATGGGGTTGGAAACCTGGGATTGGGATGGGATTGGAATCCTGGGATGGGGGCGATTGGAAACCTGGGATGGGGTTGGGATTGGAAAGCTGGGATGGGATTGGAAATCTAGGATTGGGAATGGGACTGGAAACCCAGAATGGGACTGGAATCCTGGGATGGGGGCGACTGGAAACCTGGGATGGGGGTGGAATCCTGGGATGGGGGCGACTGGAAACCTGGGATGGGGGTGGAAACCTGGGATGGGATTGGAAACCTGGGATGGGATTGGGAACCTGGGATGGGGATGGGACTGGGAACCTGGGATGGGGACGGAAACCTGGGATGGGATTGAAAACCTGGGATGGGGACTGGGTTGGAAACCTGGGATTGGGGGTGGGATTGGAAACCTGGGATTGGGTGGGGGATGGGATTGGAACTCGGGGATGGGATTGGAACTCAGGGATGGGATTGGAACTCAGGGATGGGGCCGGGCTTGCAATCACGGGACAAGGACACCGTCATTCCGGGCTTCAATCCCTATCCGGGGATGGGCCCAGCACCCACGGGTCCCCTTCCCCCCCACCCCCCCCCCCCCCCGCCCCCCGGGGCCGCCTGGCCCATCCCCTTCCCTGTGCCGGGCCCTGCTTCGAGGGCTGCCGCTGCGCCCCGGGCTACTTCACCGACGGCCACCGTTGCCAGCTCCCCAGCACCTGCGGCTGCTTCCGGGATGGGCTCTACCTCCCGGTGAGGTCACCTGCCATGGGATGTTCGGGGGGGTGGTTGGGGGGGGGTGGGGGGCTGATCCCATGGGATCTCCTTTGGTGTCGCAGGTGATGGAGGACGTCTCGGTGGGCAACTGTGGCCACCGTTGTACCCACCACCTCCAGGGGACCCCACTCTGCGAAGGCACCCACTGCCCCCCCAGGGACCCACTGTGGGGTTGGGGGATGTTTGGGGGGGTGGGGGGGGGTGGGGGGCTGATCCCATGGGATCTCCTTTGGGTGTCGCAGGTGATGGAGGACGTCTCGGTGGGCAACTGTGGCCACCGTTGTACCCACCACCTCCAGGGGACCCTGCTCTGCAAGGGCACCCACTGCCCCCCAGGGACCCACTGTGGGGTTGGGGGATGTTTGGAGTGGGGTGTGGGGGGTGTGGGGGTCGGGAGATGTTTGGGGGGGTGGGGGTGGGCGTGGGAGTGATCCCGTGGGATCTCCTTGGCGTCGCAGGTGATGGAGGACGTCTTGGTGGGCAACGGTGGCCACCGTTGTATTTGCCATCTGCAGGGGACCCTGCTCTGCGAGGGCACCCACTGTCCCCTGGGGACCGGCCGTGGGGTGGGGGGATGTTTGGGGGGGGGGTGGGGCAGGGGGGTGATCCCATGGGATCTCCTTGGCATCGCAGTGATGGAGGACATCTTGGTGGGCAACGGCCACCGTTGTACCTGCTACCTGCAGGGCACCCTGCTCTGCAAGGGCACCCACTGCCCCCCTGGGGACCCACTGTGGGGTGGGGGGATGTTTGGGGAGGGGGGGGTAGGGGGGGGTGTGGGGGGTGATCCCATGGGATCTCCTTTGGCGTCGCAGGTGATGGAGGACATCTTGGTGGGCAACTGCAGCCAACGTTGTACCTGCTACCTGCACGGGACCCTGCTCTGCGAGGGCACCCACTGCCCCCCGGGGACCCACTGCGGGGTGGGGGGCGGCCGGCGGCTCTGCCTGCCCCAGGGGGGACCCTGAGGGGGCACCCGACCCCTCCCCCCCAACCTCCCCCACCCCCCACCATCGGAGAGCGGGGGCCGATGCTGATGGGAGCGGCGCGGGGGAAGGGGGGGACCCTGGAGGTTGGGAGGGGGGGAGAGGGGGGATTGGGGGGGTAGGGGGGGGGATCCCAACTGGCCCGGGGGTTTGGGGAGGGGGATTTGGGATAGAGAATCCCGGGGGATTTGGGATATTGAGGGGGGATTTGGGATAGAGAATCCTGGGGAATTGGGATATTGAGGGGGGATTTGGGATAGAGAATCCCGGGGGAACCAGGGCATTGAGGGGGGATTTGAGATGGAGCATCCCAGGGGATTGTGAATATCGAAGGGGGATTTGGGATATTGAGGGGGGATTTGGGACGGAGCATCCTGGGGGAACCAGGGCATTGAGGGGGGATTTGGGATGGAGCATCCTGGGGATTTGGGATATTGAGGGGGGATTTGGGACGGAGCATCCCAGGGAAGTGGAGCACCATGGGGGGATCCCAACTGGAGAATCCTGGGGGATTGGATATTGAGGGGGGGGGCCATTGGGGCGGGGGGGGGGGACGGAGCATCCCAGGGGATTTGGGATACTGAGGGGAGATTTGGGATGGAGAATCCCAGGGGATTGGGATATTGAGGGGGGATTTGGGATATCAAGGGGGGATTTGGAATGGAGAATCCTAGGGGACTGGGATATTGAGGGGGGATTGGGATATTGAGGGGGGGTTTTGGGATGGAGAATCCCAGGGGATTTGGGATACTGAGGGGGGGGTTGGGACGGAGCATCCCAGTGGATTGGGATATTGAGGGGGGATTTGGGATATCAAGGGGGGATTTGGAATGGAGAATCCTAGGGGACTGGGATATTGAGGGGGGAGTGGGATATTGAGGGGGGATGTGGGATGGAGAATCCCAGGGGATTTGGGATATTGAGGGGGGATTTGGGATGGAGCATCCCAGCGGATTGGGATATTGAGGGGGGATTTGGGATGGAGCACCCGGGGGATTGGGATGGGGATTGGGATATTGAGGGGGGATTTGGGATGGATAATCCCGGGGGATGGGGTCGGGTCCTTCCAGGCGGACCCCAAATCCCTGTTTCTTCCCCCATTTTGCCGCATCTCCCGGCTCCTTCCCGCACGAGGGCTGGGGGGGAAAAAAAATGAGGGGAAAAAAATGATTTTGTCTCCTGGTGCTTTTCTCTGCCCCTCCCCCACCCCCAACCCCACCCTGAGGTCACCCAAAACCACCCCAGGGACCCCCCCAAACCTCTCTGGGGACTCTCCAACCCTGCCCGGGACCCCCTAACCCCCCCCCGAAAGCCCCAACCCCCTTCAGGAACCCCCCCCAAAACCCCCCAGGGCCCCCCTAAATCACCCTGGGGACTCTCAAACACACACACACACACCCGGGACCCCCTCAGCCCCCCTGAAACCCCCAAAACTGCTCCAGGGGACCCCTCCAAATACCCCTGGGAGACCCAAAACCACACACTCCCCCCAACCCCCACCCCCCCCGGGGGCACCCTCATTCCCCCAAAGCCCCCAAAGCCCCCCAGGAGACCCCCCCAAATCCCCTTGGGAACCCCAAAACCACCCCAGGGCCCCCCCAAAGCACTCTCCTCCCTGGGGACTCTACAACCCCCCCAGACCACCTCATTCCCCCTGGAGCCCCCAAACTACCCCACGGGCCCCCCCCCCAAACTCCCCCAGACACCCTCATTCCCCCCGGAGCCCCCAAACCACCCCAGGGACACCCCACCCCCCCCCAACCCCCCAAGCCCCCCCATTTGGGGGTCACAAGGGGCACCCAGGCCTCCGGGCATGGCTTTGGGCTCACGACCCCCTGGAGCATTTTGGGGTCCAGGGGGGTCCCAGGGGTCCAGGGGGGCACCCAGGGGTCCGGGGGGGTCGGGGGCATCCCAGGGTCCCGGGGGGGCACCCCGGGAGGGGGAACCCAGGGGTTCAGAGGGCACCCAGGGGTCCAGGGGGCACCCAGGGGCCCGGGGGGTACCCAGGGGTCGCGGGGATCCCAGGGGTCCAGGGGGCACTCAGGGGTCCGGGGGGGTTACCCAGGGGTCTGGGGGGGCACCCGGGGGTCTGGGGGAGTCTGGGGGGGTCTGGGGGGTAGCCAGGGGTCCGGGGGGGTCCCAGGGATCCCAGTGGGGTTCCAAGGGGTCCGGGGGGTACCCAAAGGTCTGGGGGAGGTCCTAGGGGTCCGGGGGGGATCTGGGGGGGTTCCAGGGGTCTGGGGGGTTCTCAGGGGTCCAGGGGGGGTCCCAGGAGGGGGGGGCCCGGCGTGGGGTGGCCCCCAGGTCTTGGGCGCCCCTCGTTAGCCGCTCTCTGGGCCGTGGTGCCCCGGTGCCGCCCGTTCATTTGCTCAGCAATTAACGGCGGCGGGGGAGGGGCTGACCCATAACCGGACCCATAACCGGACACCTGGGCCCCTGGGGGGGGGGTGGGTGGGAAGGGGGTCCCCAGACATTTGGGACCTTTTTGGGGGGGGGTTGGGGGAGGTTGGGAGTCCCAGGACATTTGGGTCCCTTCTGGGGGTGGGGGGGGGGAGGGTCCCCAGAGGCCTGGGTCCATTTGGGGGGTTGGGGGTCCCCAGACATTTGGGTCCCTTTTGGAGGGGTCAGGGGGAGGGGGTTGGGGGTCCCAGGACATTTGGGTCCCTGTGGGGGAGTTGGGGGGGTGGGGGGTTGGGGCTTCCCGAACATCTGGGTCCCTGTTGGGGAGTGGGAGGGGGGGTTCCCGTACAGCTGGGTCCCTTTTGAGGGGGGGGGGTGGGGTCAGGGGGGGTTGGGGGTCCCAGGACATTTGGGTCTCTTTGGGGGGGGTGTCCACGGATGCCTGGGTCCCTCTGGGGGGGGGTTGGGGTGGGGGATGGGGGTTGGGAGGGGGTTCCCAGACATCTGGGTCCTTTTTGAGGGGTTGGGGAGGGTCCCCAGAGGCCTGGGTCCCTGGGTGCTCCATGGGGCTCTGGCCAATCCCCACCCCCACCCCCCTGGACTCACAGGTCCCTGGTGCCCCCTCCCCCCCCCATTCAATTGTTCCAGAGAACAAAAGGCTCCCGCCCCGTCCCAGCCCCAATTATCTGGAGCAGGGGAGCAGAGGGACCCAGGTGTCCCCAAAGCCACCTGGGGCCGGGGGGAGGGGGGGGGGGAGGGGAGGGGGTGGTCAGGGGATGGGGGGGATGGACAGGGGGATGGGGGGGAGGGCTCATTGAATGGATGGAAGGGGAAGGGGGGGTGGGGGGAAGAAGCATTGACTGGACAGACGTACGGAGAGATGGAAGGGGGGTGGGGAGAAGGACGGATGGAAGGATGGATGGAGGGGTCATTGAGGGGTCATTGGATAGAGATATGGATGGACGGATGGACAGGCAGGTGGATGGAAGGGTCATTGGATGGAGATATGGATGGACAGATGGATGGACAGATGGAGGGGTCACTGGATGGACAAATGGATGAACAGACAGAAAGACAGAGGGGTCACTGGATGGAGATCTGGATGGACGGATTGATGGACGGATGGATGGAGGGGTCATTGGATGGAGATCTGGATGGACGGATGGATGGACAGAGGGGTCATTGGCTGGACAGACGAACAGACGGACAGATGGAGAGACCCATAAGGACCACCCCTGCAACCCCCATCTCCCCCCCCGCCCCCCCGCCGCCCCACTGACGCCAGCCCCAGATCTTATCTCTTCCCTGGGACCATTGTGCCCCCAGGCCCCACCCCCTCCATGGGGACCAGTGGGGCGGCACTGGGGGGGGGTAGGGGGGGGGTGGAGCCAGCGTGCCATTGGCTGATGCCGCCCCATTGGTCCCTACAAAAACCCAGAGCCCTTGGAGGAGCCACAGCCCCGTGGCCCTGGCATGGTGAGTCCTGGACCTCTGGGTCCTCTGCTGGGGGGGCTATGGGGGGGGTGGGCCGGACCCGGGGGGGTCCCCATCCGCGGGGGGTCTATGAGGCAGGGTGGGTCCTGGACCCTTGGGTCTTCTGCAGTGGGATCTATGGGGGGGTGGGTCCCACGGGCCCCTGGGAGGTCTATGGGGCAGGGTGGGTCCCCCCACCCCCTTTCTCACAGTCCTCTCTCCAACGTGTGGGGCAGATGGGGCCTCCTCAGACGTTGCTCCGGTTGGTGCTTCAGTGTGGTGAGTCCTGCTTGGCCCAAATCCCTGTTTCTCCACCCAAACTCCATCTCATCCCCCTCTCCACCCAGCTCCTCCTGCCCCACCCTGGCCCACCTCATCTCCAGCCCCAAATTGGCATTTCCAGCCCCAAATCCACCCTCTCATTCCACCTCTTCCTTCCCCCCTTTGGTTTCCCCCCAATTTGGCATCTCCAGCCCCAAATCCAGCATTTCCAGCCCCAAATCCACGCATTTTTTCCCCATTTCCAGCCCAAATCTGGCATTTCCAGCCCCAAATCCATGCATTTTTTCATTCCACCTCTTTCTTTTCCATTTCCAGCCCCACATTTAGCATTTCCAGCCCCAAATTTGGCGTTTTCAGCCCAAATCCATGCATTTTTTTCATTCCACCTCTTCCTCTTCCATCTTCAGCCCCAAATTTGGTGTCTCCAGCCCCAAATCCGGCATTTCCAGCCCCAAATTCCCTCTGTCAGGGTGGTCTCCTCAACCCCTCTGCTACCCCTTGGAGAATCCCCGCACTTAAACCCTCCCACGATCGTTGACCCAAGAGAGAGGAAAGGGCTCATTTTAGCAGGAGGAGACCAAATCTGACCAGGAATTCCACCCCATTGGCCAACAGAAGAAGGTGCCCTGCCAGCAGGGGGTTCTCTGGTGGCCAATGGGGGGTTGGGCTCTTCCTGACCAAGCTCTGGGTTGGTTTCATTTCCCAGGGGCCGATCTGCCAGCCCAGAGTGGACCCAAGCACTGCCATGGGGTGCGATGTGGACCAGGGAGGACATGCAAGATGGCGGAGACGGGGCCCCAGTGCATTCCCTTGCCCATGTGCAAGAACGTCCAGTGTGGAACTGGGACCCAGTGCAAGATGGTGGACGGATGGCCCAAGTGCGTCCCAGTGGCTTCATGTAAGAACGTCCGCTGTGGAACTGGGACCCAGTGCAAGATGGTGGACGCGGTCCCCAAGTGCGTCCCAGTGCCATCGTGCAAGGACGTCCATTGTGGAACTGGGACCCAGTGCAAGATGGTGGACGGGTCCCCAAGTGCGTCCCAGTGCCTTCATGCAAGGACATCCTTGTGGAACTGGGACCCAGTGCAAGATGGTGGACGGGTGGCCCAAGTGGTCCCAGTGCCATCGTGTAAGAACGTCCGTTGTGAGACTGGGACCCAGTGCAAGATGGTGGAGGGTGGCCCAAGTGCGTCCCTGGCCCAAGTGCGTCCCAGTGCCATCGTGCAAGAACATCCAGTGTGGACTGGGACCCAGTGCAAGATGGTGGACGGGTGGCCCAAGTGTGTCCCAGTGCCATCGTGAAGAACGTCCCTTGTGAGAACTGGCACCCAGCGCAAGATGGCGGACTGGGTGGCCCAAGTGCGTCCCAGTGCCATCGTGCAAGAACTTCCAGTTGTGAGACTGGGACCCAGTGCAAGATGGTGGACGGGTGGCCGAAATGTGTCCGCAAGCAGCTCTTCCAACGGGAAGCGCCCCCACCTCGTGTCACCGGCACCCCAGTCCTCCGAAACCGCCCTTCCTGTGATGTCATCCAATGCCGGAAGGGAACCACGTGTCAGGTGGTCTCTGATTGGCCCCGCTGTGTCCAATCCAAGGTGCCCCCAAGAGGACCTTGCCGGGTTGGTCAATGTCCCAAAGGGACTTCATGCAAGGTGATTGGTGACCGACCGAGTTGCGTCCCCCTGCCCCCTTCCTGCGCTGACGTCCAATGCCAGCAGGGGACGGCGTGTCACATGGTCAACGGGTGGCCGTGGTGTGGGCCAATCACATCCTCCCCCTCGCAAGCCGGCCCCGCCCCCGCGACCTGCGAAGGCGTCCGTTGCCAGAAGGGGACGGTGTGCCGAAGAGTGGAAGGGTGGCCCAAATGTGTTGGTCCCCTGCCCACCTGTGATGACATCACCTGTCCCCGAGGCACCATCTGCAAGATGATTGGCCCGTGGCCCAAATGCATCCACAACCCCCCCTCCTGCAGCGCCTTCCACTGCCCCAAAGGGACCACGTGCCAGATGGCGGGCGGTTGGCCCCGGTGTGTCCAGACATGGCCGCCCCAGCGCCAAGCAGCTCCGCCCACCTGGGTGGGAGGCGGGAAAGGGTCCAACCCCCACCCCGGCCTCCAAGAAGCTCCCAGCGTGCGACCGAACTGCGCCAGCAGGCGGTGTCCCCAGGGGACCATGTGCAAGATGGTGGACGGCCAACCCCAGTGTGTCCACAGCCAACCCTCCTGCCAGGATGTCCAGTGCCAGAAGGGAACCATGTGCCAGATGGTCGATGGTTGGCCACAGTGCATCCAGACCAAGACCATTCTGAGGCAGCCATCTTGCCAGGACGCCAACCACGTGCAAGATGGTAGAGGAGTGGTCCACCCCAGCTCTGCAGGTGCCAGGTGGTCAATGGTTGGCCACGGTGCGTCCAAACCAAGACTTCTCTGAGGCCACCTTCTTGCAGCGATGTCCACTGTCCCCAGGGGACCATGTGCAAGATGGTGGACGGCCAACCCCAGTGTGTCCACAGCCAACCCTCCTGCCAGGATGTCCAGTGCCAGAAGGGAACCATGTGCCAGATGGTCGATGGTTGGCCACAGTGCATCCAGACCAAGACCATTCTGAAGCAGCCATCTTGCCAGGACGTCCAATGCTCCAAGGGGACCGTCCACCGCCAGCCCTCCTGCAGTGATGTCCACTGTCCCAAGGGGACTACGTGCCAGATGGTAGATGGCCTACCACAGTGCGTCCACCACCAGCCCTCCTGCAGTGATGTCCACTGTCCCAAGGGGACTACGTGCCAGGTGGTCAATGATTGGCCACGGTGCATCCAAACCAAGACTTCTCTGAGGCCACCTTCTTGCAGCGATGTCCACTGTCCCCAGGGGACCATGTGCAAGATGGTGGATGGCCAACCCCGATGTGTCCACCACCAGCCCTCCTGCCACGATGTCCAGTGCCAGAAGGGAACCATGTGCCAGATCATGGATGGTTGGCCACGGTGCGTCCAACCAAAGACTTCCGTTAGGAGACCTACCTGCAGCGACCTCCAATGTCCCAAAGGGACCACATGCCAGGTGGTCGATGCTTGGCCCCAGTGCATCCAAGCCAAGATGCCCCTCAGGCCGCCTTCTTGCAGCGATGTCCACTGTCCCCAAGGGACCACATGCAAGATGGTAGACGGCCAACCCCAGTGTGTCCATCACCAGCCCTCCTGCCAGGATGTCCAGTGCCAGAAGGGAACCATGTGCCAGATGGTCGATGGTTGGCCACGGTGCGTCCAAACCAAGATGATCCTGAGGCAGCCATCTTGCGAGGACTCCAGTCCAAGGGGCCTGCAACAACCAGCCTTCCTGCAGGGACATACAGTGCCAGAAGGGAACCACATGCCAAGTGCTCGATGGTTGGCCCCGGTGTGTCCAAGCAAAGATCTCCCCCATGCCCCCCATCCCAAAAAGCCCAAGCTGTGAGGACATCCACTGCCCAAAAGGTTCCATGTGCAGCACAGTCCATGGGGGACCCATATGCGTGGCCCAACAGCATTCGTGCAGCAACCTCCAGTGTCCCAAGGGGACCACGTGCAAGATGGTGGACGGCCAACCCCAGTGTGTTCACAGCCAACCCTCCTGCCAGGACATCCAATGCCAGAAGGGAACCACGTGCCAGGTGGTCGATGGCTGGCCCCGGTGCATCCAAGCCAAGACCTCCATTAGGAGACCTTCCTGCAGGGATGTCCACTGTCACCAAGGGACCAGTGCAAGATGATAGATGGGTGGCCCCAGTGTGTCCATCACCAAGCCTCTTGCAGCGATGTCCATTGTCCCAAAGGGACCACGTGCAAGATGGTGGACGGCCAACCCCAGTGTGTCCACCACCAGCCCTCCTGCCAGGACGTCCACTGCCAGAAGGGAACCACGTGCCAGATGGTTGATGGTTGGCCTCGGTGCGTCCAGACCAAGACCCCTAGGAGCTCTGGCCCGCAAGATGGTGGACAGCCAACCCCAGTGTGTCCACAGCCAAACCTCTTGCCACGATATCCAATGCCAGAAGGGAACCACGTGCCAGGTGGTTAGTGGTTGGCCCCAGTGTGTCCAAACCAAGACCTCCATTCAGAGAACTTCCTGCAGTGACCTCCAATGTCCCAAAGGGACCACGTGTAAGATGCTTCAGGGGTGGCCTCAGTGTATCCACCACCAACCCTCCTGCAGCGATGTCCACTGTCCCCAGGTGGTCGATGGCTGGCCTCAGTGCATCCAAACCAAGACCTCCGTTCAGAGACCTTCTTGCAGTGACATCCAATGTCCCAAGGGGACCATGTGCAAGATGCTTCAGGGGTGGCCTCAGTGCGTCCACCACCAAGCCTCCTGCAGCGATGTCCACTGTCCCAAGGGGACCATGTGCAAGATGACAGAGGGGTGGCCCAGTGTATCCATCACCAAGCAGATCCATGCCAGAAGGGAACCACGTGCCAGGTGGTCCATGGCTGGCCCCGGTGCATCCAAGCCAAGACCTCCATTAGGAGACCTTCTTGCAGTGACCTCCAATGTCCCAAAGGGACCACGTGCAAGATGACAGAGGGGTGGCCCCAGTGTGTCCACCACCAACCCTCCTGCCAGGAGATCCAATGCCAGAAGGGAACCTCGTGCCAGGTGGTCGATGGTGGCCCATGCATCCAAACCAAGACCTCCGTTCAGAGACCTTCTTGCAGTGACATCCAATGTCCCAAGGGGACCATGTGCAAGATGACAGAGGGGTGGCCCCAGTGTGTCCACCACCAACCTCCTGCCAGGACTCCAGTGCCAAAAGGGAACCATGTGCCAGGTGGTCGATGGGTGGCCCCGGTGCATCCAAACCAAGACCTCCATTCGGAGACCCTCCTGCAGTGACATCCACTGTCCCCAAGGGACCACATGCAAGATGACAGAGGGGTGGCCCCAGTGTGTCCAAACTAAGACCTCAATTAGGAGACCTTCCTGCAAGGATGTCCAATGTACCAAGGGGACCATGTGCAAAATGATAGAGGGGTGGCCTCAGTGCATCCATCACCAAGCCTCCTGTCATGACATCCAGTGCCAGAAGGGAACCACGTGCCAGGTGGTCAATGGTTGGCCCCAGTGCGTCCAGACCAAGACCACTCTGAGGCAGCCATCTTGCCGGGATATCCAGTGTCCCAAGGGGACCACATGCAAGATGGTGGACGGCCAACCCCTGTGTGTCCACCACCAACCCTCCTGCCAGGAATCCAGTGCCAGAAGGGAACCACGTGCCAGGTGGTCGATGGGTGGCCCCGCTGTCTTCCCAGCTCTCCCCTCTTCAGCTCTGCCTCCTGGGGTCTCCCTGCTTCCCTCCCTCCTGTGATCTCCTTGCTCCCCTCCTCCTGCGTCGGCAGCCACTGCATCCCCGCCCCCACCTCCTGCCACCACGTGGCCTGCAAACCCGGCACCGCCTGTCTGCTGGTGCATGGCCACCCGGCCTGCGTCTCCCGCCCCTCCTGCAGGAACCTCCACTGCAAGACAGGCATGGGCTGCAAGGTCCTCAACGGGTGGCCCCGCTGCCTCCGCCTCCCCTCCTGCCAGGACCTGCAGTGCCCAAGCGAGACGTCCTGCCGGCTGGTGCAAGGGTGGCCCAAGTGCGTGCAGATGACCCGGAGCGCCCCTGCCCCCTCCTGCGCCAACCTCTCCTGTGACGCCGGCACCTCCTGCCGCGTGGTGGAAGGGTGGCCCAAGTGTTTGCCCACCCAACCCACCTGCAGTGCTGTCCGTTGCCCCACGGGAACCACCTGTCAGATGGCTGGGGGTTGGCCCACGTGTGTCCCCAACAAACCCTCCTGTGACACTGTCCGCTGCCCGGCCGGGACCACCTGCCAAATGGCGGAGGACTGGCCCAAATGCGTCCCCAAGAAGCCATCTTGCGCTGAGGTGCATTGCCCGGCGGGGACAACCTGCCAGGTGGCAGAGGATGGGCCGCGCTGCATCCCCAAGAAGCCATCGTGCAACATGTGCGTTGCCCCGCTGGGATGACATGCCGGGTGGTGGAAACCTCCCCCAGATGCCTCCCGAACCAACCCTCATGCAAAGACCTCCGTTGCCCCGAGGGGATGACCTGCAAGATGGTGGAGGGTTGGCCCAAACGCCGCCACCTGCAAGATGGCAGAAACCTCCCCCAGCTGCGTTCCCATCAACCCGTCTTGCAATGACATCCGTTGCCCCTCGGGGACCACCTGCAAGATGGTGGACGCCTCCCCCCGCTGCGTCCCCGTCTCACAGCCCCCCCTCGTCTGCCACATCTTGGGGCGTTGGCGCTACCGGGCTTTCGACGGGAAGAACCATGGCTTGGCTGGAGCTTGCCCCCAGACGTTGGTGACCACTTGCGGCGCCCGGTTGCCCGCCCTGCAGGTGATGGCAGGTGGGCAGGTGGGCAGGGGACCAGGTGCCACCTTCAGCCACGTCACGCTCCGCGGCGACGGCTACGAGGTCGTCCTGCTCCGAGGAGAGGAGACGATGGCGAGGGTGAGGAGAGGCCCCAGGCGGGGGGGGAGGGAGGGGGTGACGCCGGGGGGGGGGGGGGGGGGTGACTTCTCCAGGAGGGGACCCCAGGCACCCGCAGGTCCCAGCCGCTGTCCCCTCCCCATGCAGGTGGCCGGGCGCCAGACTCGCTTGCCCCTCTCGCTGGCGGGGGGCCGGGTGCGGCTGGAGCGACGGGGGGGCCAGCGGCGGGTGACAATGGGCGCGGGTGTGCGGGTGGCCTTCGGCGGGGACGGCGCGGTGACGGTGACTGTGCCAGCGACGCTGCGGGGCCAGCTCTGCGGGGTTTGCGCCCGGCCCGAGGAGGGGGCCAGTGGGGGCCAGGGGAGCCAGTGCCGTGAGTGGGGCAAGGGGGGGGGCGGAGGGGGGGGGGGGGGGGAGGTAAGGTGAAGGGGGGCGAGATCGAACTGGGGGAAGAGGGGAGGGGAGGTGAAGGGTAGAGAAAGGGTGGAGAAATGGATGGGGAAGGATTTAGGGATGGAGGAAGATGTGGTAGAAGAAGGAGAAGGGGGCGGAGAAGTTGGAAGGGTGGAGAAGCGATGGAAGGATGATGGGGTGGAGAAATGGGTGAAGGAGGATGGAGGGAGGAAGAGGTGAAGTTAGACAAAGGGATGGGGGGATAACGGGATCAAGAAATGGTGGAGGAGGATGGAGGGATGGAGAAGGGGTGGAGAAATGGGTGAAGGAGGATGGAGGGAGGAAGAGGTGAAGAAGGACGAAGAGATGGGGGGTAAGGGGATTGAGGAAGGATGGATGGAGAAGCAGTGGAAGGGCGAAGGGGTGGAGAAATGGGTGGAAAAGGATTTAGGGATGGAGGGGAAGCGGTGGGAGAAGAACAAAGGGGTGGAGGGGTCAAGAAATGGGTGGAGGAGGATGGAGGGAGGGATGAAAAAAGAGGTGAAGAAGGACAAAGGGATGGGGGGATAACGGGATCAAGAAATGGGTGGAGGAAGACAAAGGGGTGGAGGAGGACAAAGGGGTGGAGGGCGGGATGGAGAAGGGTGGCGGGGGGGGTAAATGGGTGATGGAGGGGTGAGGGGGGGGGGGGGGGGGGGGATGAAGAACCCTTCCAGCAGGACAACTGGGCCGAGCCCCGCTCCTCCTGTCCCCACAGCTCCATCCTGCTCAGCCAAAAACCCCCAGGAGCCCTGTGACCCCACCCCCACCCCTGTCCCCACCCCCACCCATGTCCCCACCCCTGTCCCCACCCCCGCCCCCGCCACCTGCTCCGCCTTGGGCATGGGTCACCTCCGAACCTTCGACCGCCTCCACCGCGATTTCCCCGTCTCCTGCATCTCCCTCCTGGCCGGGTTCTGCCCCGGGGCCGCAGGGGGGGAACTTTTCAGCGTCCTGGTGCGGGGTGGCCCCGGTGGCATCAGCGGCGTCGAGGTCATCGTGCGTGGCGCCCGCGTGGGGCTGGAGGCCGGGCAGGTGACGGTGAGGAGCTCCAAGGGGCGAGCAAGGGCGTGAGGGACCCCGGGGGAGGGCTCGGGCGCCAAGGGGGCCTTTTGGCCCCCACCAGGAGGAGGTGGGGACGCGAGGGGGTAAATTGGGGGGGGAGGGGTAGACTGAGGGGTGAGGGGGTAGATGGGGGGGGAGGGGGTAGATTGAGGGGGGAGGGGGTGAATTGGGGGGCAAGGGGGCAAATTGGGGGGCAAGGAGGTAAACTGAGGGGGGAGGGGGTAGATTGAGGGGCAAGGGGGCAAATTGGGGGGCGAGGGGGAAATTAGGGGGGAGGGGGTAGATTGGGGGAGAGGGGGTAAATCGAGGGGGCAAGGGGGTAGATTGAGGGTTGAAGGGGTAAATTGGGGGGTGAGGGGGTAAATTGGGGGGCAAGGGGGAAATTGGGGGGAGGGGGTAAATTGAGGGGGGAGGGGGTAATTGGGGGGAGGGGGGAAATTGAGGGGGAGGGGTAAATTCAGGAGAGAGGGGGTAAATTGAGGGGGCAAGGGGGTAGATTGAGGGTTGAAGGGGTAAATTGGGGGGTGAGGGGGTAAATTGGGGGGGAAGGGGGTAAATTGAGGGGGAGGGGGGAGATTGGGAGGTGAGGGGGCAAATTGGGGGGCGAAGGGGCAAATTAAGGGTGGAGGGGGTAAATTGAGGGGGGAGGGGGGATATTGAGATTCTGCCCCCCATGACCCCTGTTTGCCCCCTCGTGACCCCCATTCCCCCCATGACCCCCTTTTCCCCCATTCCCCCCCCATTTCCCCCCATTTTCCCCTCATGACCCCCATTTCCCCCCGTGTCCCTCATTTTCCCCCCTGTGACCCCCATTTCCCCCCCCCAGGTAAACGGGGCGCCGACTCGCCTGCCCCACACGCTGGGGGCCTTGGGGGTGACCCTGGAGGCCCAGGGTTGGGAGGTGACGCTGAGGACCCCCCAGGGGGTGACGGTGGCCTTCGACGGGCGCCACGGTTGGGTGAGGGTGCAGGTGCCGGGGGCGTACGGGGGGCGGCTCTGCGGGCTCTGCGGGGACCTGGACGGGGACCCCCGGAATGACGTGGGGGCAGGGGGAGGGGGGGAGGGGGTTGGCATGCGGGGTGACGGGGAAGGGGGAGGCGGGCGGTGGGGGGGAGTGTGGGGTGGTGCTAAGGAAGGGGGGGCCCTTCGGGCTCTGCCACGGCGCCGTTCACCCCGACACCTATTACCGGGATTGCGTCGCCGACCGATGTCACCGCGAGGGCATCTGCCGCGTGATCGCTGCCTACGCCGCTGCCTGCCAGGAGGCCGGGAGGAAGGTGCTGGAGTGGCGCTCCCAGGGCTTCTGCCGTGAGTCGCCCATCCCGGCTCCCACCGAGCACCCTGGGGACCCAGGGGTGGGGGGACACCAGCCCCATAGAGCACCCCAGGGACCTGGACATGGGGATGGGGGGACACCAGCCCCATAGAGCGCCCAGGGACCCAGACGTGTGGGTGGGGGGGACACCAGCCCCATAGAGCGCCCAGGGACCCAGACGTGGCGGTGGGGGGACACCAGCCCCATAGAGCACCCAGGGACCCATAGGTGTGGGTGGGGGGACACCAGCCCCACAGAGCACCCAGGGATATGGGTGGGGGGACACCAGCCCCATAGGGCACCCAGGGACCCAGACGTGTGGGTGGGGGGGACACCAGCCCCATAGAGCACCCAGGGACCCTGGTGTGGGTGGGGGGACACCAGCCCCACAGAGCACCCAGGAATGGGGGGGGTGGGGGGGTGACACCAGCCCCATAGAGCACTCAGGGACACAGATGAGTGGGTGGGGGGGACACCAGCCCCATAGAGCACCCAGGGACCTGGACATGTGGGTGGGGGGACACCAGCCCCATAGAGCACCTGGGGACCCTGACGTGTGGGTGGGGGAACACCAGCCCCACAGAGCACCCCACATCCCCTTCTCTGCCCCCCCCCCAGCACCCAACTGCCCGGCCGGCACCCACTATGCCCTCTGCACCCCAGGCTGCACCCATGGGTGCCGGGAAGGTTGCGTCTCCCCCCCCAATGCTGGGGGCACCCATGGGTGCTTGGTGGCACCGGGGCCAGGGGCGGGGGACAGCGGCCCCCCGGGGACCTGCCAGGCCATGGGGAACCGGCACTTCCTGAGCTTCGATGGGGCGGTGGTGGCCATGGGGGACAACTGCTCCTACGTGGTGGCCCGGAGCTGTGGCCCCCCTGGGCTTCACCCAGCCTTTGATGTCATCATCACCGACCCCCCCCGGGGCGGGGCCGGTGGGCGCGTGGTCAGCGTCACCCTGGAGCGGCACCGCTGGGTGCTGGGGGGGGGGGGGGGGGGGGGGGGTGATGGAGAAGGTTGGGTGGATGAAGGTTGGGTGGATGAAGGTTGGGTGGGAGACATTGGATGGATGAAGGTTGGGTGGATGGGGTTGGGTGGAAGACGGATGGATGATGGTTGGCTGGGTGGAAGAGGGTTGGGTGGGAGATGTTGGGTGGATGAAGGTTGGGTGGAAGAGGTTGGGTGCAAGAAGGTTAGGTGGGTGATGGATAAGATTGGGTGGGAGATGTTGGGTGGATGAAGGTTGGTTGGGTGGAAGAGGGTTGGGTGGGAGATGTTGGGTGGATGATGGAGAAGGTTGGGTGGGAGACGTTGGGTGGAAGGGGGTTGGGTGGAAGATGTTGGGTGAAAGAAGGTTGGGTGGGAGTTGTTGGTTGGGTATTAGAGGTTGTTTGGGTGGAAGAGGTTGTGTGCAAGAAGGTTGGGTGGGTGCAAAAAGGTTGGGTGGAAGGGGTTGGGTGGGAGATGTTGGGTGGATGAAGGTTGGTTGGGTGGAAGAGGTAGGGTGGAAGAGGTTGGGTGGGGGCCATTGGGTGGCTGGAGGACCCCAACCATCCAGAAGCCCCCAGTGGAGGCCCAACCGGTACAACCACCCCCCTTCCCCCCCTCCCCCCCCCATCCCTGCCCCTCCCCCCACAGCTGGATGGCGCCCCCGGCTCCCTCCTCCTCCTCCTCCTCACCCCCGGGGCCTCCGCGTGGCCGGGCCGGGCCCCCCCCACCCCCCGGGCTACCGCAACGGCACCTGCGGCCTCTGCGGCAACTTCGACGCCCGCCCCGAGGACGACCCCCACTACGCCATCATGGCCGCCGCCGCGTGTCATCGCCGCTGCCCCGGCCCCACCTGCCCCCCATGTCACCGACCCCCCAAGGAACCACGGGCGAGGTCCCGGGCGCCGATGAGGTCACCTGTCACCGGGCGGGGGCTCGGCAGGCACCTTGGAGCACCCCCCGCCGCTGCCGTGAGTCTATGACATCACCGCGACGCGGCCCCCCCGCCTCTACACTCCCCTTCCCCCACCCCCACCCGTGACTTTCTCCCGCTCTCCTCCCACCCGCGAGGTCTGGATGATGTCACGCCCTTTGGTCCCCTGCTCCCCCCCCCCCCCCCCCCCCCCCCGCGCGCCCCCCCCCCCCCCCCCATGACATCACCGCACGCCCACGTTGACCTTGACACGTGTCCCGGGATGCCCCGCCCCTCTCGGTGACCTCACCGCGTTTCCACTCATGGCGTCCCCTCTGTCTCCTCATCTATGACATCATCGCGCATCCTTCCAGGCTGCTCCCCACCCTTCTGTCCCCCCATGACATCACCCCGCCCACCTGACCTTGACCTTGACGTCCACCCGGGGCCCCCCCCGGCCGGCGTCCCTCTGTCTTCTCCTCATCTATGACATCATCACGCGTCCTTCCTGGCCGCTCCCCCCCTCCCTGTCCCCCTGTGACATCACCACACGCCCACCTTGACCTTGACCTTGACCTGTCCACCCCCCACCCCCCCCCCCCCCCCCCCCCGTCCCCCCCCCCCGGCCGCTCGCTGCCCCCCCGGTGCCACCTGCGCCCCCCCCCGGGCTCTGCTGCCGCGGGATCTGCCCACGGGTGAGGGGGGGGGGGGAACATGGGGGGGGGAGGGGGAAGGGGGAAGATGGTGGAGGAGGAGGAGATGGGGGGATGAAGATGGAGGAGGGGGGGGAGGAGGATGAAGATGGAGGAGGGGGAGAAGGAGGAGGATGAAGATGGAGGAGGAGGAGGATGAAGATGGTGGAGGGGGAGGGGGAGGAGGAGAATGAAGATGGAGGAGGGGGAGAAGATGAAGATGGAGGAGGGGGAGAAGGAGGAGGATGAAGATGGAGCAGGAGGGGGAGGAGGAGGAGGAAGGAGGAAGAGGAGGATGATGATGGAGGAGGAGGATGAGGAGGGGGAGGAAGGCACCAAAGGACCAATCCCAGAGCTTCCTGACCGGGCTCCCCAGCCCCTCCCTTCATGGAGATGGGGGCGGGGAAAGCACGGATGGATGGATGGACGGGAACCCATGAGATGGACGGACAGATGGATGGGGGGAGGAACCCTAGGGACAGATGGACAGAAAACCGGTGATGGACAGACAGACGGACAGGGGGAGGGAGAAACCCCAGGGATGGATGGAGGAACCATGGACGATGGACAGACAGACGGACAGAGGGAGAAGCCACGGATGATGGACAGACGGACAGATGGAGGAACATGGAAGGTGGAGGGAGGAACCCCATGAGATGGACAGACGGACAGACGGGGGAGAGGAACCTCAGGGACAGACAGACGGAGAAGCCATGGAAGACAGACGGACGGACGGAGGAAGAAGTCGCGGATGATGGACAGAGGGACGGAGGGAGGAACCCCATGAGATGGACGGACAGACAGACAGACTGGGGGGAGGAACATCAGGGACAGACGGACGGAGAAGAGGGACAGACAGACAGATGGACACAAGGGGGAGGGAGGAGCCAGGGCTGCAGGAACAGGAGGATGGAGGGGAGATTTGGGGGGGGGGGGGGGGGAGAAGATGGGGTGGGGTGGGGGGGGGATGGACACGGGGACAGACGGACAGGGGGGTGGGGGAGGGGCGGACAGACAGACAGCCCGGCCCCCGCCCCCCCCCCCCCGCCCCCCCCCCCCCCCCCCCAGGGCCGCTGCTGCCAGACCTGGGCCGGATCCTGGGGGTGCCCCTGGGGCTTCGCCCCCTCGGGGGGGGCCTCCTGCTCCCGTAGCCCCCCCGGAACGAGAAGCAGCTCAGGGGGGACCCCGAAACCCAGGGGGGGCCCCCCCTCCCCCCCAAATTTTTCATGAATAAATCCTGCCTGGTTCCAACTCTGTGAGGGGGCTTGGATCTGTCCCCTCCCCCCCCCCCCCCCCCTCTTTGGGACACCCCCCCCTCCCCCTTGGGGATGCTACACAACCCCCCCCTTGGGGACACCCCCCCTTGGGGACACCCCACCCCCACACCTTGGGGACATCCCACTTTTGGGGACACCCCCCCTTGGGGACACCCCCTCCCCCCCTTGGGATACCACCCCCCCCCCTTGGGGCCCCCCTTGGGGATGCCACATCCCCCCCCCCCCCCGGGGGACACCCCCCCCCCTTGGGGACCCCCCCCTCACCCTTGGGGACCACCCACCCCCCCCCATTAGGGACACCCCCTCCCCCACCTTGGGGACACCACCACCCCACCCCCCCCTTGGGACTGCGCCCCCCTCCCTCCCCCCCCGGGGGACCCCCCCCCACCTTGGGGACCTCACCCTTAGGGACACCGCCCCTCCCCCCCCAGGAAGGGGACGCATCTTGCCCGGGAAGGTCCCCTCAGCTCGGTCTCGTCCCACGTTGTCACCTGCGGGGGGGACACGGTGACATCATGGGGGGACGTGGTGACGTCGGGGGGGGGACCCCAGAAAAGGACCCAAGGGGGACATCGCAGGGGACATGGGGACCCAGGGGACACCCATGGGGGACCTTGGGGCGGACCTGAGGACATGGGACATTGGGGACCCAGGGCCCAGGGACATCGGCGACCATGGGGGACCCAAGAGGAACCTTAGGGTTGTGGGGACATCATAGGGACACCACAAGGGACCTGAAGATCATGGGTACACCGTGGGGGACCCGAAGACCATGGAGGACCCAAGAGGAACCCAAGAGGAACCCAAGAGGAACCCAAGAGGAACCCAAGAGGAACCCAAGGGCCGTAGGGACACCATGAGGGACCTGAAGACCATGGGGACCAGTGGGGACATCATGGGGGACCCAGGGCCCATGGGGACACCGTGGGGATGCCGTGGGGGACCCAGGGCCTATGGGGACATCGTGAGGGACCTGAAGACCATGGGGGACCCAAGGGGGACTGAGGAGGAACCCAAGAGGAACCCAAGGGCTGTAGGGACATCATAGGGACACCGTGAGGGACCTGACAACCATGAGGACATCGTGGGGGACCTGAAGACCATGGGGGACCCCAGAGGAACCCAAGGGCTGTAGGGACATCATAGGGACACTGTGAGGGACCTGAAGATCATGGGGACACCGTGGGGGACCTGAAGACATGGGGGACCCAAGAGGACCCAAGAGGAACCCAAGAGGAACCCAAGAGGAACCCAAGAGGAACCCAAGAGGAACCCAAGAGGAACCCAAGGGCCGTAGGGACATCATAGGGACACCATGAGGGACCTGACAACCATGGGGACATCATGGGCGACATGAAGACCATGGGGGACCCGAGAGGAACCCAAGGGCAGTAGGGACACTATGAGGGACCTGAAGACCATGGGGACACTGTGGGGACACCGTGAGGGACCCAGGGCCCATGGTGACATGGCGGGGAAGCCGTGGGGGACCCAAGGCCCACAGTGACATCATGGGGACGCGGCGGGGGACGCTGAGGTGCCACCACTCACCCACTCGATAGGGCAGAGGGACTTGTAGACACGCTGGTACCACTGGCAGGGCCCGGCGTCCGCCCCCTTGGCCGCCATCGCCTTCTGGCAGCGGTGGAAATCTGGGGACGGGAGAGGGGACGTGAGGGGACAGCGGGGGGGGGGGGGAGGGGACATTGGGGGAGGGGACATTGGGGGAGGGGCGCACCCAGGTAGTTCTGCCAACAGTTCTTGGTCTGGTTCTGGTTGGGGAAGCGGCTGTCGAAGGGCGCCGTCTTGTAATGCTCCAGCTTGGCCTTGATGTCCTCTGCCATGGCTGGGGGGGGGGTAATTAACAAGGTAATTAACACCGGGGGGTAATTAGAGTCCCCCTGTCGGGGTAATTAAGGGGCTCCGGGGGTAATTAACACACACCGGGGGTAATTAAAGGGCACAGGGAGGAAGAAAGGGGATGGTAAGGGGGGGGGGGAGTGGGTGGGAGGCACCTGGGGGGGTAATTAACAGGTTAATTAATCCCCTAGGACCAATTAATCCCCCTGGGGGTTTAAGACCCCCCCAGGGCTAATTAGTCCTCTGGCTAATTAAGCCCCTGGGAATTACCCCGGGGGGGGGGGGGGGGGGAATTAGGTAATTAACCCTGGGTAATTATCCAGAGGGCTAATTAGTGCCCTCTGGGTCTAATTAAGCCCCTGTGGGGATAATTAGTTACACACATGGGGATAAGAAAGGGGATGGTGGGGGGGTGGGAGGCACCTGGGGGTTAATTAATGGGGGTAATTAACTCCCTGGGGCTAATTAGTGCCCCTTGGGGAGTAATTAAGCCCCCCCAGGGCTAATTAGCTCTCTCAGGGGACTAATTAAGCCCCTCAGGGAATAATTAATTCCCCCTTGGGTTTAAGAACAGGGATGGTAACAGGGAGATGGTAAGGGGGGGATGGTGGGGGTGGGAGGCACCTGGGGGGTAATTAATGGAGGTAATTAACTCCCTGGGGCTAATTAATGCTCCCTAGGGAGTAATTAACCCCCCCGGCTAATTAGCTCCCTCTGGGACTAATTAAGCTCTTCTGGGAATACTTAAGCCCCCCCAGGGATAAGAAAGAGGGTGGTAAAGAAGAGGGTGGGAAGCACCTGGGGGGGTAATTAATCCCCTGGGACTAATTAATGCCCCTCAGGAAATAATTAACACCCCTGGGGCTAATTAGCTCCCTCTGGGACTAATTAAGCCCCCCCAGAGATAAGAAAGGGGGTGGTAAAGGGGGGATGGTGGGGGTGGGAGGCACCCAGGGGGCTAGTTAATGGGGTAATTAATGGGGGTCATTAATGGGATCATTACCCCCCCCAGCTAATTACCTCCCGAGCTAATTAACACACACACACACCGGGACTAATTAAGCCCCTCTGGGAATAATTAATTCCCCCTTGGGATGAGAATGGGGGGGGGTAATTAAGGGGGGAACCTTCCCAGTGCTCCCAGTAACCCCCAGGGCCTTCCCAGTGCTCCCAGTAACCCCCAGGGCCCTCCCAGTGCTCCCAGTAACCCCCAGAAGCTCGCCAGCCCCTCCCAAGAACCCCCAGGGCCTTCCCAGTGCCCTCCCAGTAACCCCCCCAGTGCCCTCCCAGTAACCCCAGTCCCCTCCCAGTAACCCCTAGGGCCTTCCCAGTGTCCGTAACCCCCAGTGCCCTCCCAGTACCCCCAGTCATTCCCAGTGCTCCAGTACCCCCAGGCCCTCCCAGTAACCCCCAGTAAGCCCTCCCAGTAACCCCCAGATCCTTCCCAGAGCCCTTCCAGTAACCACCAGGGCCCTCCCAGTAACCCCCAGTAAGCTCTCCAGCCCCTCCCAAGAACCCCCAGATCCTTCCCAGTGCCCTCCCAGTAACCCCCAGTGTCCCCAGTCCCCTCCCAGTCCCCCCCCCAGCAAGCCCAGTCCCCCTCCCAGTCCCCCCCCCCCCCAGCAAGCCCAGTCCCCCTCCCAGTCCCCCCCCAGCAAGCCCAGTCCCCCTCCCAGTCTCCCCCCCAGCAAGCCCAGTCCTTCCCTGCAGGTGGCGGCTCCTTCCAGCCTCGGGGGGGCCCCCCCCGCGGGGGCTCTTTTGGGGGGCGGGGGAGGGGTGGCCCCGCCCGGGGGGGGAGGGGGGGCCGAGGGGGCCGGGGCGGAGGCTTCAAGGGGGGCAAGAAAGTGACGGTGGAGCCGCATCGGCACGAAGGTACGGGGGGGCGGGGGGGGGGGGGCTGGGGGGGGGCAGGGGGCGGGGGAGGGGGTGGGGTACAGAGGGGGAGGGGGTGGGGGGGGGCTGGGGGGCGGGGGGGCGGGGGCAGGGGGGGGGGGGCCCGGTGACCCGGAACCGGGCCGGGGGGCGGGTACGGGGAGAAGAGGATCTCGGTGGGGTAACTGGGAGGGGACTGGGGGCGGGGGGGGGGAAAGGGGAACATGGGGGGATTGGGAGCACTGGGAGGGACTGGGGGTTACTGGGAAGGACTGGGAGGGGACTGGGAAGGACAGGGAGAGGACTGGGGACAAGTTGGAGGGCACATGGGGCAACTGGGAGGGACTGGGAGAGGACTGGGGACAAGTTGGAGGGACATGGGGCAACTGGGAGGACTGGGAGGGGATTGGGAAGGACAGGGAGTGGACTGGGAGGGGCCTGGGGGTCTGGGAAGGACTGGGAGGGGACTGGGGTCAAATGGGAGGGTTCCTGGGGCAAATGGGAAGGCACTGAGAGGGAACATGGGGGGACTGGGAGCACTGGGAGGGACTGGGGGTTACTGGGTGGGGACTGGGAGGGGACTGGGGACAAGTTGGAGGGGACATGGGGCAACTGGGAGGGACTGGGAGGGGATTGGGAAGGACAAGGGAGGGGACTGGGAGGGGCCGGGGGCGACTGGGAGGACTGGGAGGGGACTGGGGACAAGTGGAGGGGACATGGGGCACTGGGAGGGACTGGGGGGACTGGGGACGATTGGAGGGCACATGGGGCAACTGGGAGGGACTGGGAGGGGATTGGGAAGGACAGGGAGTGGACTGGGAGGGGCCTGGGGGCGACTGGGAAGGACTGGGAGAGGACTGGGGACAAGTTAGAGGGGACATGGGGCGACTGGGAGGGGACTGGGGGCAACTGGGAGGGGACTGGGGGCAACTGGGGGGAACATGGGGGGGACTGGGGGCAAATGGGAGGGACTGGGAGGGGGTTGGGGGCAACTGGGAGAGGTGGTGTAGCTCACCAGGACCTTCTCAGGCTCCATACTGGTAGTACTGGGAGGCTGTAGGTGTCCATAGGGTGTTCCCGCAGCCGGGTGACACCTCCCCGTGTGTCCCTGTCCCCATGCTGGTGACACCCCGACCCCATGAAGGTGCCACCAAGGTTGAGGGCATCCCCAGAACCTCCTATTCTCCATACTGGGAGCACTGGGAGGTGGCACTGGGCGGCTGTGGCCGGGGCCCTGGTGGGTGACACCCCCACGCCTGTCCCTGTCCCCAGGATGGTGACACCAAGGTGGAGTACCGTGCCTGGAACCCCTTCCGCTCCAAGCTGGCAGCCGCCATCTTGGGTGGCATCGACCAGATCCACATCCGGCCCGGGGCCAAGGTCCTGTACCTGGGCGCCGCCTCGGGGACAACGGTGTCCCACGTCTCCGACATCGTGGGGCCGGTGAGGTCACGGGGCCACGCCCCCATGGGGTCATCGTTGGGGGCTGGGATGGGGTGAGGGGACGCGGGAATGAGGTCATCAAGGCCATGGGAGAGCTTGAAGGTGGCATCTCCCTCTGCTTGGGGACATCCCTGAGGTCATTGGGGACATTGACATGGGGTGAGGGGACATGGGGACAGGGGGTGGCCCTGTGACCCCATGGGGACATCGCCAGGAGGTCCTGGGGCAAGGGGATGCGAGGGTGAGGTCATCAAGGCCATGGGAGAGCTTGAAGGTGGCATCTCCCCTGCTTGGGGACATCCCGAGGTGCCCGGGGATGTTGACATGGGTAAGGGGACTGGGGGTGGCCCTGTGACCCCATGGGGACATCACCAGGAGGTCCTGAGGCGAGGGGACACGAGGGTGAGGTCATCAAGGCCATGGGAGAGCTTGGAGGTGGCATCTCCCCCTACTTGGGGACATCCTGGAGGTGCCATGGGGATGTTGACATGGGGTAGGGGACATGGGGGTGGCCCTGGACCCCAGGGATCTGGGGGGTGCCCCACGTCCCAGCTCCCCTCCCTTGGGGACCTCAAGAAGTCCCCAAGGGTGGTGGCCCCATGTCCCTGGAGATGTCCCTCACCTTGAGGACCTCAGGGATGTCCCCATGGGTGGTGGCTCCACGTCCCTGGAGACGTCCCCTCCCCCCGAGGGGACCTCAAGAATGTCCCCATGGGTGGTGGCCCCATGTCCCTGAAGATGTCCCTCACCTTGAGGACCTCAGGGATGTCCCCATGGGTGGTGTCTCCACTCCCCAGAGATGTCCCTCACCTTAGGGATGTCCCCATGGGTGGTGGCCCCAGTCCCTGGAGATGTCCCCACCTTGGGGACCTCAGGAACATCTCCATGGGTGGTGGCCCCACGTCCCTGGAGATGTCCCTCGCCTTGGGGATGTCCCCATGGGTGGTGGCCCCACGTCCCTGGAGATGTCCCTCGCCTTGGGGATGTCCCCATGGGTGGTGGCCCCACGTCCCTGGAGATGTCCCTCGCCTTGGGGATGTCCCCATGGGTGGTGGCCCCACGTCCCTGGAGATGTCCCTCGCCTTGGGGATGTCCCCATGGGTGGTGGCCCCATGTCCCTGGAGATGTCCCTCGCCTTGGGGATGTCCCCATGGGTGGTGGCCCCATGTCCCTGGAGATGTCCCTCGCCTTGGGATGTCCCCATGGGTGGTGGCCCCACGTCCCTGGAGATGTCCCTCGCCTTGGGGATGTCCCCATGGGTGGTGGCCCCATGTCCCTTGAGATGTCCCTCGCCTTGGGGATGTCCCCATGGGTGGTGGCCCCATGTCCCTGGAGATGTCCCCTCCCCCCCCTTGGGGCCCCTGGGGTGACCTCACTGGCCCCGCCCCCAGGAGGGCCTGGTTTACGCCGTGGAATTCTCCCACCGCTCGGGCCGTGACCTCATCAACGTTGCCAAGAAACGCACCAACGTCATCCCTGTCATTGAGGACGCCCGGCACCCCCACAAGTACCGGATGCTGATTGGTCAGTGGGGGAGGGGGCGGGGCTGGGTCCTAGTGTGGGGGGGCAGGGGGGCGGGGTCTGGAGGTCCTGGAGGACCTTTTGGGGTCTTCAAGGTTCTTGAGAAGGTTGGGGGGGCTCCTCAAGGGGTCTTGGGGGGGCTGGGGGAGGTTGGGGTGCTGGGGTGGTCCTGGGGGGGGGGTTGGGGGTGCTGGGGGGGGGGGGTTGGGGGTGATTTTGGGGTCCCAGAGGGGGATTTGGGGGGGTCTGGGGCCTGGAGGAGCTTTTGGGGTCTTCAAGGTTCTGGAGGCTCCTCAGGGGTCTCAGGGGGGTTTTGGGGTGAGGGAGGGTGGGAGTGGGGCCCTGAGTGGGTGCTGGGTGGGTTTGGGGGTGCTTGGAGGGGTTTGGGGGTGATTTTGGGGTCCCAGAGGGGGATTGGGGGGGGGGTCTGGAGGTCCTGGAGGAGCTTTTGTGGTCTTCAAGGTTCTGGAGAAGGTTTGGGGGCTCCTCAAGGGGTCTCAGGGGTTTTTTGGGGTGTGGGTGGGGGGGGTGGGGCCCTGAGTGGGTGCTGGGGGGGGTTGGGGGTGCTGGGAGGGTTTGGGGGTGATTTTGGGGTCACACGGGGGTCTGGAGGTCCTGGAGGAGCTTTTGGGGTCTTCAAGGTTCTTGAGAAGGTGGGGGGCTCCTCAAGGGGTCCGGGGGGGTGGGGTGTTTGGGGAGCATTTTGGGGGGGGGTGGATGTTGGGGGGGTCCGGGGGGAGTTTGGAGGTCCCAGAGTGGGATTTGGGGGGGGTCTGGAGGTCCTGGAGGAGCTTTTGGGGTCTTCAGGGTTCTTGAGAAGGTTTGGAGGCTCCTCAAGGGGTCTTGGAGGGGGTTGGAGTGCCCCCCTGATTTTGGGGCCCCCCGATTTTGTGGTACCGGGGAGGTCGGGGTGTCTGGGGGGGGGGTCGGGGGGGGGGGGGCCCTGAGGGGGTGCTCAGGGTGCCCCCCAGTTTTGGGGTGCCCTCTGATTTTGGGGTGCCCCCCCCAGGCATGGTGGACGTGGTCTTCGCGGACGTGGCGCAGCCGGACCAGACGCGCATCGTGGCGCTGAACGCCCACAGCTTCCTGCGCACCGGCGGCCATTTCCTCATCTCCATCAAGGTAACAACCAGTAGGAACCAGTAGGAACCAGTAGGCACTGGGAACCACCAGGAACCGGCACTGGGAACCAGCATGGGGCAGCTATGGGGCAACAGGAACAAGTAGCGGGGCACTGGGAACCAGTAAGGACCAGTAGCAGGGCACTGGGAGCCAGGAGAGAGCTGTGATGGGGCTGGGAACCAGTAAGGAGGGGCACTGGGACCAGTAAGGACAGTACAGGGCACTGGGACCAGAGACCGTCAGGGGGGGTGATGGGGCACTGGGAACCAGTAAGGACCAGTAGCAGGGCACTGGGAGCCAGGAGAGAGCTGTGATGGGGTGCTGGGAACCAGTAAGGACCAGTAGCAGGGCACTGGGAACCAGTAAGGACCAGTAACAGGGCACTGGGAGCCAGTAAGGAAGTAGCAGGGGGCACTGGGAACCAGTAAGGACCAGTAGCAGGGCACTGGGAACCAGTAAGGACCAGTAGCAGGGCACTGGGAGCCAGGAGAGAGCTGTGATGGGGCACTGGGAACCAGTAAGGAAGTAGCAGGGCACTGGGAACCAGTAAGAACCAGTAGCAGGGCACTGGGAACCAGTAAGGACCAGTAACAGGGCACTGGGAGCCAGGAGAGAGCTGTGATGGGGCACTGGGAACCAGTAAGGAAGTAGCAGGGCACTGGGAACCAGTAAGAACCAGTACGGGGCACTGGGAACCAGTAAGGACCAGTAGCGGGGCACTGGGAACCAGTAAGGACCAGTAGCAGGGCACTGGGAACCAGTAAGGACCAGTAACAGGGCACTGGGAGCCAGGAGAGAGCTGTGATGGGGTGCTGGGAACCAGTAAGGACCCGTGATGGGGCACTGGGGACCAGTAAGGACCAGTAACAGGGCACTGGGAGCCAGGAGGGAGCTGTGATGGGGCACTGGGGACCAGTGCCCCCCAGTCCTCTCCCCAGTCCCTCCCAGTCTCCCTCCCAGTGCTCCCAGTTGATCTCAGTGCCCCCCAGTCCCTCCCAGTTGATCCCAGCCCCCTCCCAGTTGATCCCAGTGCCCCCCAGTCCCCCCCATCCCCTCCAGTTCCTTTTAGCCCCCTCCCAGTGCTCCCAGTTGATCCCAGCCCCCCTCCTAGTCCCCCCCAGCCCCCTCCCAGTTGATCCCAGTCCCCCTCCCAGTTCCCTTTAGCCCCCTCCCAGTGCTCCCAGTTGATCCCAGTCCACCTCCCAGTGCCCCCCAGTCCCCCTCTCAGCCCCCTCCCAGTTGATCCCAGCCCCCCTCCCGGTTCCCTTTAGCCCCCGGCGGTCCCCCCCGGGAGCTGGTCCCAGCCCCCTCCCAGTCTCCCGTTGTCCCAGTGCCCCAGGCCAACTGCATCGACTCGACGGCGCCGGCGGAGGCCGTCTTTGCGGGGGAGGTGCGCAAGATGGCGGGGGAGCGGCTGCGCCCCCAGGAGCAGCTGACGCTGGAGCCCTACGAGAGGGACCACGCCCTGGTGGTGGGCGTCTACAGGTCACTGGGATATACTGGGACATACTGGGTGGACTGGGAGGGGGTGGAGGGGCGGGGGGGGCTGGGATGGACTGGGAGGGGCTGAGAGGGGCCAGCCTGGAGGTGGGCGTCTACAGGGCACTGGGACATACTGGGACATACTGGGACGGGCTGGGGGGACGGCTGGGATGGACTGGGAGGGGCTGAGAGGGGCCATGCCCTGGAGGTGGGCGTCTACAGGGCACTGGGACATACTGGGACATACTGGGACGGGCTGGGGGGACGGCTGGGATGGAGGAGGGGGCGAGAGGGGCCATGGCCTGGAGGTGGGCGTCTACAGGTCACTGGGACATACTGGGATGGACTGGGAGGGGCTGGGGGGACGGCTGGGATGGACTGGGAGGGGGCTGAGAGGGCCACTGGGAGTGGGCTGGGAGGCACTGGGATGGACTGGGAGTGGGCTGGGAGGCACTGGGATGGACTGGGAGTGGGCTGGGAGGGGCACTGGGATGGACTGGGAGGGCGGGGCCATCACGTGACCGCGGTGCCCTCTCTCCCCAGGCCCCCCCCCAAGCAGAAGTGACGTCGCTGCGCCCCTCCCCCCCCCCGCGGGGGCCCGATCCGGATGGGGCGGGGCCGAAGCTGTGGGGGGGCGGGGCCAGGGCGGGGGGCGGGGCTAAAGGGGTTCATTATAATAAAGGGCCAAAGGCGGCTGCTGGCTGGGGGGCTGATGGGGGTAATTAACCCCGGGGGATAATTGGGGGGGGTAATTAAGCCCCGGGGGGGTAATTAAGATCGGGGGGAGTAATTAGGGGGGGTAATAAAGCCCCTGGAGGTCATTTGGTGATAATTAAGCCCCCGTGGGAGGTAATTAAGATGGGGGCTAATTAGGGGTGCAGTAAAGCCCCGGGGGGGGATAATTGGGGGCATAATTAGCCCCAGAGGGGGGTAGTTTGGGGGTAATTAAGACCCGGGGGGGCAAATTGGGGCGATAATTAAGCCCCAGGAGGCAATGTGATAATTAAGGCCTGGGAGGGGTTAATTAAGATGGGGGGGGGCTAATTAGGGATGCGGTAAAGCCCCGGGGGGGAAATTGGGGGCATAATTAAGACCCGGGGGGAGCCGGGGGGGGAATTGGGGTAAGCCCCAGCGGGGGATAATTACAATCGAGGGGGCTAATTAACGGGGCAATAAAGCCCCGGGGGGGGGGGCTTAATGAAGACCTGGGGGGTAATTTGGGGTAATTAAGCCTTGGGGGGCACATGGGGGGTAATTAAGCCCCGGGGGGTAATTAAGGCCTGGTGGGTAATTAACCCCCGGGCGGGGCTAATTGGGGGCTTAATTAAGTCCCTGGGGTGGGTAATTAAGATCGGGGGGGGGGGGGGGGGGGGGGGGCTTTTTCGCCCGCCCCTGGCGGGCGGGGGGGTGGTCTTACCCGGTGTTGCCCGCCCCCTGGGGCGGGGCGGGGGCGGGCGGGGGGGGCGGGGGCGGGGCGTGGGTGGGGGTGAGGGAGTTACCACCGAGCTGCCATTGGGTGAAACTCCTGGGCTGGCGGGGCGCTGATTGGTGGCGGGCGGGGAAGGGGCGGGGCGCGGGGGTGGGTGGGGGTGAGGGAGTTACCGCCGAGCTGCGATTGGGCGAAACGTCGTGGGCTGGCGGGGCGCTGATTGGTGGCGGGGCGGGAAGGGGGCGGGGCGGCGCCTGCGCAGAAGGGCGGCGGCGGCGGCGGTTTGTTGTGGCCGCCATTTTCCGCGGGCATTACTGGGAAATCCCCGGGCGCCGCCGCCGCCGGCCCCGGCCCCGGCCCCGCCGCCGCCTCCGCCCGGGCTCCGCCCCAGCGCCGCCGCCTCAGGTGAGAGCCCCTCCCCCGGGGCGGGGCCTCCGCCGGGGCCGCCCCCCCCGCCCGGCCCCCCGCCCCCGGGGTCCCGCGGTGACCGGTACTGGGACCGCTGTGGCCCCTCCAGTACCGGTGTGACCCTCCCAGTCCTCCCAGTACCGGTGTGACCCTCCCAGTACCGGTACGGGCCTCCCAGTACCGGTGTGACCCTCCCAGTCCTCCCAGTACCGGTGTGACCCTCCCAGTACCGGTAGGGGCTTCCCAGTCTTCCCAGTACTGGTGTGACCCTTCCAGGACCAGTGTGTGTTTCCCACTACCAGTATAATTCTTTCAGTACCAGCATGGGTTTTCCCAGTACTGGTGTGGCCTTCTCAGTATTGGTATGATCTCCCAGTCTCCCAGTACCAGTGTGGGCCCCCCAGGCCCCCCTCCTGACCAGTGGCCCCGGAGTCCAGTATCCCCCAGTCCCGCCCAGTATCAGTACAGCCTCCCCAGTACTAGTTTGGGTCTCCCAGTTCACCCAGTACAGGTATGTTCCTGCCATACTGGTTTGGGCTGCTCCCCCAGTACTGGTTAGACGTTCCAGTCCCCTCCCAGCCCCCCCCCCCCATCCCAGTTCCCACCAGTCCCATCCCAGTTTACTCCCCACCCTACCCATTCCCTTCCCAGTTCCTTCCAGTTCCTCCACCCCCCTCTCCCCCCCCCTTCCCCCCAGTCCCCCCAGTCCTCCCCCCAGGTAAACTGAGGCACAGATCCACACACACCCCCCAGCACTACCTCCCAGCCCCTTCCCTCCCATACTGGGCCATACTGGTTTCAACTGGGTCCTGGGTTGGGCATTTAGGCCCCATCCCCACTCACCACCATGGCCCTGCCCAATGCCAGGGCTGCCAGCTCCCTACTGGCTGCTGAGAAGGGCGGGGCAGCCAATGGGAAGCCTGTTGCCATGGCAGGCTTAGCCAGGCAGCGATGCCCCCCCCTCCCCCCCCGCCCTGTTCACTCTGGACCCTACTGACAACCAATG
>JAXBDB010000030.1:136741-194758 GCA_034008185.1 Gorsachius magnificus | reverse complement strand
CATGCCCAGTGCTCCCAGTACGGACCAGTGGACCAGTGCTCCCAGTACGGACCAGTGCGGACCCAGGCTCCCAGTACGGACCCAGTATACCTGTGGACCAGTATGGACCAGTGCGGACCCAGTACGGACCAATACAGCCCAGTATGGACCAGTATGGACCAGTACAGACTCAGTGCTCCCAGTACGGAACAGTATGAACCAGTACGGACCAGTACAGCCCAGTATGGACCAGTACGGACCCAGTGTTCCCAGCATGGCTCTCTGGCTCCCCCCACTTCCCTCCCAGTGCTCCCAGTTCCTTCCGAGTATTCCCAGTATCACTCCCTTCCTCCCCCCCCCCCCCCAGTGAATCCCAGTGCTTCCAGTATGGCTCTATGGCTCCCCCCAGTGCTCCCAGTGCCCCCCAGTGTCCCAGTGCCCTCCCAGTCTCCCAGTGCTCCCAGTGCCACACCAGTGCTCCCAGTTTCATCCCAGGATCCTTCCAGTGCCCTACCAGCACTCCCAGTACCGCCCCAGTGCTCCCAGTATGGCTCTCTGGCTCCCCCTAGTGCCGACCCACTATCGCTCCCTGATTTCCCACAGCCCTCCCAGTGCCTCCCCAGTGCTCCCAGTTCCATCCCAGTGCTCCCAGCATGGCTCCCTGGCTCCCCTCAGTGCTCCCAGTGGTCCCAGTGAAGCCCAGTCCTCCCAGTATGGCTCTCTGGCTCCCCCCAGTGCTCCCAGTCCTCCCAGTGCTCCCAGTATGGCTCTCTGGCTCTCCCCAGCCCTCCCAGTGCCCTCCCAGTGCCTCCCCAGTGCCCTCCCAGGGCTCCCAGTGCCTTTCCAGTGCTCCCAGTATGGCTCTCTGGCTCCCCCCAGTCCCCCCCCAGTGCTCCCAGTAAGGCTCTCTGGCTCTCCCCAGTGCTCCCAGTGCCACCCCAGTGCTACCGGTGCCTTCACAGTGCCCTCCCATTGCTCCCAGTATGGCTCTATGGCTCCCCCCATCGCCCCCCGTGCCCTCCCAGTGCTCCCAGCTCTTTCACATTGCTCCCAGTGAATCCCAGTGTTCCCAGTATGGCTCTATGGCTCCCCCCAGTGCCCTCCCAGTACCACCCCAGTGCTCCCGGTGCCCTCCCAGTGCTCCCAGTATGGCTCTATGGCTCGCCCCAGGCTCCCAGTAGGCTCTGGCTCCCCCAGCACTCCCAGTGCCTTCCCAGTTCTCCCAGTGCCTTCCCAGTTCTCCCAGTACCCTCCCAGTGCTCCCAGTGCCACCCCAGTGCTCCCAGTATGGCTCTCTGGCTCCCCCCAGTGCCCTCCCAGTGCCCTCCCAGTGCTCCTAGTATGGCTCCCTGGCTCCTCCCATCGCTCAGAGTGCCACCCCCGCTCCCAGTGCCCCCCCCAGCCCCCCCTGGTATGTGTCCCCCTGAGGGCCCCACCCCACCTATTGGATGGTCCTCAGGACGCTGAGGACCCAAACGATGCACGGTTTGGGCCCCTTTCTCCTCAGTTTGGCCTTGGGAGAAGCCGAATGGAGGATTCGGTGGAGACCCCGTCACACGGAGAGGACTATTTAAGGTGGTCAAAGGATTTTTGGTGGGAGCTCCACCCCATGACGGGGTGGCCCCGAGAGCTTCCGTGCGGAGGTGGAACGTTGCCGCGACACCTTCTCGGCACCCGAGGGAGCCACAAAAGCCTTCAAGATCCCGGCGGAAATGAGGGGATGAGGGAAGGGGGTGGTCTCCATGGTCCAGGATCTCCATGGTCCAGGATCTCCATGGTCCAGGTTCTCCATGGTCCAGGATCTCCATGGTCCAGGTTCTCCTCCCTTCCCCCACTGCTAAAGGGACGCTGGGGAGCAGCGGTTGTGGGGCCAGAGGGGACTTCCCAAAAAGAAGGTGAGGGACCTGGACACCATTTCCAGGCCCGTGAAGGACGAGATGGAACGTTGAGAGGAGCCAGCATGGCTTCACCAAGGAGAAATCACGCTTGCCGACTTGCTGAAGATCTCGATGCAACGACTGGCCTAGCAGATGAGGGGGCGTGGTCTACCTGGACTTCAGGAAGACTTTGACCACACTCTTCCACCAGATCCTCCTAGAGAAGCTGTTGAGGTATGGGCTGGGTGAGCAGCGAGGTGGGTCCTCAACGGGCTGAACGTCGGCAAGTTGTGGGTGACGCCAAGCTGGATGGAGCGGCTGAGATACCAAAGGGTCCTGCTGCCACCCAGAGAAACCTCAACAGGTTGGAGAAAGAGGCTGAGAGGAACCTTGGGGGGGTTCTACCAGGGGAAGGGCAAGGTCCTGCCCTTGGGGAGGGACAACCCCCGGCACCAGGACACAGTGGGGACACTGGGCTGGAAAGTGGCTTGGTAGGAAAGGTCCTGGTGGACACTGAGTTGACCATGAACCATGAGTCCTTGCCACAAAGGCGGCTCAGGGTGGAGGGAGGCCATCCTTCACCTCTGTGCTGGTGAGGCCACACCTGGAGGGCTGGGTCCAGTGCTGGGCCTCCCAGTACGAGAGAGACATGGGGATACTGGAGAGAGCCCAGGGAAGATGATGAAGCAACTGGAGCACCTGCCTGCAGGGCTGGTGCCATACTCAAGGTCTGGGCTTCTCTGACCATGGGTCTACCTTTGAGTAGCTGGGTCTGCCTTCCAGGAGCTGGATCTGGTGGGAGTTGATGGGATTCACCTGACCAAGTAGGTCTTCCCCAACAAGCTGGCCAGGCTGCTGTGAAGAACCTCAAAGAAGACTTGGGGAAGGGCCACCAAGATGGTGAAGTGACTGGAGCATCTCTCCAAGGAGGAGAGGCTGAGGGAGCTGGGATGGTCCAGCCTGGAGAAGACTGGGATGGGGGGGGGGGGTTGTCTCATCAATGTCTATAAATACCTACAAGGCACTGGGGTATACTGGGAGCACTGGGGGCAGCTCTGGGCTGGAGTGTGGCCAGTGTGGGGAAGCTCAGGCCTCCAGCTCCTTCACCGCTTCCTCTCCAGAGGCCCCTTGAGCCCCATGGTGGTCCCCCAGAAGGGGTGGCCACACCCCTGACAGCAACTGTGTCCCCTCCACCGCTCTTTGAGGAACACCACGAAACCAAGATGGGTCCTTGAGCGTTTAATGATGCGAGGAGGGACAAGGCAGGATGAAGGCCACCAACAACAAGCATGGGACTTGCAGAAACACCCATGGCCAACATGGGGGTGGTAGAGGGGGTCCAGATCCTCAGACACCCCTGGGGCTGCTGGGGGGTGGAGTTGGCCAAATGAAGGCAGGGGTAGAAGCGCTGGGGAGGTGTCCATGGAGATGGTCTCCAGGTTCCCCCTGTGGCTCAGCAGGGTTGGAGGGATGGGGACGCTTGGGGTCCTTGTGGGAGCAGTGGTGGGTGGAGGTGAGCAGGATTTTAGGGGTTCGGAAGCTTAAGCTGCTCCAGGAGCCCCCACGCAACTCCTGTGTCCCCCCCCAGCGCTGGGATTAGGGGGAGATGTTGCCTCTGTGGCCGTGGGGACAAGCCACCAGGCAAGGTCATTGGGAGAAGGGGGCTAATGGCTGCCTCGGGCTGGCCTCTCCTGGCCGTATGCAGACACATTGACCCGGCTGGTCTTCGCTGCCATCCTCCAGACGGAGAGGATCTTCTGGACAGGAATGTCTGGGGCCAGGGCATCCGTAAGGGCGGCCACAGAGGTGGTGGGGACGTGGTTGTCTTCCAGGTAGCACCTAAAGGCTTCCTTCAGCCTGTGGGTGAGGTAGAGCAGGGGTGGGTGGGTGGAGGTGGGATGGGTGCCCCACCACCCCCAGCCACCAGCCATGGCCAGCGTTGGCTGTCAACGATACGCACTATCTTGGCCAAGGTTGCTGGTCAGTGGTGGCTCTCAATGGCAGCCAAGACTGCTGGCCAACGATGGCCAACGCCTCATGCAAGGGGCTGCCGTGAGGTATCTCCAGTGGCATCAGGAGCCAATGGGGAAGCTGATGGCCGGGCATAAGAAGAACCTCTTCCCATCAGGGGTGATGCCACCTTGGGACAGCCCCCAAGACATGCAGCTCCAAAGATGGAGATCCATCAACATGCAACCAGAGGAGGCCTTGAGCAACCTGCCCGGGGCAGGGCGTGGAGCAGAGCTCTTCGCAGGTCTTCCCCCACCCAAAGCCCACCCAGGAAGTTGCGACTTCAGCCACCGCTTTGGCTGCCCCAGGACACGACCTGGACTTACTCATAGCTGGGCTCAAATCTGGAGAGCTCCACCGTGATCATCTCGTGAAGCTCAATGAGGAAGAGGTCGAGGTTGGTGTTGGACAATGCAGAGGACAGGGCTTTTGCCTCCACTGGCTTCAGCTGACCTTGGAACTCCTTGGCTATGAGGCAGAAGGGATCCTGAAAAGCCCACCACAACCCTCTCATGTCCTTGAACCTCGTATCAGGGCCACCAGGGAGCTTCCAAGACTTGAAAGTCTTGAAGGTGCCCAGGAGGGGGTTGGATTATCTTCAGGATGGGCCAGAGACCTTGATTTTACCCCCATTCCCTTGCTCCTCCCCCAAGCTCATCTCCCTCACCTGGTTCATCTGTACCAACAGCATGGACCTGTGAGCTGCCAGGACCTGCCACAGCGACAGGATGTGCTTCAGGCGGGTGTTGGGGACCACCTGAAGGAGGGGGACAGAGAGGCACAGGAGGTCAGCTCCTTGGAAAGGTCACGTCCACACTCAACTCCGGCAAGTCCTAGAGGACACGTTGGGCCTCCAACATCCCCCAGCAGCTGCACCAGCATCCAGGTGGGTTCATCTACAAACCCTTGGCTCCCCCATCGCCGGCGTCCCCCCCCCGGAGGTGCCCCAGGCCACCCGCAGTGCCCGAGGTGTCCCCGGGGTGTTGGTGGACAGGGCATGAAGACCTGCCACCGCCCAGCCAAGCTTTGAAACCCACCCAGGTACCCGGGACATCTTTGTTCTGAGCAGGGGGGGATCCCCAAACCTTCATGGATGGTAGATCTGGGGACCCCAGAGCACATGAAGGTGATCAGAGCCACGGGGGACGTGAAGCCCCACCCCCAGCGGCAAGGGCGGCCATCAAGCGGAGAACACGAGGGTGCCATTTCCCACCCGCCCTGAGCCCCTCACCCACCGGCACGTCCTGGAACTGCTTCGCGCCGGCGTCCATCCTCAGCTCCTGCCGGACGTACTCGGGCAGCGGGCGCTCTGGGTCACCGCCCGTCACGGCCAGGAACTCAGCAGCCACCTTCAAGGTGGCCAGGGTCTTGGAGAGGGCATTGACCGAGCGGGCCTCTTGCATGATGCGCTTCTGCTGGTTGACGCTGAGTGGCTCCTGGCAGCAGAAAGCAGCGAGGATGTGACCCACCGAGGGCTGGGACCACCGCAACACGATGTCCTCCCAGCCCTCCCTTGGCGCAGGAGAACTGGGTCCTGCCAGGTCTCCAACCCCCTACTTGGGTTGGCCTTGGGTCTTCCCACGTGGCTGCCTGGTCTCCGTGCCCCCATCGTGTCATGGGATGTGAGGGGAGACCTCGGGGTTGGGTGGAGGAGAAGACCAGTGACCCGTTTCCTACCTGGGGCAGCTGGTCCCTGACTTTCATCTTGGTGGCCTGGAGGGTCCTCTCGTTGTTGATGGAAATGGATGGAGCCGTCTGGAAAGGGTTTGGGACAGATGGTTATGGACAAACCTGGTGTCACTTAACAGGGAAGTTCAGCTGAGCAGATGCGAGGCCACGGGACGTCGCCAAGGGTTCCACAGGAGAGAGTCGATGGCCTCCTGAGGCCACCGTGGGGTTGTGGAGGTCAGGGGAGGTTCCTGATGGCTGGAGGAAGGCATCTCCATGAAGGAGGATCTGGGGAGCTCACAGCCTCACCTCCGTCCCCAGCAAGGTGACGGAGAAAGTCCTCTTGGGAGCCGTTTCCAAGGACCAAAAGGGTCCTGGGAACAGCCAGCGGGGACAGATCTCTGCCTTTCAGAGAGCATGCCCAGCCCATTGGCTGCAGGACAGCCTGGTTCCAGTGTCCTCCAGTCCCCTTTTCCCACCAGCTCCAGGCTTCATTTTTGCAGGATGGAAACCAACAGCCCCAGCCAGAAATGTGCTCCTCTAAGGTGGTTCCGAGTCCCACTTTGGACCATACGTAACCCTGGAAGATGCCTCCTGAAGTCCTTTCAACAGCTACCGACGCCTCCCATGTTCTCAAAGGAATGAGGGTGGCTTCCCCTTCACCAGTGGCAGGGCTGTAGGTCCTCACGCTGCCTTTCAGGCCACCGTTTCATGACCACAGAAGTGGATTCTGGCCATGGCACTCCTTCAACTCCCGGCAACAGCCTCCAACCCCCCCGTTGGCCTGGCCTGACAACCCAACTTGACCCGCGCTGAGCTCACCTGAGCCTTGATGATGGGCTTCCCACTGATGAAGCGATGAACCACTTGCCGCTGCAGCATCTGGAAGTCGAAGTAGGTCTTTCTGCGGTCTTCGTCTATCTCGTACTGGAAGTTGGCGAGCGCCATGGTCACCAGATCGCTCTCGGTTATGGCCAGCACGGAGGAGGGCTTCACCTCTTCTGCGGAGATGGACCTGGGAGAGGAATGGTTGCCCCAAGTGGTTACAGGACCTCTTGCCTCGTCCTACTCTGCCATCGAGGACCCGCCTTGCTGAACGCCAAGCCACCAGGACCTTGCAGCGGCATCGCTTGGCCCCCACAGCTCCCCCGCCAGCCCCACACCTCTCACGGAGCCTTTAGGGAGGAGGGTGGAGGAGATGGACAAGCCCTAGGGCGAGCGGCTCGAGACCCTACCGTTGCCTCTCCCTGGTGACCCGTGCGGCCGTGTCAACGCAGCTGTTCTGCAGCTGGATGAGGAACGTGGTCACCAGGTGGCTGATGGACGGCTGGGTGGGCAGGAGGCGCAGGACGGCGCTGTTGGTGGTGATGTAGTCTGACGGGAGGTCTGGCACGATGGTGAGGCCTGTCAGAAGAGTCAGAGCAGTCTTCTACCCGCTCCGCAGCTCCCAGGGGATATTGTCCCCTTCATGGAGGTCTTAGAAGGTTTTTTTTTATTATGTTTTGTATTTTCTGGAGGGTTTTTAGGAGGTGGAAAGGAAGCAAGCGCGGCAATTTTGCTAGGAAGGGGAAGGTAAGGGTGGGTGCAGGAAGCGGCTCAGCTCGGAGCACCCCCAGAAGAAAGGGCCGAGGACAGAGGGACGTGACATCCCCCTTTCCTCCCGGAGGAGGAGCACGTACCTGAGCTGGATGGGTTCCTTTCAATATTGCTCCAAACCTTCCGGATCGTCTCTATGGCTCTGCTGAAAGCCAAGCGCTGGTCATCTGTGGGCACAGAGGGTGGAGAAAATGACCCCATCAAGGCGTCCTCCCAGGAGATGTGGCCGGTCCACGGATGTCTCCAACAGATAGATTGCGGGAGGTGTCACAGCAAACCATGCTGTGTGTTGGCTCGAGCTGGGCTTCCAGCCTGTGTCCGACCACGTGTGACATCACCGAGCACCATGACGTAGGAGCTGAAAAGCTCGTCTCACCCATCCTGCTTGCTCATAGCAGAAGAACCTCGCCGAGCACCAAATGGCCCAGGAGAAAGGATCTGCCCTGGATCCATCTCAATGCCTCAGACACCCCCACCCTCTCCTAAATTCCCCCCAAAACTGCTCCTACAGAGGCACCCCCAGCCTCAACGGGCTCCTCTTGTCTTGGCTCTGCCACGCAAACTGCGGCAGCAGCTTCTCAGCAGAACATCTGGGTGCTGAGGGGTGTCTAATGCCCGCGTCCCGGGTGTGACGGGATTCCGTAGCGCACCTGAAAGTTCAGGCTGGTCCAGGAATTGTCGGACTGTGTAGTTTACTCCTTTATCGCTGTTTTGGAAGAAGTGGATCAGGGCGTTCTGCAGTCGGAAGATGTCAGGGAGGTGTCGGACATGGCGGATGTTGTCAAGCTGGAAGAGAAAATCCAGCGTGATTCAAGGGACAAGGACCGCAGCCGGCACTGCGGGGTGTTCCAGAGGCGGACCCTGTCTTATTGGGATGCTCCAAAGAACCACAGAGTGGGGGGAAGTTACCCCAGTGCCCCCCCAGACACCAACCAGGCTGAATCTACTCAGGGCCCGCAGGTGTTTTGGAGAGGAGATGTTCCCAAGAGCAAACCTTGGACAGGAGCTCCAGCAGAATGGGGTATGGGTTTCCAGCGCCTTCTCCATCCTCCTGCTGTAGGAGGTGCATCAAGGTCTGGATGGTCATCTTCCGCTCAAATTTCCACATGCAGGGCTGGTTGATCAACCCCTCCTTCGGCAGGTTTTGGAAAGGCGGCGTCTGGCCATAAGCTATTTTCAGGAGAAGGCTGGAGCTGTGGGGACCTTCATTCATGCTCTTCTCTTTGACAGAATTCAGCCTGTTCTCCAATTCCTGCAAGAACCCAAGGGTCCTTAGGAACCACCCCTTGTTACCTGAGCAGCCCGAGGGGATTCACAGGGTCTTGGGGCAAAGAAAAGCAACGAAGGCTCTGGAGAAGTGGGGGCGGGGGGGCATGGTGAGAACTTGCCACCAAAGGGAGAAGGACAGAACTGTCCAGCCAGAAACCCACGGGTGATTTTCTCCAAGAAACCCAACTGGTTTCCAAGGAGGATTGGAACTGGTATATAAAGACCATCCAAGAAGCCCGCCCTCTGCAGAAGCAGAGCAGGAAACCACCCCAGGCAGGAGCTCTCCATCACCCCAGCCCGAGGTCCCAGTTCAAAAAAAAGGGGGGAAAATCTCTTTTCTTTCTCCTGGGAACACCCTGAGCTCAGCAGATGTGTCTGAACGTGGGCACGACCACCAGCAAAGCCGTGCTTTGGGCCCACGATAACTGCGAGCAGCAGCCGGGCAGGGGCGCACCTCGAAGAAGGGCTGAGCCAGGGCTTTGAAGGACATTTCCCATTCTTCTCGGTCCTTTTTCTCACGCAGGATGCTCAGCTGCTCACTCTTGTCTGCAGAAGACACAAAGGAACACGTGAGCTTTCCCCTTCAGACCCTGGAGTCTTGCCCAGAGTTTCGTTGGGGTTCTTGGCAGTGAGGAGCACGATGATGGAGAAGCAAGAGGACCTGAGAGCGGAAGGGATGACACAGGTGCCTACTCAGAGCAAACCATCTCCCAGTCTGCTCAGGCCTTCAAGCTGCTCTGGCCAGAGCGTTTTGGATGAGCTGCCTGCCCGTCCCTTCTTCTCACCGGTTTCCCGGGATGGAGACTCTCCCAGCAAAGAGGAACCGGTAACACTGGTCCCAGTTAAAACCCAACCGCTCTCAGCTTGCTCGTGACCTCCCAAAGCTGCCCAGCGTCTCCCTACCGGGGCTGTTGGTGCTCAGGTGCTGTAGGAACAGATGGACCGTCAACATGGCGTCGTCCACGTTCCTGCTGAGTGCTTGTGACAGGTACGTGATGTCCTTCTCAAGGTGGCCCCAGAAGAATTTTCTCACATCCTCTGGTTTGTGTTTCATCAGGTCTAGAACTGCCTGAAAGCGGGGGCAGGGTCCTCCATGAGGCTTTGGGGAAGGTCTCCTCCCAAGCGAGGGGGCGGGGGCGGGGAGGGTCGCTCACCTGCGTGTCAGTGCACACCCCGAGCAGAAGGGATGAGTGGAGCAGCGCTCTCACCAGACTGACGCAGGCAGGGGACAGGCACCTCTCCAGCTCGATTGTCCGCGAGCCGGGGCTCTCCAGGAGGTACCCTCGCTCCGTCTTATCCTCGGTGCTGCGTTCAGAAAGAGCAATCACCCACCACGCCTTTTGCCAGGTCCCACCACAGGTCCACGGGCCACCGAGACCTCTGCTTTGGCCAACCACAGCATTTTCCCTCGCACCCGTGGCTCTGCGGGAGGGTTAGGTGGACGAGTGAAGCCCTCTGGGGCTGCGGAGCCGGGTGGGTTAACTTACACGTCCTTCTGCACGAAGCCCGTCTCAGGGTTGTGGTTCCTTCCCCCGACGGTGGCACCGCAGTTGCATTTCTTCACTTCCATGGGGAACCCACACTGCGTTTGGACAGGGAGGGAGGGGGGAGGGAGGAGGTTGGAAGCCCAGCCGGGCGCTGGAGGCACCTAGCAAAAGCTGAGGGCACCCAAGGGTTTCCATGTCCTCCACCTGGCTTTCTACATGGGGACATCCCAACAGCTAACGAGAGGCAGGAGGGGACATGCGCCTGTGAGCAAACATCTCCAGACCACCCAGGTTCTTCCTACAGCCAGCAGGACACGTCTGGGCATTGATTTGGGGAGGAGACTAACCAAGACCTGGAAGCACGCACTTTGGCCCACTGCTCCCATGGGGAGACACCAATCCCAGCTCCAGTTAGCCTAGCGCCTCGCTGGGAAAAGAGCCCATCTGGCTTGGAGAAGCACCCAGCTGGCTTGGAGAAGCACCCAAGTGGCTTGGAGAAGCACCCAGCTGGCTTGGAGAAGCACCCAAGTGGCTTGGAGAAGCACCCAACTGGGCTTGCTGAAGCACCCAACTGCTCTTGGAGAAGCACCCAACTGGCTTGGAGAAGCACCCAACTGGCTTGGAGAAGAGCCCAATGGGCTTCTGAGCATTGCAACTGCTCTTGGAGCTAAAGGGCCACAGGCCATGGAGGTGACATTGGAGTCCCCATTAGGAGAGGAGCAGGGCAGCAGGAGGTGCGTCTACAGCGGCCACCCAAGTAGAAACAGCCGGGCCAAGAGGCCAAGATGCATTTCAAAACAGCGCAAAGGGAATGGGTGCCTCTGGGAGACAGAAGAAGCCCTGAGAAGCTCATCCCAAGCCTTGCTTTTGCCCGTGGAGGTGACAACGATGCAGTGAGAAGCGCAAGAAGCCAGAGCTGCAAAGGCCACCAGCCAGAAGGAGACACTTTACCTCGGTGACAATCCAGCACAATCCACACTGACAAGCTACATGTGAAAGAGGACATGGTTAGTCAGCCATCTCCAGCAACAACCTCCATGATGGGAACGTGGCCAGAAGCTGACCAAGAGGGTGACAGGCCTGGCTCCCACCTCCTGGCACCCAGCCCCACCACGTGCCTCTCACAAAGCTTGGCAAAAAGGGCCCCAAAGTTGCTCCACCCAGGTGGAGATCATGGAGGACTCAACAGAAGGACAGAGACGGCCTTCAGGAGTCTTCAAGCCCCCCCCTCCATCCCCTGGCCGATCGCAGTCAGTTGCTGGTGGGTCCCCTACGTGCCCAGGAGGAGCAGGATTCGCCCAATACTTACCCCAAATCTTTTCTGTCGGCCGAATTTTCCAGTTCGTCTCATCAAAAAGCAGGTCTCCAGGCATGGTGGGAAGGTAGGACCCCTTGGAAAGGAAACATGGTAGCAAGTGAGGTGTGGGGTAACCATCTTCCCAGCTCGCTTCCCACCTATCTGAGGAACGACTCTGCTTCGAAAAGCAAGCAGTGCGGAGGAAGGGTCCTCCTGCATGGCCGCTGTCATCAGCGAGAGACTTCTGGTGAGGCGATGGGGACCAAGGGAGAGAGCAAGGTGGAGCAGGCAGGGAGTCGTGAGGCTGGGGTGCCCAGAAATGAGTAAAATCCCCCCCAAATCCCGATTATTTACGAGGTTTGATTCTGGAACTGAATACAGCATGGGCCCAACATGGCCTTGATGGGAAGGGAGAGGCTCAGGAGGTGGCTGGTGCCTTCCCTTCCAAAAAAAGCAGCACGATGTCCTGCTTGCTCCCTGCAGCCCTCAACTAACAGGAACAACTCCTGCGTGGACAGACCCGAGGGGAAACCCAGCTCAGGACTGAGGGTCTCCACCATCAGCTGAGTGATGGAAGGCCTTTGGCAGACGGAGGTGGGCTTCAAGCGCCTCATCTCTGCCAACAAAGCTCTGCCAGGCCCCAGCTCCCCTTGAGTCAGTAGAGGAACGGGCATCTCCCGTAGACCATACATCTCATCCACATTTGAAGTAGACTGGGCTGGATGGTGGCGGTAACTTCTCAGCCCGAGGAACGAGAAGGAAGAGGACCAACAACCTATCGAGCAACAAGCTGACCACAGCAAGCCCGTCCGCCAGGAGGGCGGGGGTGGAGGGAGCGGGACACCTCGGCCTCGAGGCTTACCTTCACCACGTCAGGCCTGAAGCAGATGTTCCTGAGGAGGTGAGTGATGCGGCTTGGGAACAAGGCCAGAGTGAGCGCAGTGTGGAAGACCACCTCCAGCAATCCTGGCTCTTCGCTGTCGCTCAAAGCATCCATGATCTTCTTCTGTTTGTCTTCCAGCAGCTCGTCTGGGGTGGACGGCAACTGGAGGATGTTCTCCATTTGCCTCATGACAGCCTACAAAAGTTGAGCAAAACAGACGTAAGCGAAGGCGACCACCATGGCACCTCCCCGTGAGGGGTCTTCTGGCTTCACCGCTGAGGTCCTGCACCCATGCAAGATCCCGTTTGTGTCCTCTGGCAGCGGGGAGCTGCCGCAGCTCTCCATCAACGCAGCTGGAAACCTCCTGTTTCCAGGTTCCAGAGCAATCAACGGTTCCAGACCAACCAATGGTTCCTGACCCAAAACCGCCGAAACCTCCTGTTGGAGAGATGACAGATACTCACGGTCAAGCTCTGGTTTTCTGGTTGGCTTTTTAGCTGGTTTTGGGTTTTGTCCATCACTGAAAACACCAGCGTTGTGTTTGACCAGGTGCTTCTATCCTGAAAAACCACAGATGCACGTCATTACCCTACGAAGGCCGTGGAAGGGCATGAAGAAGAGGTTGACTGCACCCTACGGGGCCCCATCACGCTCCTCGAGTGGAAGGAAGCCCCATGAATCAAGTTCAGAAGGCTCGAGCTCAGCAAATCCCACCCTCACCCCCACCCCCCTGGCTCTGCTTCCGCACAAGGCCCTTCAGGAACAACCCACCTGCGACACCTCTACCCCTTGGGGTAACATCCACTTCTCCACCTGGAGGATCTTCCACATGGAGGTGAGCCCGTAGATGTCGCAGAGATTTCTGATGAGGAACACCTGAGGCCACGGTGTCGGAGCCTTTGCAACCAGCTGCTTCATCGCATTCACCAGCTCTTGCTCTTTCTCATCCCCCTCGGCGGTGGGCGCGTTGGGATCTGCAGCTGGAAAGGTTTCTCGTTATGCCCCGGCCCCAGTGGCGCCGCGTTGCGCGCGTCCTTCACCAGCGCAGCTCTTCAGGCTGCAGTAGGATCTAGGTGACGGTAGGATCTTCTCCCCACGGGTGGAAACATGGCGTCAAGCCAGCGTACGGAGGCGCTCTTAAAACGTGGGGAAATGCTGGGAGAACGCAGCGAGTCGGGGGATGGAAGAGCTGGGAATTTTGTCCAAACCGACTTCAATTTTCATAAACCCAGGAACTTTCCAGTCAAAACCTCCAAGGCCAGACCTTTCGAGGGGGCCTTGTCCTAGGCCTGCTTAAGGGGCGGCGCGGTTCTCACGCTACATTAACCAAAAGAACTCACCGGAAAGCATCTGTCTGCCAAGCACGGTGGCCACGTGGCTGATGGAGAGCCGGAGCTGAGCGATGAATTGGAGGCTGTTAATTCTTGAGACATCAGGCTTGCAGAAAGCAGCCAGGTCTGTGGTGGAGAGGCAGCTCTCAGCCAGCTGGCTGACGTCTTCTTCAGAAGAAGAATACATGAAGTCCTGCTCGAGAGAGACAATATTTTAAGCCGCCGAAGGTGGGGGGCAACTGAGCAGCTCCTCCTTCTTCCTTGTGCCCTCTCCTCATCTCTAAGGCGAGTTCCTCCTTCGGTTCCTCAGTCATAGAAAGATGGTGGGGTGGGGTAGGGTGGGGAGAGGGGTAATTAATGTGACGAATAGGTTTTAGCTTTGGTGATGGCTCCAAGCTATGGTGCTTGTTGGGATTCCCAGTTGTCTTGGGTTTGTGTAGCAAGGTCTTGGTAGTGGGGGGGAGCTACAGGGGGTGGCTTCTGTGAGAAGCTGCCAGAAGTTTTCCCTGTGTCCGCTGCTGGCCAAGGCCAAGCCAATCAGCGACGGTGGAAGCGCCTCTGGGATAACACATTTAAGGACAAAACCTGCTGTGGGACAGTAGCCGGAGAGAGAGAGAAGTGAGAGGATGTGAGAGGAACATCCCTGCAGACACCAAGGTCAGTGAAGAAGGAGGGGCAGGATGTGCTCCAGGCGCCGCATCAGAGATCCCCTGCAGCCTATGGTGAAGACCATGGGGAGGCAGGCTGTCCCCCTCCCGGGGCCCAGCAGATCTCCACCTGCAGCCTGGGGAGGACCCCACACCAGAGCGGGTGGGTGCCCGAAGGAGGCTGTGACCCCGTGGGAAGCCTGCGCCAGATCAGGTTCCTGGCAAGATCCGTGGACCCATGTGGAGAAGAGCCCAGGCTGAAGCAAGTTTGCTGGTGGAACATGTGACCCCACAGGGGACCCACGCTGGAGCCGTCTGCTCCCAAGGGGCTGCACCCCGTGGGAGGGATGGATCCGTGCTGGAGTAAGGGGCAGAGTCGTCTCCCGAGGTGGAAGAAGCAGGAGTGATAGAGCTGCTTTGGTGGGCCCCTGGCATCCAGCCGAGGTCAAACCACCACACCAGCGCATCCCAACAGGCACCCACCTCCAGACAGTGCACCACCATGAAGTAGAAGTCGTCCATGCTACTGCGGTGGGATATTATCTTTTCCTCCATCTGGGACAGGTATTCTTCCAAGTGGACCTTGACGTTGTTGAACCTAGGGTGGAAAAGGAGCCAGAGCATCAGCATCTGCGTAGCCAAGAGGTTCAGGAATGGGGTTTGGGAGCAACCCGGGGGCTGACCCGCATCGCAGCAGCAGCTTCAGGAGGGAGGACTGGATGGTAGGACTGGTGTCCATGCACTCTTCGAAGGGCGACAACTCGCTTTTGGGCTTGTACACTAGGGAGGAAGGATGACAGCCATTAGTTGACTTACAAGAGTGCGAGGGCAGAGCCGGGTGGAAGGGAATCGAGGTCTTTTACCCCTTTTCCCCGCCTGATGCTCGGGATTGGGTTTGCAAGCCACAAACTGGATCAGCCGCTGAATGATTTTGGCAGAGGGTGGCTCTCTGTCGCCCAAAAAGTACATGGTGATGAACTCCACGAAGAAGGAATTGCATTTCCTCCGGAATTTGTTGTGACAGGCGACAGCTTCCCTGGGGGGGGCGGGGAGGGGGAAGAAGAAAAGAGATGCGTGGTCAACCTCCAACCAAGGGAAGACACGACATGAGCACAGGGCCCAAACCAGGGAGACGAGGCGGCCGTTTGTGCAGGCACCAGCATTGTCAGTATTTAGAATCACAGAATCATGGAACTGTTTGGGTTGGGAAAGCCCTTTGAGATCACCAAGCCCAGCCGTTCCCCTACCCCTGCCATCCCACCCCCAAACCCTGGCCCTCAGCACCGCGTCTGCCCGGCTGTTAAATCCCCCCAGGGCTGGGGACTCGACCCCTTCCCTGGGCAGCCCCTTCCAGCCCCTGACAGCCCTTTGGGGAAGGAATTGTTCCCCAGGGCCAACCCAAACCTGCCCTGGCACAACTTGAGGCCGGTGCCCCTCGTCCCATCGCCCCTTCCCTGGGAGCAGAGCCCGACCCCCCCGGCCCCCCCCTCCCCCCCTCCTCTGCTCCAGGTGAACCCCCCCAGCCCCCCCCCAGCAGCCTGGGGCTCCAGACCCCTCCCCGCTCTGCTGCCCTTCTCTGGACCGCTCCAGCCCCCCTTCCTTTGGGGAGGGAGGGGCCCAACCCTGACCCCAGCAGTCGAGGGGCGGCCCCCACAGTGCCCAGCACAGGGGCACGGTCCCTGCCCTGCTCCTGCTGGCCACACCACTCCTGATACAAGCCAGGATGCCGCTGGCCCTCTTGGCCACCTGGGCAACCTGCTGGCTCATGTTGAGTTGGCTGTTGACCACCACCCCCAGTTCCTTTTCTGCCGGGCAGCTTTCCAGCCCCTCTTCCCCACGCTTGTAGTGTTGCGTGGGGTTGTTGTGACCCCAGTGCAGGACCTGGCCCTTGGCCTTGTTGACCCTCACCCCATTGGGCTGGGCCCATGGATCCAGCCTGGCCAGGTCACTCTGCAGAGCCCCCCCCACACACACACACTCCCACCCAACGTGGTGTCATCTGCAAACTGAGCGCGCCCTCGATCCCCCAGTTTAACATGAAGGTGCTTGGGACAGGCAGGATTTTGCCAGCACTGGGATACCTCGTGGCCTCTGAAGCCGTGGGTGTGTAATCCTCTGGGAACTCCTCCTTGCAGATCTTACACTGCTTTTTCTCCCACTCCTGGATGCACTGAGTGCAGAAGATGTGGCTGCAGGGCAGTTCTGCCGGGTCAGTGATCTCGCGCAGGCAGCTCTTGCATTCCTTCACCCCCTTCCTGTGACAGACACCACCAAGAGAAGAGGCAGCTCAGCGCCGCTGTCAGATTCGAGGCGGAGGCATAGGTCAGGTCCTGCCTAACATACACCCTGGGGTGGGGGGGATGAAGCTGGGTGGCCGCTTTTGGCTAGCCTCAACGGCCAGTGGAGAACCATGACTTCATGACCTGGCAGCTTCCAAGCTGCACGAGGACCATCCCATCTCAGAGAGGTCCGCGGTGGGGATGGCTGGGTGAAGGGGAGGGGGTTTCTTTGGCACCACACCTAAGAGGAGTTCCTCCAGAGATGATTCCTCACCTCTGAGACAGGCTCTCACCCCTTGGCTTCATCAGTGTGGCCTCCCTTTGGCCCAAAGAGGTTCGCCCCTAAGTGATGATGCATTTCCCCCACCCTTTACAAAATTTGCATCGATGGAGAAGGACTCTAAAGCCAACTTTTTTCAGCCAAGACTTACACCAGGTACACGACGTCGGCGTTCTCATTGCATTTCTTCAGCACCTTCGTCACCAAATCGAAAGTCTTCTCCGGCTCGAATCCCGGCGTGGCATAGAGGCGCTGCAAAAGACGAACGCACGGTGCAAGTTTGGCAGAAATATCTCTCCGTTTATGCGGGGGATGAATATTACGGGGTGTCAGTGCTGCAGGGGGGGGCAGATTTTAGCAGCAGAATTAAGCAGAGCCACGTAGGGACGTCTCTGCGTGGACCTCTGAAGGCAAGCAACCGTTTGAATTCTCAAGCAAAGCCTTCCTGGATTCCAAAGCCTCATTTTTGGATTCTGAATCCAAATAACGTTTTGCTCTTGGCTGGTGTTTCCAGCCTTTTCCCCTTGCTAAGCCCTCCCCACAGCTGGGAGCAGAGGTCTGCTGGAAGAGAAGAGCCCTCCCGAGCTTCCCAGCCGTGAGCGGCTCTGACAAACACCTACGTTCCAGAGGAAGATGAACTGCTTCACCACAAGCCTGAGGAGCTTCTCCTCGATTTGCGTCTCGTTGTGCAGGAGGTGGTCGATCAGCATGTAGACAATGTTGGTGCAGGTCCAGCGGTGTCTGCAAAACACAGCCCCCAAACGATGCTGGTGAGGTGGGACCAGAGACCTCCTCTGAGGTCCCTTCCCACCAGTATTTCTGTGACTCATCCCCGGGTAGCGTGGGGTCGCTTGAGGACACCAGACCTTCTGAGTAGCGTTAAAGGGAGAAAGATGCGGCATGGTCCTGTCTACGCTGCTTGTTTCAACCAACCTTGGGCTGAACTGAAATGGCCAGCCCAGCTCTGGGTGTCATCTCTGGAGGGACCTAACTCACCCCGCTCCAGAGAAGCGTTTTGGCACCATCAAGCATGCAAGGAGAAATTCCACCAGGATTAAGTGATTTGATCAGGGTGGAGCCACCCTGTTTGTGATGATGAGGAAGGACCAGGGAGGAGTGGACAGTTAGAGGACTTGTGACTCCTCCGGCTCCCCAGGCGGGAGGGCAGCTTCAGTTCACCTGACCTTCAGACTTTCAGACTTTCAGAAGGCTGCTTGCGCTCCCGTCAACAGGGAGTGACTGAACTTACAACACGCTGTCCAGGAGTTTCCTCTTCTCCTGGTAGAACTGAAGCTGGTAGTTGTCCATGCTGATCCACTCCACCCAGGGCTTGATGGACTTGACGCTTTTGAGCCACGCAATGCAGGCATCAAAGGGCAGAAGGGCGTTTTCCGAGGGCTGCACTTTCTCCAGAAGAATGTTCAAGGCGTCGAGAGTGACAAACTGAAACGGTGTTGGTAAAGAGAGAGCAAAAATCCGGGTAAAGGACTGACCTCGCCGGTGAGTGGCACGGCGGGAAGGGACACGGCTTGACTAGGTGCTGGTGGAGCTTTTAGAGTAGTGGGCAGGGCTGAGTCAGAAAGAAACAGACTTTTGCGGGTGAAGTTGTGGCATTTGTAAGCCAGGAAGGGCTCTGATGAGCCTAACGGCGCCTTGGAGAAAGAAGGATCTTGGCGTCGCCATGGGGAGTTCCCTAAAAACCTTGCCTTGCTGCTCGAAGCAACGGGCTTTTTAGGAGGGACACGGCCATCTCCCCATGGGCATGGCGAGCGAAGGAGCTGGAGGCCACCGCTGCAGCGCAACACAGCGAAGCCTGCCCGCCTCTAGGGTCCACGCGTCTCAGGAGACGTCAACATGGTACCCAGAGCGACACAAACGCGAAGCTCTCTTACGAACGGCACCGTGTGGAATTCAGTGACGGAAGCTGCGGAGCCCCTCACGGTCAAAGGCCGTAGGAGAAGGGGGTCCGAGGGCAAACGCAGCTCTTTGCTCACCATTTCGGGTGGGGACGTCTCGTACATTGCCTGCAGCTTGCTTATGACGGCGACGTTGCTGTTTGCTATGTCAACAAAGAGCTGGTAGTCGTCCCGGAGGTAGAAATATTCCATGTGGAGCCAAATTGGGGAGAAGACCATCTCCCCCCTGCCCATGGAGGAGCAGAGACGTTCTGCGCTGGCTAAGACAACTTTTGATAGAATCTGCGGGTAAAATAAAAAGTGTTAATTTCGGCTCCGAGCAAGCGGCAAGGGGGCTGAGGTGGGAAGCTTCGCATCGCTGGTGTCCCCTGCATGACATTACCTCATCGAAAAAATAGTTTCATAATTATAATTATTTTAATTTTCAAGGGTTGGCAGGGCCCTCCAGAGATCGCCCAGCCCAACCCCCCTGCTCAAGCAGCCTCACCCAGAGCAGGGGGCACAGGACAGCGTCCAGGCATGGGTTGAATATCTCCAGAGAAGGAGACTCCACAGCCCCCCTGGGCAGCCTGGGCCAGGGCTCGGGCACCTTCCAAGTCAAGAAGTTCTTCCTCACATCCAACTGGAACCTCTTCTGCTTCATTTTGTGCCCATTGCCCCTTGTCCTGGCACTGGGCACCACTAAGAAGAGTCTGGCTCCGTCCTGGTGACACCCATCCTTAGGATATTTGTACATGTTGATGAGGTCCCCTCTCAGCCTTCTCTTTTCCAGGCTGAACAAGCCCAGCTCCCTCAGCCTTTCCTCACAGGGGAGATGCTCCAGTCCCCTCATCAGCTTTGTTGCCCTCCTTTGAACTCCTTCTAGGAGTTCCTCAACTTTCTTGAACTGGGGAGCCCAGTTCTCAAGGCAGAATTAAGATGGAATGTTCATAACAGGTAAGGAGCAGCCACAGAGAAGCACAAGGGAGGGCTTATCCAAACGTCAGATTTGGCCAAGAAGGGAAGGACTAAGGCCAAAGCCAACACCAGCTGAAGATGACACAACCCAACCCTTCTCACCTCATAGACGGCGGGATCTTGTCCAGGAAAAGCCATCCTGAGAAAGTCATGGGCATAATAGCGCAGCACCTCTGGATTGCTGCTGTCTGGCATCAAGACGTTCTTGATGAAGCTTTGGTAGAACCTGGCCACTTCCTCTGTTGGCTTCTCAGGCTGACCTAGAAGGGACAGCCAAGAGTTACGGATGCTTTGCGGAAAACTCGAGCTGCTCGTTAGGACTGAGGTGGACGTGCAGCCCAGTGTGAGGGCACGGGTGAAGGGGCCCAATGCAAGAGGAGAGGCACAATGCAGTTCGGGGTCGTTTGAGTGAGGAACACAACCCCTGTGGTTCCTCCTGCTAAGGATGCGGATTTTTGGCAGCTTTAGAGAACCATGGAATGCTTTGGGTTGGAAGGGACCTTTAGGGTCACCCAACCCAACCTCCCCTGCATGAGCAGGGACATCTTCAACCAGATCAGGTTGCTCACAGCTCCATCCAGCCTGGCCTTGAATGTTCCCAGGGATGGGGCCTCTACCACCTCCCTGGGCCAACCCCTTCCAGGGTTTCACCACACTCAGCATCAAGAATTTCTTCCTTAGATCCAGTCTAAACCTCCCCTGGGTTCGTTTGAAACCATCACCCCAGCTCCTGTCACACACAGCCCTGCTAAAAATTTTGTCCCCGTCTTTCTTAGAAGCCCCCTCAAGCAATGAACCACCACAATCAGGTCCCCCCGGAGCCTTCTCCACGCTGAACAACCCCAACTCTCCCAGCCTGGCCTCGTAGCAGAGGGGCTCCAGCCCTCGGAGCATTTTTGTGGCCCCGCTCCAACAGGTCCATGTCCTCCTTGTGCTGAGGGCTCCAGAGCTGGACGCAGGGCTCCGGGGGGGGGTCTCACCAGAGCAGAGCAGAGGGGCAGAATCCCCTCCCTCACTGCTGGCCGCGCTGCTGGGGATGCAGCCTGGGGTAGGGTTGGGCCTTCTGGGCTGCCAGCACCCATGGCCGGCTCATGGCCAGCTCTTCATCCCCCAGCACCCCCAAGTCCCAAAAACACAGCTTTGCTGGGTTAAAGCTCCCCCCACCCCGGGAAGTCCAACGTCACCTTTCATCTGATAGACTTTCTCCCATATGTCATCCAGGTAGGCTTTCAAAACCCAGCTGAACGGGAACTGGCAGAAGAGGGAGGTGTTGGGGTCTTCGGTCATTGACAAGACAGAAAACTTAGCGTCTGCTGCCCTTGAAGTCAAACAGCACAGAAAGAAGCATTAAATTGGGCAACAGACTGTAGGTGCCTGGGGATGGACCAGCTCAGAGAGGGTCCCAATGCCCACTGAGGCGCCTTCTCTTTAAAAGGGTTCAGAAACCTGAGGAGAAACCTGGAAGGAAAGTCAGGAAAAGGCAAAACTGGGCAAGAGCGGGGAAGGAGCCAATTTTGTGGACAGCTTAAAACAACAGGGAAGCTTTGGTGCCAGTGGCTTGACGCCCAAGACCTTCCAGGCGAGGTTACAACCATCTGCACCGCAAGCACGAGCTACAGTTTGGCTACAAACACCTCACTGCACATTCACGCCCCGTCCCTTACTTGTTGGTGTATTTAATTTTTAGGAAAGTTTCCTCCTGGAACATCTGGAGCCACAGTTCTGCGAGCGGAGAGCCTTGAGAGACGTGGTCCAGGTTGTTGTTGGCATCCACCACGGCGAGAATTTGGGCAAAGACGTTCGCCACGGTGTCTTCCAGGTGCGTCCAGAGCGCTTGCCTGACCAAGGAGATGACAACACCTCATTTACGCTGCTTCCCACCAAGAAACCCTCCTCTGCCCAGGGGACAGCTTCAGCCTTGGAGACCCCTAAGTCAACCAAAACAACCCAACCCCTTCTGAAGATGCCACATACGGGTGCCCAGGCTTGACGCTAGCCGTCCTTGTCTCTCTCACAGTCAACCAACGCTGTTTCCCAAAGAAGCTTCCTCAAAATCCAAACTATTTTTATGCTTTTGGGACTGACCATGATCTTCTGGTGAGCCCCTCCCTCAGTCGAGGCTGATAAAACCCCCGTGAATGGGGGGATGCCAACGCTTTTTGGTTGCCACAGCCTGGTCTCTAAGCAAGGCGCCTCATCCTTCACGCAAGGCAGCTTTAGGAACAGAATTAGGAAGGTGCCCCGCAGCCAGCGATACCTGAACGATGAGTCTTCCAGGATGAACTCGATGGAGAGTGCCCTGCGGAAAAGCCATTCCCTTGGCTCTGAGATGGGTTTCTCTCGTTCTTGTAGGAGGTAACAAATTCTCTTCTTCAGGATGGCCATAAAGGGGCTGGAAACTAATCAGAAAACAGCACTGGTGAAAGCCCTCCTGGTGCTCGCCTCCAAGTAGCGTCCCCTCCCTCCCCAAAGGACCTGGAGGGGCTGGAGCGTGTCCAGAGAAGGGCAGCAGAGCTGGGGAGGGGTCTGGAGCCCCAGGCTGCTGGGGAGCGGCTGGGGGGCTGGGGGGGTTATCGCTCCCTACAACTGCCGGGCTCTGCTCCCAGGGAAGAGGTGATGGGACGAGGGGCACCGGCCTCAGGTTGTGCCAGGGCAAGGTGAGGTTGGCCCTGGGGAACAATTCCTTCCCCAAAGGGCTGTCAGGGGCTGGAAGGGGCTGCCCAGGGAAGGGGTCGAGTCCCCACCCCTGGGGGGATTTAAAAGCCAGGTAGACATGGTGCTGGGGGCCAGGGTTTGGTGGTGGGATGGCAGGCTTATGGGAACGGTTGGGCTTGGGGACCTTCAAGGTCTTCACCAACCCAAACAATTCCATGATTCTATGAAGGAGGAGATTCCACCAGAAACCTGCAAGGTTTATGGCTGCCACAGTTTTCCACTCCAGAATGATCCCACCTAATTTTCTTTTAATTAGTCTTACGCAGAAATCAACCTCCACTGGCAAGTGACATCTGCCGTGCATCAGCCACCAAGGCCCATGGCGAAGCTTTGTGGTTTGGTGCAGATTCTGCTCGTGACCGTGAGGGGCAGTGCGAGGAGGGGAAGGAGGCCCCACGCCAACCTCGTCCTCTGTCCCTTGGGTACTTCCCCACCCACCTTGGCTTTGAGGGGCACCAGAACTGGTTCTTAACCTGTCGGTTGTCTTCTTCTTGCCATACAGCTCGCAAAGCGCGAGAAGGAGCCGCTTCCAGGTGTCTCTACTCACACATACCCCCATTCTGAGTGTGGAAAAGCAAGCTGTGAAGGATCTTGATTCTCTCCGTTGGACGCTGGCTGTTGTCCTTCTTGTCCTCCAGCTGGATCACAGCCTTCTGGATGCTGCCTTTGATCATTGCGTCCACGTTGAGGAACCGCAGCTGGAAAAGACTGGAGGTCAGGCGGTTGCTCGATGCTACTTTGCTCCCATTTGCCTGGGGACGCTTGGCCTGGGGCATCGATTGGTCTTCTCCAGAACGTGGCACTGTGGGCGCTGAGGGCTGTAGCCATCTCACCACCCCAACAAACCCCGGTTAAGTCGGTCCCTGGGTCGCAGAGGGCTGCTGATGTCCCTGGTAAGGGACACCGCTTTGTTGACGGTGACAAAAGGCCTTGTCCCAATCAGTCACAGTGAGCTGGGAGACCACCACCCTGCTTCACCCTCACAATGCCACCCAGGAAGACCTGCAGGTACTCCTTCCTGCGAGAAGGTACCAAGCAAGGACCTTGAAAAGCAGATCCCAAACGTCCGTGCAGTTCTTGCACCATGACAAGCAACTCAAATGAGGAGAAAGAAATTAAAAAAACCCCTACATTTTCCCCTGGGTAAGGACCAGGCTCCGTGGGGCTTCCCAGGTCAGCAGAATCCTCTGGAGAACCTGAAAGCACAATCAACCACACGATTCAGCTGCAGAACCCCCCCCCAGCAAGAGACACTTCCACCCATGGGAGGTGCCTTGGCAGTCAGGAGGGAGAGATAAAGCAGCGCTGGGCCGGAAGGCACCCGGCTTCTTGGATTCAGCTTCTTGATGACATGAGACCCTAAGGCTTGGGGAGCAACTGGCTGGGCACCTCCACGCAAGAACATGGATTCAAGGAGCCACCAAGGGTTGGCTTGCAATGATGGATCAAGCCCTTTCTGCCCCGTTTGCCCAACCGTTGAGGCAATGAATGGGGGTCAAACAGCGTGTGTCGATTCTGTACGGAGGTCTCTGGCGGTGCAGCTAGCTCGCCATCGTTAGCTGCTGTTCCCCCATCACAGTCTGCCCATCAGGAGGCAAAGGCTGCATCGCTAGGAAGACCTCAGAAGGAGCAAGTGTTTCTGGGACCCGCAGCTTGGGACCTGCTTGGTCCACATGTGGAACACGGGAGGATGAGGCGGGGGGGTCTGGAAAGGGGAGGCGGTGCGTTTATGGCAAGAGACTTCTTACCCGTTGGGAGCTGCTGCAGGGAGCTGCTGGCGAAAATCTCTGCAATGGTCATTTTGGAAAGCTCGCCGAGGTTGGCGTTGAAGTTCTTGGGGGGCATCAGGTCATCCAAGTGGACAGACTTCCACTCGCCTGGAGAGGCAAGAGGACGGATCAGTCCCTCCGCTCTCTTTGGGTGCATCAGCCATTTGGAAACCCAGCGAGGTCGGCTGCTCGGATTTACCGGTCGACCAGGGCAGGAAGACAGCGAGCGATGGAAGATCCACCACACCACGTGCCTTCTCGGCACGTCTTCATCTTCCCCTCCAAATCTTCCCAACCCGAAGTAGCGAGCGTAACCTTACCACTGTCAAAAGCCAGGTAGCTGCACCCTCCCAGGACCCGCGGGACTTTAGTGATCAGCACGACGTGCAACAGATGGGGGCTGGCCGACCTCCTGCGCTCGTCTGTGATGCAGTACCTGGAAGCACCACCAGAAGGTCAGAGCTGGTTAATGCCAGACTTGTTTGACCGATCTCTCCAAGCAATGACTGAATCTCCTTCTTCTATGAACCCTTCTCAGGGGTTACTTGGGGCTGGAGGAAGCCCCAGTATCAATACAGGGTGGGGGATGAAGGGATGGAGAGCAGCCCCATGGAGGAGGACTTGGGGGTGCTGGGGGACAAAGAGCTGGCCATGAGCCATCCATGGGTGCTGGCAGCCCAGAAGGCCCAGCCCTACCCCAGGCTGCATCCCCAGCAGCGTGGCCAGCGGCAAGGGAGGGGATTCTGCCCCTCTGCTCTGCTCTGGTGAGACCCCCCCGGAGCCCTGCGTCCAGCTCTGGAGCCCTCAGCACAAGGAAGACATGGACCTATTGGAGCGGGGCCACAAAAATGCTCCGAGGGCTGGAGCCCCTCTGCTACGAGGCCAGGCTGGGAGAGTTGGGGTTGTTCAGCCTGGAGAAGGCTCCAGGGGGACCTGATTGTGGTGGTTCATTGCTTGAGGGGGCTTCTAAGAAAGACGGGGACAAAATTTTTAGCAGGGCTGTGTGTGACAGGAGCTGGGGTGATGGTTTCAAACGAACCCAGGGGAGGTTTAGACTGGATCTAAGGAAGAAATTCTTGATGCTGAGTGTGGTGAAACCCTGGAAGGGGTTGGCCCAGGGAGGTGGTGGAGGCCCCATCCCTGGAAACATTCAAGGTGAGGTTGGACGTGGCTGTGGGAAACCTGATGCGTTTGGAGCTGGCCCTACTCATGCAGGGGGGGTGGGTTGGGTGACCCCTAAAGGTCCCTTCCAACCCAAAGCATTCCATGGTTCTGTGATTCCGTGCTGATGAATCTCCCTCCCCACCCAAGGCTGTGGTCACCTGAATCTGCTTTCTTGGGTGGATGCCACCCCAAGAAGACCTCCTTTCTGGCCAGTGTTGGTAGAACCTGCTACAGCCACAGGGGCAAATGAGACAACAGAGTCCAGAGCTCAGCCCAGTTCAAGTGCTGGGGGGGTGGGGAATAGGCCAAAAGGCAGCAGAGGTTTCTGAGAAATATGTTGTGACTGGGAGAAGGAAGAGAGAAGGAGGGAGAAATAAAGGAGGAGGAGGGAGGAGAGGGAAAAGAGAGGATGAAGAAAAGGAAAGAAGGACAACTAAGGAGGATGATGAAGAAAGGACAAGGGATGAGAAAGGACAACGAAGGATGACAAAGGGAAGAAGAAAAAGGACAGGGAAGGACGATGAAGGACAATGAAGGATGACGAAGGATGACGAAGGATGAGGTTACAAGGAAGGTTGGACGACGAAGGGCGATGGACAATGATGGACAACAAAGGGCGACAAAGGATGACAAAGGCCGGCAAAGGATGATGAAGGAGAAAGGACGGAGGAGGAAGAAGAAAGGATGAAGGAAGGGCGCTTACTTGGCACAGGCCAGGAGCCTTTTGCTGCTCTGTGGCTCATCAAAATGAAACTGGATGAGGAGCAACCTCACTTCTTGTGGCTCTCTGAAGAAATTCCTACAAGGAAACGGCTCCGTCAGTGCTTTCTACTGGAAAGCTCTCGCTCTGCCCCACCCCGCAGCGCGGTGACACGGGGCAATCACCTGCAAGGTTAAAGACCAGAAACATTGGCGCCCACCTGAGGTCCTGGCGGAAAGCGTGTTCGGTGTCAAACTGGCTTAGGAAGAGGCAGTGGATGGGGGCGGGGAGGTGGAGCGTCTTCCTCAGCACTTCTAAATCTTTCTGGTTCAGCAGCCTGGCGTGGGTGGAAACCTGTGACAAAAAAGGGAGATCCAAACTGGTTGTCCCGCTGCCTCAAACGGGTGGGATCCTCCAGGGCACCTCCACTGGTGCTTGGCACTCATCTACAGGCAACTGGAAGGGGCCCCGAGTATCTCAGCCTGAGCCAGAGCTGAGCAGATCCCCTCTGCCTCCCGAGGAAGGGCAGAGTCTCCCTGGCTGCAGATGACCACGGAGGCAAAGAGGGTGGGCATGCGCCCATCATTGTCCTGGCCTAACCAAGATCATGGGGCCACCCTGCTCACTTGGAAAGCAAACAGCACCCTTGGGTGCTTTCCAGCCCCACACAAATACCTGCAGGCATGGCCTGGTGGTGCTCCCTTTCTTCTGCGGCTGGTTCATCGTCTCACACAAGAGGCTGGCCAGGCTGTTGTGCTTCTGCTCGATGAAATACAGGTCCTGGATCTGCTTGGCGTCCTCCAGAGCGGAGTATTTAAGGCGTAGGATGGAGTCGGGAGTGGCGCACTCCACCAGTTTGCTCGTGGCTGCGGAGAGGACCTGGTCTCCATAGGGATCGTATGGAGCTCCGCAGTGCTGGGAGCTCTCCAGCGCGATGGCGGCCGATGTGTCGTCGCTGAAGCCGATGAAGACATCGTGTTTCTTGGGAGCCAGCGTGTGGGACCAGGCCGTGAACAAATCAGGGTTCTCGATGCAGACAAACCGACGGGCCCACGCCTCCAGGTCCTGCCTCAGGTCTTGCTGTTGCCCGCTGAGGATGGTGCTCATCTCCAAGCAATGCTTCTCCAGGCGGCTCAGCAGAGGGGTGGGGAACTGCGTGTAGACCACGTTCTTCTCCTCGATAACAATCAGCCGGAATTCCTCCTTCACGCGGCTCTTCACCCTATGAGTGCCGAGGCCCAGGTCAACGTAGTAATTGCCCCCCAGGCTGACGAAGCATTGATTGAGGGTATCGTAAAGGCTCTCGTAAAGGTTCTGTATGTTGAGGAGGACAACAGGCCTGCCTATCTCCATGCAGATCTTCACCCTGTTGACAGAGCGGCACACCTGGGAATAATCCTGGTCCCGGGGGAAACCGGAGCCAAATATAATGTCACAGTTGCTGACGTCTATAAGCCGTGCCATCTGGATGATCTGAAAGGCGGCGTTGTTGGTCGTCAGCAGCAGGAGGTAACGAGACATGAAGCCTGCCTGCTGTTTGCGCATGTTCTCCTCCAGCAGACGGATGCAGCTGGTTTCCACCCCATAGGGAAGACGTAACTCCGTGGTGCAGGCCCGGAAGATTTCCAGAGGCCTGATATCTCTGGAGCCTCCAAAGTTTCTCTGAATGGCCTTTACGAGGAGCTCCTCTTGAGAGCTGCACTTCATGTCCTGCGTGTAGGACACGATCATTTTGATTAAGCTGTAGAAGTCGCGGAGCCCGAAGAACTCGGTTTCCTGCTCTTTCAGCACGTTGCAGTAGAAGTTGGCCAGGATGCGGAACAAATGATCAATTCTTTCGAGGTGAGGCTGGTCAGCGCAGATGCCCTTGGCGGTTTTCACCAGCTCCTCCTCGCTAGGTTCTGTCCGAAAGACGAGGAGGCCCCTGTTCATTTTGGCAGGGTCCAAGGCCCAGTTGGAAATGCCCACAAAGCCAACTTTCTTGTAGGCCTCCGGGTTGTCATCGTCAACGCAGCCGTCTTCCAGCAGAGGATGCAGCGTCTTCAACGGCATGTCGGGCGAGTCTTCTGCAAGACCGATCTCATCCAGCAGGACCACGGACGCAAACTCATTCAGGTTCTTGCCCTTCTGGAACTGAGCGCATTGTCTGAAAGTGGAGATGATGCCTTCTGGTTTGGAATGGGGGCTGCACTGGAAGGAGAGCAGCTGGACCTCTTTGCATCTTTTGAACAACGGGCTTCCGGACAACGTGCCCTTCATGGCATTCACAGCGATGGTTTTGGAGAGGGATTTGGAGCTTCCTGGCTTCCCAACCAGAAAAAGCGGCACCCGGAGGTCCATGCAGACGACCATCATGAAGATGTTCTCCTTCAAAGCATTGTTGCAGGCTGTCGCCTTACCGATGGAGACGTTATCAAGAAAGACCTCTTGGCACAACTCAATCTCTTGCTGTAGCTGCCACGCGGGGACGGAGAAGCATTTGGCAACCTCCTCCAGGTACTCTTGGCGGCTCTCCAGGGACACGTAATAGCAGACCCCTATGGAAAGGGCCAAAGCCCTTTGCGCTTCGTTTAAGGTTGGGTTCTTTTCCTCCTTGCATGGCCTCTTCTTATCGATCTCGTGGAAAAGGAGGTCTCTCAAGTCATAAAACCAGAGCACTATTTTCATGCAGCGGTCTATATCCCGCAGGCTGGCCACTCTGCACTCGTCCTTCCTCTCCCTCAGGAACTTCTGGGAGGCCGCAATGACATTGGTGAAGAGGTCCAGGTTTCCCGCGGGGATCTGGGTCTCCACCGCTGACTTCACGATCTCCTTGATGTAGAGGCTTTGCGTCTTCTCATTCAGCTCCCCGAAATCCCAGACCAGGGGTAACAAACTGGGAGGAAGGGGCTGCACCCGATAGACCAACTGCCGTAGAGGGATGTAACCCAGCTTCTCCGGGGTGTCCTCACTCCGGACGCGGTACCCCAAGCCAGCTTTCTCCAGCTTCTCAATGGTGTCCTTGGTGTGCCTTTTGTAAGGGTTGCAAGCGGCCACCACTTTTAAGCGGTCAGTGGAAATGCGCTCTCCATTGATGCTGTGGTCACACAGCACCTCTTTGATGGCGAAGATGGCCTCCGAGGTGTTGGCTTCGTCGAAGAAGAGCACCGTGTCCATGTCATGCTCTTCTTCATTGCTGCGGGCCAGCTCCACGGCCTGCCTTACCTTCTCCTGGATGGTCTTGGACGTGGTGCCCCCGTGAACACGTACCACCAGCATATTCTGAACTTTCCTGCCGGCCCTTTGCAGGTTGCACATGAACTGCACCAGCTTTGTCTTCCCACAGCCGGTTTCACCCATGATGATCACGGGGATCCCACACTGGAACCGGAGGTGAATAGCCAACATCTTCATGGTGTTGTCCAGCGTCAGCTGGTACGAAGCATCTGGATCATCCTGGCTTTTCACACCAAAGACTCTGCGGAGGGCCTCCAGCTGCATGGGTCGGGGTAAGGTTTCAAATTTCTCATTGAAAGGAACTCCTTGGAGCTCCAAGATCCTGTATAAATCCCTGCTCATAACCTCTGTCTCCAAAACAACCTGGGAATAAGCATCGATCGCGTCGAGGTTCTGGTTGATGTGGAAACCCAAAAACTCCATGGAGTCATCCTCAGCATGGAAGACTATGTAAGGGTGAGACTCCTGCTCCCACTTGCGCCTCAGCTGGTACTGTCTCAAAACACTGTCCATCTCCTTCCACTCCTCACTCGGCACGCTTTCGTCGGCCATGTGGAGGGAAGGCATGGCAAAGTCCTTGGACATGGAGATCATGAACTTGATGACGAATGTTTTGAAGCCGCGGAACTGCTTGCCGACCGCTGGCCCACAGAAGACCGATTTCTCGCATTTTTGTAGCTGGAAGTTCAAGAAGTGCGTGAAGTTGCTGAGCTCGGTCCAGGAGGGGTTGCTTCTCCCGCAGAATTCCATCAAGCACTCCAGGCATTCCTTCTCTGTCCCTTCGATACTTCCAGGGACAAAAGTGAAACTGTCAAGGTTTTCGTTCCGTCTGTATCTGCTGAGGTATTGGTAGGACCTTTGGAAAACTTCGCTCTTCAGCTTGTCCCGGTCGAACCGTTCCTCCCTCAGCTCTGCAGGAGGGACGGAGCTGGGATGTCCCAGCAAGCTGAGCACCCGCAGCGGCGAGACACACTCCACGGTAGGAAAAAGATCCAGAAAGGTTTCTTCCATTTCAACGGACATCTAAAAGCAAGAGGACACAAATCACTGTGAGGACCGACCTCCCAAGTTTGCCTACAACACCAACCCCCCCCTTTTTTTTTGTTTTATTTCCCCCTGGTCGCAAATTGTTCAACAAACCAGGGAAAAAAAAAAACAATGTAGCAATGCCAAGACTTCTCCAAGCCTCCACGTGGACTGAAATCCCCAGAACCATTAAGGTCTGTCTTGCCCAGCATCCCATCTTGGGTTGGGTGACTTTGTTACCATCTCCCATGCTTTCTCCTGCTCCACTAAATCCCTTTTGGAGACGGAGGGACCTGAACTCAGACACCATTCAAGCTATGGTGAGGAACCACAGGTGGATGATCAACCACTCAGTGAATCTTGGGGTGCATTTCCCACCTTTGGTAACTCTCAAGTGCCACAAATTGGCTTTAAAAACACGCATGAGGTTCCAGTCAAAGCAAAATAGGGATGAAAAAAACCCCTCCCTTTTTCCTCCACAACTCAGTGATGTTTCACCTTGAGTAGAGACCTGGGTTCTTCTACGTAGGTGAGACATTGACCCACTGGCGAGACAGACCCTAAACCATGCATCGATCCGGTGGCGACATCAGCGTTTAAGCGGATTTACTCATGCTCAGCCTTGACAGTTCCTCCACCTGAGCGCAGACCCCACCCACCCCACCCCCAAAATACCTCTTGCTTCCTTGTGCTGCTGAGCCCCCTCCCTTTTGCCAGGTACTCAATCATGTAAAGATGAGAGGGTTTGCACTTCCAGACCAAGCCGTCGGGACCCTGGACGTGGCGCAGGATGCACAGGTCAATCAGCAGCCGGTAGAGACCCTTTGATACCTGGCAGGGCAGAAAAAAAACCCCAAAAAACCAAATTAAAATTGATGCCAAAGTCTGCCAAAACAGACTCGCTGCTCTAATATGCCTGGATTTGTGTTTCCACCTCCTCCTCTCCCTCTCTGTACACTGGATCTTCTGTGTTTCACCACCTCTTCCCATCCGCTTTGAGATCCGAGCACTCACCACCGGAGAGACGTCGATGTGGAAGATGCTGGGCTGAGCTTCTGCTGAGGATTCCTTGATGGAGAAGAGCTCCTCCACAAAGAACTGGAAATCGATCTCTGACTCCATCAGCCTGATGGTTTTGTGAAGCGGTAGCGTGCCACCTAGCTGGGCACGGACCTTGCCGATGGTATTGTCCACAAAGAGAGACTTCCCTAAGGAGCAGAAGAGCCGGGCATCAATCATAGAGTCATAGAATCATGGAACTGTTTGGGTGGAGAAGACCTTGAAGATCACCAAGCCCAGCCGTTCCCCTACCCCTGCCATCCCACCACCAAACCCCGGCCCTCAGCACCGCATCTGCCCGGCTGTTAAATCCCCCCAGGGGTGGGGACTCGACCCCTTCCCTGGGCAGCCCCTTCCAGCCCCTGACAGCCCTTTGGGGAAGGAATTGTTCCCCATGGCCAACCTCACCTTGCCCTGGCACAACTTGAGGCCATTTCCCCTCGTCCCATCACCCCTTCCCTGGGAGCAGAGCCCGACCCCCCCCCCCCCCCGCGGGGGGGCCCTCGCTGCCCTTGGGGCCGGGGGGGAACCCTGACCCCAGCATTCGAGGGGTGGCCTCCCCAGTGCCCAGCACAGGGGCACGGTCCCTGCCCTGCTCCTGCTGGCCACACCACTCCTGATACAAGCCAGGATGCCGCTGGCCCTCTTGGCCACCTGGGCACCCTGCTGGCTCATATTCAGCCGCCTGTAGTCCTTTTCCGTTGGGCAGCTTTCCAGCCACATCATCTACCCTTCCATGCTCGCACGTGACCCAAAGCAAGGAAATCTCTCCCCAAAAGCCTCTTGGGTTTGAGGTACGACTGAGAATACGCCTCCCCCAGGACTTACCCATTCCCGCTCGCTCCGAATAGACAAACTTCACGTTCTGCTGATAGGGCTCTTCAAAGGCTTGAGCGACGGGGGCTGTCCCGCTCAGCGCTTTGAGGTGCATCTTCAGGTAGGTCTGGATTTCTGTCTTGGGGTAGTAGGGGAAAGTCACCTTGTAGGCATCAAAGGCCGTGGTAACGTAGGAGTTGTGAGCTTTGGCATTGCAGAAGATGATGAATCTGTAGTTAGGGCTGCTGGAAGATTGCACCAGGCGGAAGAAGTGGGACTCGAGTTGTTTGGAGACTTTATAAACTAGTTTGTCAGCACCCAGCAAGCAGTAGATCTTCTGGTCTTGGGAACCAGAGGAAAGAGCTCTCCTGACAAGCAGCTCCACCTCCTCCTCCTCCGTGTTGGGCGTGCACACCAGGACCTCATCGTACGACGGGAGAGGTGCCGTCTCGGTGTGTCGGTAGACGAACAACATATTGGGTAACATCTCCTCTTCCTTGCACAGGACAAGGAGGGGCTTCCCTGCTTCGAAGCCTACAGGTAGACCCCTCTCAACGCGCCTGCTTTCTTGAGCGGCCAAGCGCTTCAGCACCTCCCCAAAAACATCCAGGCCTATGTATTTATCGGACACCAGGCCGGCGAATTTCTTACAGTAAGCGTCCCAGAGCAGATTCACCTTGTCATAAATAGACGGCAAACTCTCAAAGGAGGCCACCAGCTCGTCGCACGCCAGGGTGCTGAAGGAAACCTGATCCACGTCCCTGTTTGTGGTTTTAAATTTCCGTCTGGCCTGCAGGAAGGTTTCTCTCGTCTCGTCGTACAGCTTGCTGAGCTCTTCGACCAGCTCCTTGTCGTCGCCCTGCTCGAAGGCGAAATCCATGAGCATCTGCTCCGTGATGGGTGGGTTGGCCAGGCAGCTCTGCAAGGCCGCCTTTGCCACCGACTCGTCGTAGCCCGACTCGGCCAAGCTCTTGATGAACTGGGGAAAATGAATGATGTAATCTTGCCAGGTAACTGATTCACTGCCCGCTGCCGACGTATTCACGGAGTCCAGAGGAGTCAGCAGCGCATCCCCCAGGGCTTTTTTGATATCTTCCTTGTCGACGTCATGCTTGATGACGGAAAGCATGATGAGCACCTGCGGTTCCACGATGTCCTTCTGGACTCTGGCCAGCTGGCTGCATAAGTAGAAGAGCTGGTGGGCGGTGAACAGGTTGAGATGATAGTAGGTGTCCCTTTGAGTCTTCAGGTACTTCTTCCACTCGGCCAGGCAATGGTCCATCGCTTTAGCGAGGCTGTCCAGCTCCTCCAGGAGGGGTCTTGTGCTCTGAACGAGGACCCCCGCGATCCCAAATTCCGTGTAGACTTTCACGCATTGCTGGGGGTTGCAGTAGATGTCAGCCTTCCAGTTGATGAAGAGGATGTTGCCAACGTTGAGAAGTTCCAGGTACAACTTTCCAACTGTTGCAACTTTTTCCAATATCTGTAACAGGCCAAAGAGACAACAGGGAACCAGATCACACACTGCAGCATGTTCTCCAGAGCTTCCAAACACCGCTTGGGACACGCTTTCCTCCTGAGATCCGTACAGCTCGGCTGTGGGCTCCCCAGGACAAGCAAGACATGGATGCACTGGAGAGAGGCCAGGGAAAATGACGAAGGGATTGGGACATCTGGCGGAGTGGCTGGTGCCACACTCAATATTTGGGCTTCTGTGACAGGTCCACCTTGAGAAGCCCAGTCTAACCTGAGAAGCCAGATCTACCCTTGAGAAGCCCAGTCACCCTTGAGAAGCCCGGTCTACCCTTGAGAAGCCCAGTCCACCCTTGAGAAGCCGTGTCTACCCTTGAGAAGCCCAGTCTAACCCCTGAGAGGCCAGATCGACCCTTGACAAGCCCGGTCCACCCTTGAGAAGCCGTGTCTACCCTTGAGAAGCCCAGTCTAACCCCTGAGAGGCCAGATCTACCCTTGAGAGGCCAGATCGACCCTTGAGAAGCCCAGTCTACCCTTGAGAAGGCCCAGCCTACCCTTGAGAACCCAGTCCACCCTTGAGAAGCCCAGTCTACCTTTGAGAAACTGGGTCTGTTGGGAGATGATGGGATTCACTTGACCAACTGGGGCAAGAGAGTCTTCACCAAGAAGCTGCCCAGACTTAAGGAGAACTTTAAACTGTACTTAACAGGGGAAGGGGATGGGGTTTTGAGCAACAGAGAAAACCCAGGGGCTGCTGGCGTGTTGGGAAACACCCACGCAATGCCTCAGGAAATTAGGGCATGTTCCTCTCAAACGAGTTGAGAGCTTCTGGGTCAAAATCAGCAGCCCAGCCAAGGAAGGCAACCTCGTGGTTGGTGCTTTCTAGGGGAAACCCAGCCAAGGGGACCCTGGTTTCGAAGTCTCACTTCAGCTATGGGAAGCATCGTGCTCCCAGGTTCTGATCCTTCTGGGGGGCTTCAACTCCCCCTGACATCTGCCAGAAAAGCATCGTAGCATGATGTGACTAGTCCAGGAAACCACAGCATCACGGAATCATGGAATCATTTGGGTTGGCCTAAATGATCTTCAAAGGTCTTTTGCAACCCAAACCCTTCCATGAGTCCCTCCACAGTGAAGCATGAAAGGTCTTGGATGGGTGTTGGGCACCACGAGCGAAGAACAATGCTCGGGCAAGCTTGGGAAGGGAGCGTCATCCTAGAGCGAGACCTCTGCTCTTGAAAGGCCAGAACTGCAGGTCACGGGTGAGTGTCCTAGCAATAATTCCATCAAATCCCCCCAAACCAGCCACCATTTTCCAGGCAGACGTTGGTGCCATGCTGTGACCTACCTCCAAGAAGCGGTTTGCCTCCTCCCTGCCCTGCTCAACCTTGGTGGCGATCAACATAAGCTTGTTCTGGAGCTCTGTGAGCTGAGACAAACTGTATTTCTTGGCCTTCTGGTCTGCTGGAGGCGTGCTCTCCTCATCGTCATTCAGCAGTCGCAATGAGATGCAGTCCTCCAGCGTAGCCTGGAAAGCAGAGAAGACAACCAATGTCGCCGCATGGCCTTTCCCATAGCTTTGAGGTGAAGTGCTGCGTGGTGGGACTCCACGTGTCTCGTGCCACCTCCTTGAGAGAAAAGAAAAGCCCATTTTCTGCCAAAAATACTCAAGGTTGGACAGCAAACTGGTGGTACCAGGTGCAAACCCAAGTGGGGCTCCGTTGGCAGCCTGGCACGCTCATGGGCAGTTGGTTTCCAGAAAGAACTTTTCTCCTGATGACATTAAAAAACACGACTCGGAGAGCCTTTACCTTGAATTTCGGGGGCGCCGAGATGGTGAAGAGCCCATTTCTGTTGATGCTTCTGGCTTGAGAGATGGACGAGCGCTCCACCGAGCCGTGAGAGTCGTGGACCATCTGTATCCACTCTTTGTTGTCACAAGAATCTTTCTGCAGAAGAAGAACCCAAGGGAAACCCCGTAACTAGCTGGAGGGAGCGAAGCTCCGCTCCCCCACCCCAAATTTGATGCAGGTGGGGTTTCTGGCACCAGTTCTTCTGAGGATGGAGTTTCCCATGGCTTCTGAGGGGACACAGCCCCGGAGCTGGGCCTACCCTAACACCCCAGAGCATTGGTGTGTGGTGAAGCTCTTGTTCTCTGCTCTGGTTTTGGTGTGGAGCAGAGCATAAAGCTCAGTGACAGAAGAAAACAGAAGAAAAGCTTTTCTGCCAAATTCTGAAACAGGTTCTGGAGTCCTCCCAGCCTTGGAGATGCTCAAAACCCAAACGGGCATAACCATGAGCTACCTGCCCTCCCTGAACCCATTTTAAGCAGAGGATTTTGACTCAACGATCTCCCAGAGGTCCCTTCCAACCTCAACTATCCTGTGATCGTAAACTGTAGGCTCCAGTTGCCTCCTATTCACAGCACCTTCTGTGTCTCCTCCAGCTGCCCACACACGTGTGTAAGATCAACGGAGATGTTCTACCAGGCTTCCACGCCAAAAAGAGAATCACAGAATTGTTGAGGTTGGAGAAGCCCTTGAAGATCCCCAAGCCCAGCTGTTCCTCTAACCCTGCCATCCCACCCCCAAACCCCGGCCCTCAGCACCTCATCCGCCCGGCTTTTAAATCCCCCCGGGGATGGGGACTCGACTCCTTCCCTGGGCAGCCCCTTGAGAGCCTGACAGCCCTTTCCATGAAGGAATTGTTCCCAATGTCCAACCTAACCCTGCCCTGGCACAACTTGAGGCCATTTCCCCTCGTCCCATCTCCCGTTCCCTGGGAGCAGAGCCCGACCCCCCCTGGCTCCCCGGCTCCCCAGCAGCCTGGGGCTCCAGGCCCCTCCCCAGCTCCGCTGCCCTTCTCTGGACACGCTCCAGCCCCTCCGGCCTTCGGGGAGGGAGGGGACCCTGACCCCAGCATTCGAGGGGCGGCCCCCCCAGTGCCCAGCACAGGGGCACGGTCCCTGCCCTGCTCCTGCTGGCCACACCACTCCTGATACAAGCCGGGATGCCCTTGGCCCTCTTGGCCACCTGGGCACCCTGCTGGCTCATAGTCAGCCGCCTGTTGACCACCACCCCCAGTTCCTTTTCCGTTGGGCAGCTTTCCAGCCACTCTTCCCCACACCTGTAGCGTTGCGTGGGGTTGTTGTGAGCACAACCTTTGCCCAGGTCCTGCCAGGCCCGCAGGGATGTCCTGGGGAAACCACCTTAAATGCCCTCAGGCACCAACACATGAGCAACTTGGCCTCCCAACAAAGGTCCAAGTGACTTTTGGACACGTGACTTGAAGACTCACCAGCTTCTTGGGAAGCTTCCTGTCTTTCTCAATGGCTTCTCTGATGAAGGCCAGAGCTTCCGAGAACTGCTCAAACCCAGCGGTGGGCCCCAGGTCCAATACGATGGGGGCAGAAGCAGTCATGGCGTCGCGGAAGAAGCTGACCCTGTCGATATCCATGTCATTTTCACCTGCAGAAATCGATGCCAGCTCCACGAATACTGGGATTTCCGTCTTGTCTGGGGGGCAGGAAATAAAGAAAAAAGGAAAATAAGAGAGAGGTGAGGAATTTCTCTGCTGTGATTGACGTACAGTGGCAAGGACTAAGTGGTCTCCCTCTGTCATTACTTCTGATGACTTCCTTCCCCCAGCCCACCTTTTATGATGGTCTTGATCCAGGAAGTAAAGCCTTTCCTTGCGCATTTCAGAAGTTCCCTCAAAAAGTCCAGGACTCCCTGGGGAATGTCACTCAAAATGTTTTTCACCTTCATTAAGTCTTGGGTCATGAAATTGAGTCGCTTGTTCCTGAATTCCTGCTCTTTCTGGGGAAAAAAAAAAAAGAAAAACCACTTTGTATCTGCTGGGAAGAGTGGGAAAGCAGCACAGTTCTCCCTGCTCCCCCCCAACGAGGGGAGATCTCAGCCTCAAACCCACGCCTGCTCTTGAATTCCTCCCTCTAGGCCTCCACAAGAAATAGGGCGAGGCAATGGGAAGTGATTCTCTCAGCCCATCGCTCAAGTTGAGGAGGAACCTGACAGGATTCGATCAGAAGCTGCCGCAAGGTGGCCTCCCTGGGTTCCCCAAGAGCGCCCGACCGCGACCCCCACGCATTGACCACGCACGTATTTCGTCAGGTCGCTGAGAATCTGGAAGTCCCCCTCCAGACAAAGCTGCTGTCTCAGAGCGTCAATCAGCTTGGCTGTGTTCACCACTTTCGAGAGGGTCAGGTAGTTGTCAATCCTCTCCACTGCACCCGCGATCCAGGAAGCTTTTCCACCCCCTGGCCCTTCGCAGTACTCCATGATTTGGAGCTCCTCCAGGAGCTGATCCTTATCTTCCAGCAGGTTCTCAAACTGGCTCTGCATGGTCCCAAGGGTGATGGAGAAGTCTTTGAGGGACAGGTAGGTTTTCTGAAAGTCAGCGATGGCTGGCTTATAAATTTTTTCTTGAACGTCTTCCACGGAGAAAACTTGATCTTTGGGCATCGCGGCTTTGGTTTGCTCTGCTCTCATCTTCCACAGCCGACGGAAACAGTAGCTTCTCTCCACAATGCAAAGCTTTCGCGTCATGTCACCGTAACTGGCGAGGATGGGCACTTCCATTTCACTCCTGCCATCGATGGAGAACTTCTTCACCGATGTCTGATCCTTAAAGCTTTCGTTGTCATCAATACTTTTCTCTATGATGCTTCTGTCCACTAAATGGGGCAGGAGCAACGAGAAGGACCTCACATCACATCTCTTTCCACCAACAAAGACGAGCCCCGAAGTCAATGGGTTCCCCCACTGCGTTTCCCTCCCACCCACTGGGAGACTCCGTATTTTAGGAGACACTTCCCCACTCAAGAACCATGGAAGAAGCTCTATTGACCCAACCGGTACCTTTGATCATGTCCTCTATGCCACGGCACAGGCGGAGAAAGGAGCACCTTTGCTTCTTCTGCTTTTCCAGTTCCTCAAACTCCTGCTTCCTGACGTCCACCACTTCCGTTATACACTTGGAAAAAGAGGGATCTGGGAAAAAATAAAAAAAAGACCCAGATATGAAGGAGAAGCCCTTGGAAAGAGGAAAGCTGCAGGGGACATAACCCCTGCCATCAGAAAATAGATGAGTGTTTCAGTTTGCAGAAAGCCTGCAGCCTCTTTGGAGCAGAATTTTGAGGACTTGCCCTCAAAACCACACAAAAGATGGATAAGGTTGATCATTGGAGCAGAATTTGGAGGACTTGCCCCCAAAACCACCTTGTCGGAGCAGAATTTGGAGGACTTGCCCCCAAAACCACCTCGTTGGAGCAGAATTTGGAGGACTGACATCTCCTGGTGGTCACGTAGCTATGAAAACCCACCCAAACTGGAAACTCCAAACTTACCACAGGCGCAGAGTAACTTCTTAAATTGCTCCTTATGCTTTAAGATGTCGACGAGGATTCTGCAGGGAACATCTCCCAAGAGAACGCAATGTCCCACGAAGCTCAAGAGCTTGCACACCCGGGCATGGAGGACTTTTGCCTCCTTGCTGATGTGAACTTTAACCTTGTGGTCTGTTTCTCCTGTAAAATAAATGAAATGCAGTGACAGGCAGCTGGCAATTTCCCACCCGTTGTTTGTTTTGAGGCCAGATCCTCAGGAAGAGCCGGCAGCTTCCAGTTCATGGGGATCCATCGCCCCGCTGCTGTGGAGGACAGCCGCGTGGTTGCTTTTTAGCTCAAGCATCAAAACCAGCATCTTGGGAAAACCCCGGATTTCCTCTGGGAAACCCAGGTATCTCCCCCTGCCTGAAACAAACCACGGGGACCACCTAGGAAACCATAGGGACCACCTAGGAGACCATGGGGGCCACCTAGGAGATCATAGGGACCACCTAGGAGACTCGACTGCTTTTGTGTGGACAACCCTGGCTCCATCCCCTCCTTCTCCTCAACACCAAGCCCCTCATCAAACGCGCAACAAAGCAGCGTCGCGATGGGACAACAAAATCAAGAATCCTGGGATGAAACCAAGGATCTTCTCCAGCCCTGGAAGGAAATTTCATTTTTCCAGCACGGACGAGTCATTTCCCTCCCCTCCCACCCCCCCCCTCGTTTTGTGTCACCAACGGAATTGGAAGATCCCTGGGAAACGCTTGGGTCTTTCCCCCAACCTCCGCTCCCAATCCAAGAGCTTCTCCCAGGAGGAGACCTCAGGGGACACTCACGGACGGCACAAATGAGGTCGAAGAGCCCGGGAGTGTTGAGGAGGTTGACAAGAACAGGGCCGGTGACCTCATCAAAGGCGTCAACTTTTTCCAGCCTCTTCACCTCCGAGCAAATCTTCTCCATGACGATGGAAAGCACCTTCCCGGCAACCGGCTTCTTCGTCTTGAAGATGTTCATCAGGGGCTTCATCTTGGACTCCTGGATGGACGAGAAATTTCTCCTCGTTAGGGAGGAGGACTCGCTGTTGGGTGGGGAAGACCCGAACCCAACGTGGAGGAGTAGAAGTGGGACCGCAGAGGACTTCCGGCGGCCCCCAGGGGGAGGGCTGGCAGCTCTCCTACCTCGCTTTTGTCGAGGTGCCTGACCCACTGGATGATGTAATCGGTGAAGCAGCTCTCCAGACGGGGGTCGCAGTGCTTCTCCATCTTCAGGAAATCCCAGAAGAACTCCACCAGGTATTTGTCATTAATCTACGGCCAAGAAACGTTTCTGGAGCTTCTGGGTCCTTACCAAGCTGCCCACCCCAAAAACGGTGCCAGGAGGCAAAAAAACGGGCATGGCGAAGCCCGGGAGCATCATTCCCCACCAGCTGGAAGGTCTCCAGGACTCACCTTCTTCAGCCACTTCTCAAAGACGTCAAGGATCAAGCCCTGCCACTCCTTGGTCCACCCCGCGCAGACAAGCTCTGTGGTGATCAGCTGCTGCCAGGCCTACAGAGCCAAAGCCGTCAGCTGGACCTTGAGGAACCCCCGGGATCTACCAAGGGTTGTGGTTCCCCGTTGATCTTGTCACTCACCTCAAAGGTCTTTAGGAAGGTTTTCATGTCGGTGGGTGCCTTGTGAAAGGTCTTCTCAAGCCATGGCGTGACCAAACGTGAAAACTCTTGGAACATTTCCATTGATGTAAACTGCTGGAACTCCTTGAGAAACCAAAGAAGAGAAGAGTGACCCGGAAGCTCTGGGCTCTCCTGGGCCACCACCAGGAGGCCAAACCTTTGTGGCAGACGCTACCGACCTTGTTAGCTTGGAGCGAGCCCTCTTTGCTGACAAACAGCCCAAGAATCCGCAGCATTTCCATCATGGAGCTGAACGATGACGTCATGGGTCCCACCAAGAAATGCTTGAGCAACATGTAGGCCAAGTTCAGGCACTGCAAGAGCTCGGACTCGTTTGGGGGTGTCAGGAGCTGCTCTGAAGACCCCACCGGGCACCTGCAGGGGTGGGAAAGGACCCAAATGCTTCTCGCAGGTGCTTGCGCGGTTGCTACCGGGCCACAGGCACCGTCTGCGGTGGGGGGACCTGGGCAGGTGCAGAGGACCCGGCCCTTGTGGGGCTCCAAGGTCTCCAGCAACGGTGGGGTTAAAACCAACAAAAATGTAACGGCCAAACCACAGCAGCCCACATCCATCTGTCCATCATCCATCCATCCATCCATCCATCCATTTGTCCATCCGTCTGCCTGCCCACTCTCCCCTCTCCCCTCAGCCCCTTTCAGGAGGCACCTCAGCCCCTCCCCTCCCCAGCAGCCCCCGCTCACACCGCCTTGAACCAGGAGCTCATCCTGGTGACATCTTGGGGCTCCAAGGTCTCCAGCAACGGTGGGGTTAAAACCAACAAAAATGTAATGGCCAAACCACGGCAGCTCATGTCCATCTGTCCATCATCCGTCCATCCATCCACCCACCCATCCATCCGTCCATTCATTTGTCCATCCGTCCAACTGCCCACCCTCCCCTCCCCCCCAGCCCCTTTCAGGAGGCACCTCAGCCCCTCCCCTCTCCAGCAGCCCCCACTCACTCGTCCTTGAACCAGCAGCTCATCCTGGTGGCGACGTTTTCCAACACCGGGTTCAGAAGCTCCTCCTGACAAGAAGACCACAGGGCATGAAGGACAAATGCGAGATGGCTTCTGCTCCCACAGCCCAGGACCTTCTGCTCTCAACCGCTAACGCGTGACATCTGCAGCCAGGATCACAGGGGGTTCCCTTCTCCTGCTCCCAGGATCCTGCTCTAAGCCCGGCTTTCTACGATTAAGCCCCCCCTCCTGCTGAAGATCTCTGTAGGAACCACGTTTAAACAGCCCCACCCCCGCCCCCGCGGAGCAGAAGAAGGTCCCCCACCAGCCAGTTGTCCTTACAGGCACTGGAGTTGAGGCATTACTCATATTCAGGATGCGCCCACACAAGGCCTCCAAGAGGAGCTGGACTGGAAGCCAAACGTCGGGCAAAGGGTCCTTGGTCCAGTTCTTCACGGCCAACATCTCCACCACCAACGTTGCCAGGGGTGCGCATCTCGTAATCAAGGCCTTGTGAGCACCTATCATCTTCAGGACTTGCCTAGGGAAGCAGGTGGAGAACATCAGCTGGGCTTTGGAGGACTAGAAGGCACGTCGGTGACGTCTGAGATGGCCCCGTGGCTGGTAGACACGGCGGTGACCTTAGCCGGAGGGAGGGGGGGCGGTTTGCCAGCGAGCGAGGCAGCAAAGCGGGATTGGGGGAAATCCACCCACTTGAAGATCATCAGGACAAAAGTCAGGGTTCAAGGTGACCTTGGCAGGGTGGAGGAGTAAGCCCGTGCCAACCTCATGAAGTAGAACAAGGCCAAGGTCCTGCACCCAGGGCAGGGCAGTGGGTTTAAACTCAAAGAGGCTGGATTTAGGCGGAACTTAAGGAAGAAACATTGTACCCTGAGGGTGAGGAGACACCGGAAGGGCTTGTCCAGAGGCACCGTGGGTGCCCTGGCCATGGGGAGCGTTCAAGGTCAGGTTGGACAGGGCTTTGAGGAACCTTGTCTAGTGGAAGACCATAGAATGGGTTGGGTTGGGTTGGAATTGGGTTGGGTTGGGTTGGAAGGGACCTTCAAAGGACCATCTAGTCCAACCCCCCTGCCACGGACAGGGGCATCTTCCCCATCATTGCTGCTGGTCAAGGTCAGGTTGGAGGGGGCTTTGAGCAACCTGATCTACTGGAAGATGTCCCTGCCCATGGCGGGGGGGTTGGACTTAGATGATCTTTGAAGCTCTCTTCCAACCCATTCTCCCCCCCAGGAGCGCTCCCATCCAGCTGCCTGGATAAGACCACCCAGCACCCAGCTCCATCTTCCCCTTGAGGTCCACCAACGCTCCTTCAACACCCCCTCAGGTGTGCCAAGGAGAAAGGGCAGCTTCTTGAGAAGCCACCAAGCAGGAGGAACCCAAAGTGCTTTGAAGAGGGGGACAGCTCCTTACCGCGAGCCTTCCTCGGCCTTTCAGACCCACCTTTGCTTGTCTTCCTCCTTCCTCAGCTGCATGAAGGCTTGCGAAGGATGCTCGTGTGGGAGAAAGGGGTCCTCCATCTTCTCCTTCATCGCGTAGAGCAGCGGGACCAACCAGATCCACAAGGTGCCGTTGGTGGTCTTCAGACACATGTCCTTCAGGGACTGAAAGTATTTGCTGCAAAAAAAAGGGCCCCAAACCAAGTCAAACTTCCCGTGAGCAACCTCTGGGATGCATTGGGGGGGACTTGTGCTGACACGGGATGGAGTCTTCTCCTACACCACGCAATGGGATTCATCTTGCCCGTGGGTGGCTGCCTGGAAAAAGCTCGCACTGATCCACCTTCAGGGGACAACCGATATGGGAGACACTTCTCAAGGTGCCGAGGTGCCCCAGGTGGACTCACCAGGCCGGAAGCACCCCTTGGGATAGCACGTGGCGCCCAAAGTGACGCGGAGGGGAGTGTGTGGGGGGTGTCAACGGAGCTGAGCCCTGGGCCTCTAAAGGTTGCGAGGAGGTTGATGAACCCAAATTAAGGTTGCGAGGAGGATGATGAACCCAAATTAAGATTGCAAGGAGGTTGATGAACCCAAATTAAGGTTGCGAGGAGGTTGATGAACCCAAATTAAGGTTGCGAGGAGGTTGATGAAGCCAAATTAAGGTTGCGAGGAGGATGATGAACCCAAATTAAGGTTGCAAGGAGGTTGACAAACCCAAATTACCTCTTTGTTCTCATCTCTTTATAGTTGTCCTGGAGGAACTCCATGACCTGCAGGTACTTCTCGGCCTTGGTGACAGACGAGGCAGGGAGGGGGATGTGATAGCGAAACGAGGTGTGGAAGGCAAACAGGAGCCTGGGGAGTTTGCGTTCCCCCATCTTCAGGCTCTCGATGATGGCTTCGATGAAGCCTTTGATGTTGTCTTGCACCTGGACAAGGAGAATGAGGAGAAGGTGTTCCACCAGGCTGGACAAGATGGGGTTTCTCTGAGAAGGGCCTGGTCCAGGGAGGAGGGGAGACGCTGCTGCCTGGGGACACCTTGCGTGGCACATCCCTGGCACCACACGGCCACCCAGGAAGGTCCTGCATGGTAAATATACTGGGCAGGAGAAGACTCCATCCCTACACCGTCCAAACCATCCTCCCAAAAGTGAGGGACAGCACTTGGCCACCTCCCCTAGAGCTTTTGGTGGACGTTTACCCCTTCCACAGCCTTGTCATGGATGACCTCAAAGCCTTCTCCTCTTTCCGCGTCCCCGAACCAGCCCTTGACGCTCTCCTTGTACCGGTCCAGCTTCCTCTCTGCGTCCTCCAGGGAGTTCCAGGAGGTGATGTGAGGAAGGAAACTGTACACCAGGTACTCCTGGAGCTTCTCCCTGGGCACCTTCTTGGCTTTCCAGACAAGGCCGCCACTGGAGAAGTGGCATCTGATGTTTTCGAAGATGGTCCACGTTCCTGGTGGGGGGAAGGGGAAAGAACGGAAGAGTTTGGGAACCAAACAGTGATGCCAAGACTTGTCTGGGCCCCAACCCCCACCCCACCCCAACCCCCCCCCCCCCTTCCCCCCCGCATTTCTCCAGCCCCAGGAGGTGCCGCCCATTTTTCCAGGCAGGATGGGGGTGGGGGGGGGCTCCGGTTTGGCTGCTGGCCGTGAGCTTTATTACGAGGTGAAAAAAAGCTCGTTTGTACGAGCGACTCATTAGGCTGTGGCTTGAAACTGCCCCCCCCCTTCCAAAATAAACCCCAGGGAAGCGTAGGCCGGCCTACGGTCACGGCCACGGCTCCTGGATGTGGTTTTGGGGTACAAAGCCGGCACTTACTGTCCGCTCTGATCTCCGGTTGGGTATATTGATGACGCGATAAAACTGAGCGTGTCTGGACCTCAAGTGCTTCGGGATGTCGGAATTGTCCAAGGGAAGCTCCTCCAATGTGCACCTTCTCTCCTGGTCGAAGGGGTTAACGAGGGCATATTTATAAAAGATGAGGCCCTGCTGCAGGTGGGAGATGGGGATCCTGGCGCTGCCCGTGATGACTCTGGAAGAGTCATCTCTGGAAGAGGAAGAGTTGGCTTAGTCAAGCTGCTGGTCAAGTTTGGGCTCATCCAAGAAGACATCGTCGGCCTTCGGAACGGTGGGGAGCAACCCCCAGCTGGGTTCGTCATCGTTAAATCCACCAGCCCAGCTCAGATCCTCACACGAGGCTGGAAGATCCCAACCCCCGGCACAAAAACGGCAGCTCCAGGAGTGATGGGGAGGTTGGAGGAGCCACCAACCAGGATGTCTCCATTCAGGGGGTTCACCTCCAACCTCTCGCAGGAACCCGTGGCCAGGTCCTTCAGCCCAGAGCCGAATCTCCCACAGGAGAACCCGCCACGGAAAGGCTTCCTGAGCACAAATTCCCCCCATTTTTTTGGGTACCTTTTCTCCATGTTGGCGAACTCTTCACAGAGGCCGAGCTCTTTGTAGAAGACGACACAGATCTTCGATGTTTTATCGAGCTTCCGGTTTTCTGACAGCACGGCGACAAACTCCAGGGTCATCATGTCCCGGGGTGGGCAACAGCCACCAAACAGATACTGGCTGGGCTGGCAGCTGGGTGGGAAAGGGGAGGTGGGTCCCCAACTGTGTCCCACAGCCACCCAACACCCCCTTCCCCGGCTTCACCCGGCTTCACCACTCACATCCACGTCACTTGGCTTTTGGCTGACGGCACCAGTGATTGCGCGTTGTCCCCTGGGTTGTACCCTTCCGCCCTGTTGAAAAGCCCTTGGTGACCCCCAGGTCTTCTGGGAAGACCCGGGTATGCGGTGGGTGGGAAGAGGAGGTGGAAGGACATGTCCTGGGGGGCCCACGATGCCAAGCGGAGGTGGGTTTCAAGGGGAGAGGGGACCTGATGATGCCTAAGGTGCATCTCCTCCCACCGTAGCCCCTTCCCCAGGGGAGATGCAGGACCTCCAGCCCCCCAGCTCCAACCCCAAACCCTTCAGTGATGACGTCCCCCCGGCCAACAAACCTGCTGGAACATCTCGGGCCTTCTCCGAACTCCTGCTCACCTGCAAGCGAGGAGAAAGCGTCCCTCAATGCCTCCAAAGAAGGTGGCAAGGCAAGGGAAGGCCAAACCCAGGGGTCAGCCCGGAGAGAGGGGGGAGCTCCTCCCAGCTTGGCCATGGTCCTTTTGCAGAAGAACAAGCCCAAGCCGCTCTAGGAGCGAGGGCTTCCCTGCCCTCCCAAGCTCCACCAGCACTCAGGCACGGCCCTGCTGGGGGCAGGGGTAGGGAGCAAGGCCGGGAGGGTGAGGACAACCACTGGCAGGGCCCATCGCGTCCTCCTCCCTGGACAGGTCCCCCTGGGGGAAGCCCAGGAGGCTTTTGGGTGTGGTGTCCTCAAGAGCTTCCAACTCCCTACCAGCTTTCATGGCCCAGGGCCGCTGGCGAGAAGACTCAGCACCCTATTTATAACCAGACAGGACAATGTGAGGGAGGAGACGCCCTCACTGGTACCTGGGTGGCTGAGGTTCCCCTGGGTTGACATCTCCGGTTGCTCAACGGGACCTGGGACCTTCGCCTGGAGAAAAGAAAAATGGGAAGAGCTGATGGAAAAACCCAAAGTTCAAAAGCTGAGACCTCAAAGGATGGGAGAGACAAAGGGTGGGAGTGGGGTGGGGTCTTCTTCTGCCCCTACCACCAAAATCCAGGCTAGCACCACCGTCCTGGCATAGAAAACTCAACCCTTGTCCTCCCAGAACTTTGGCCGCGAGCTTCAAAAGCCGTGGTGAACTCACTGGACTCCTGAGATGCTTCTGCTCCCACGTTCCCGACGTTCCCTCAGGATGGACGCTGGTGGTTTGGTAATTCTCCTCCTCTATGGACACATAGTGGTGCGCTGGGATCTGCTGGAGCTGGAGCTCATCTCGTGGTGGGACCTCAGGAGCCTGGGAAGAATACTGAGAGTCACTGGTGGTCACAGGAGCTTGTGGGGGAAGGGTGGAGCCACCTCCGAGCCCGCCGGGGCTGTGACCATGGCTACGACGCTTTCAAGACCAGACCCTGACCAGTGCAGGACCTCTTTGGCAATGCCCAACCCCCAAGAGATTCATCCCACCAACCCAACAGCAGCCGAACATTCCCCAGCGGGTTCCAAACCCCCACTGCGTGCACCTGCCTGGGCTAATTACCCCCTTTTAAATTAATTTTTTAATTAAACTGGGGGTCTTCTCCTCCTCCTCAACCTCTCCCACCCAGGATTGTCCTGGCCCCGACCAGGAACGGAGGTCATCATCTCCGCGGCAACGCGTAGGGCGTTGGTTTGCGGCCCAAACAGCGCTGCCCGCAGGCGGACGTCAGGAGGTTCTGCTGAAGCGCGGGCAGGCGCGTGACCTCGTTACCTCCATTTCCCCCCACCCCCCCCCCAGTGTTAAGAGGTTGGGAGGGGAACAACCAGGGGGAGGAACCCAAGCGACCCAAGATCTGCTCCACCTCACCTCATCTTCCATGAGAAAAAGACCAAAATGGAGGAATTTGGGGCGGGTCTGGGGTTGGGTTTTTATACCTGGGGTCCCGGCATGGCCTGCCCATGGGGGCGGCGAGCATTTTCCGCTGCGCGACTCCAGTTCCTTGTGGATAAAGTGGCTCTGTCCCCCAAAATCAACATTTTTGCTGGACCCCCCCCACCAAATTCCAAGCTACCGAGGGGTCCCGAGCGCCCACCTTGCTTTCACCGAGGGATTCGGGGGCCGGATCCTCGCCGTCACTGCCTCCCGTCAATGGATCCCCTGGCGCCAGCTCTTAAAACGGAAGAGGCGCAAGGCGGGATTTGAGCAGGGGTGGGGGTGGGGGTTGCCTCGCGTTCCCGGATTTTCCCCCCGCCCCGCTCCCATCGGGATCCCCCCTCCCTGCTCCGGCGGTACCTGGCTCGCTCTGAATGATCTCCCAGGAGTTGTCGCCGCTGTCGGGGGCCTGGTCCCCCGGTGCCTCTTCCGGGCTGAACCCACGGCTCCGCATCCCACGGGAAGGGCGGGTGGGGCGTTGGATGCTGTCGGATGCGGCCTGGCCTCGCCGATCCCCTCGCCCCCCGCATAGGAGCCGCTCTCCACCTCCTGGGTGGACGGGGGCTGCAGACGCAGCTCTTCCCCTCCGTCGCCTTCGGACCCCTCCATCCCGGCAGTCGGGACCTGGGAGAGGGGGGAGGTTTTGGCGTGAGAAATGGCAATTTGGGGAGGTTTTGGGGGTGAGAAACGGTGATTTGGGGAGGATTTGGGGTGAGAAATGGTGATTTGGGGAGGGTTGGGGTGAGAAACGGTGATTTGGGGAGGGTTGGGGGTGAGAAACGGTGATTTGGGGAGGAGTTGGGGTGAGAAAGGTGATTTGGGGAGGGTGGGGGGTGAGAAACGGTGATATGGGGAGGATCTGGGGTGAGAAATGGCAACTTGGGGAGGACTGGGGCTCTGAAACACCCATTTGGGGAGGTTTTGGGGCATAAACAGCGATTTGGGGAGGTTTTGGGGTGAGAAAAGGCAATTTGGGTGAGAAACGGTGATTTGGGGAGGTTTGGGGGAGAGAAACGGTGATTTGGACGTTGTATGGGCTCCGAAACACCCATTTGGGGAGGTTTTGGGGCAAGAAACAGCTATTTGGGGCTGCTGGGTCTCCCAAAACAACAATTCAGGGAGCTTTTAGGGTCAGAAACTCCCTTGCTGGGTTTTGGGCCCAAACCCCCTTTGGGGGGGATTTGGGGAGGTTCTGGGGTGAGAAATGGCAACTTGGGGAGTGCTTGGGCTCAAAAATTCTCATTTGGTGTGGTTTTGGGGTGGGAAACATCGATTTGGGAGGCGCCAGGGCCCCAGAACACCCATTTGAAGAGGTTTTGGGGTAAAAGGGGGGTTTTGGGAAATTTGGGGCACCGGGTGAAACCCGGGGAAAGCAAATTTGGGGAGGTTTTTGAGTGAGAACAGCAATTTGGGGGGTGCCGGGGCAATGAAACACCCATTTGGGGATATTTTGGGGCGAGAAACGGTGTTTTTGGGGGGTGTTTGGGCTCAGAAATGCCAATTTGAGGAGGTTTTGGGGGCAAGAGACGGCGATTTGGGGGGTTTTTAGGGTGTGAAATGGTGATTTGGGGGCACCGGGGCCGAAAAACCCTTTAGAAACGGTGTTTGGGGAGGTTTTGGGGCTCCCAGGCCAACAATTTAGGGAGGTTTTGGGGTCCGAATCTCCAATTTAGGGAGCTTTGGGGCTCGAAAACCCCTATTTATGAATGTTTTGGGCTCTGAAACCCCATTTTGGGGGCTTTTGGGCTACAAAAATCAACTGGGGGAGTTTGGGGCACAGAAAGGCCAATTTGGGGAGCTTTTGGGGTCAGAATCGCAAATTTTGGGAGGTTTTGGGGCCCGAATCTCCCTTTTAGGGAGCTTTGGGTCTCGAAACCCCCTATTTATGAAATTTTTGGGCTCTGAAACCCCCATTTTGGGGGCTTTTGGGGCTACAAAAAATCAACTGGGGGAGTTTGGGGTGCGGAAATGCCAATTTGGGGAGGTTTTGGGCTAGAAACACCCATTTGGGGGGGGTTAGGGTGTGAAATGGTGATTTGGGGGGCACCGGGGCTCCGAAAAACCCAATTTGTGGAGGTTTTGGGGTTAAAAACAGTGATTTGGGGGGTGCTGGGGCTCTGAAATGCCCATTTGGGGAGGTTTTGGGGCAAGAAACAGCACATATGGGGAGGTTTTAGGGTGAGAAACATTGATTTGGGGGCACTGGTGCTCCGAAATGCCCGTTTGGGGAGGTTTTGAGTGAGATCAGCAATTTGGGGGGTGCCGGGGCATGGAACACCCATTTGGGTTTTTGGGGCGAGAAACGGTGTTTGTGGGGGTGTTTGGGCTCAGAAATGCCAATTTAGGAGGTTTTGGGGGCAAGAGACGGCGATTTGGGAGCTTTGGGGCTCCCAAACCCGAACAATTTAGGGAGGTTTTGGGGTCAGAAACCCCCATTTTGGGAGCTTTTGGGGGTCAGAATCTGAAATTTAGGGAGGTTTTGGGGTCCGAACTCCCTTTTAGGGAGCTTTGGGGCTCAAAATGCCTATTATGAATTTTTGGGTCTGAACCTCCATTTTGGGCTTATGGCTATGAAACATCAGTTGGGGAGCTTTGGGTGTGAAATCCCAATTTGGCGAGGTTTTGGGCTAAGAAACACCCATTTGGGGGTTTTAGGGTTGAAAGTGATTTGGGGGTCAGGGGCTCGAAAAACCAATTTGTGGAGGTTTTGGGTCAAAAACGGTGATTTGGGGGGCTGGGGCTCTGAAATGCCCATTTGGGGAGGTTTTGGGGTCAGAATCACCATTTTGGGGTTTTGGGGTGAGAAACGGTGATTGGGGAGGTTTTGGGGCTCCCAGGCCAACAATTTAGGGAGGTTTGGGGTCCGAATCTCCAATTTAGGGAGCTTTGGGGCTCGAAAACCCCTATTTATGAATGTTTTGGGCTCTGAAACCCCGATTTTGGGGGCTTTTGTGGCTACAAAACATCAACTGGGGGAGCTTTGGGGCACAGAAAGGCCAATTTGGGGAGCTTTTGGGGTCAGAATCGCAAATTTTGGGAGGTTTTGGGCTGAGAAACACCCATTTGGGGGGGGTTAGGGTGTGAAATTTGGGGGGCCGGGGAAAAACCCAATTTGTGGAGGTTTTGGGGTTAAAAACAGTGATTTGGGGGGTGCTGGGGCTCTGAAATGCCCATTTGGGGAGGTTTTGGGGCAAGAAACACACATATGGGGAGGTTTTAGGGTGAGAAACATTGATTTGGGGGGCATGGTGCTCCCCCGGGGAGGTTTTTGAGTGAGAATCAGCAATTTGGGGGGTGCCGGGGCAATGGAACACCCATTTGGGGATATTTTGGGCGAGGAGAACGGTGTTTTTGGGGGGTGTTTGGGCTCAGAAATGCCAATTTGAGGAGGTTTTGGGGGCAAGAGACGGCGATTTGGGGAGCTTTGGGGCTCCCAACCGAACAATTTAGGGAGGTTTTGGGGTCAGAAACCCCCATTTTGGGAGCTTTTGGGGGTCAGAATCTGAAATTTAGGGAGGTTTTGGGGTCACGAATCTCCCTTTTAGGAGCTTTGGGGCTCAAAAATGCCTATTTATGAATTTTTTGGGCTCTGAAACCTCCATTTTGGGGGCTTTATGGGCTATGAAACATCAAGTTGGGGAGCTTTGGGGTGTGGAAATGCCAATTTGGCGAGGTTTTGGGCTAAGAAACACCCATTTTGGGAGGTTTTTAGGGTGAGAAACGGTGATTTGGGGAGGTCACCGGGGCTCCCAGAAAAACCCAATTTAGTGGAGGTTTTGGGGTCAAAAACGGTGATTTGGGGGCACTGGGGCTCTGAAATGCCCATTTTGGGGAGCTTTTGGGGTCAGAATCTGAAATTTAGGGAGGTTTTGGGGTGAGAAACGGTGATTTGGGGAGGTTTTGGGGCTCCCAGGCCAACAATTTAGGGAGGTTTTGGGGTCCCGAATCTCCAATTTAGGGAGCTTTGGGGCTCGAAACCCCCTATTTATGAAATGTTTGGGCTCTGAAACCCCCATTTTGGGGGCTTTTGTGGCTACAAAAAATCAACTGGGGGAGTTTGGGGTGCGGAAATGCCAATTTGGGGAGGTTTTGGGCTAAGAAACACCCATTTGGGGGGGGTTAGGGTGTGTGAAATGGTGATTTGGGGGGCACCGGGGCTCCGAAAAAACCCAATTTGTGGAGGTTTTGGGGTTTAAAAAACGTGATTTGGGGGGCGCTGGGGCTCAAAATGCCCATTTGGGGAGGTTTTGGGGTGAGAAAATGCAATTTGGGGAGGTTTGTAGGGCTCGAGAAACATGCCATTTGGGGGGCTTGGTGCGTTCAGAAATGGCCCAGTTTGGGGAGGTTTTTGGGTAGACTGAATTTCGAGTTTTGGGGTGGAAACGGTGCTTGGGGGCATTGGTACTCACCACATTTAGGGGTATTTGGGGCCGAGTACCGGTTTTATTGGGGAGCTTGTTGGGCTCAAAACCCATATTTGATGAGGTTTTTGTTTGGCTTGAGACCCCATTTTGGGGAGCTTTGGGGCTCGCAAACCAAGTTGGGAGGTTGGGGTCAGGAAATCCATTTGGGAGCTTTTGGGGTCAGAATCGAAATTTGGGAGGTTTTGGGTCCGAATCTCCATTTTAGGGAGCTTTGGGCTCAAAATCCTATTTATGAATTTTTTGGGCTCTGAAACCCCATTTTGGGGGCTTTATGGGCTATGAAACATCAATCAGTTGGGGAGAAGCTTTATGGGGTGTGGTCAGAATGCCATTTGGCGAGGTTTTGGGCTACAGAAACACCCATTTGGGGGGTTTTTTTTGGGAGTTTGGCTCGACTGGTGATTTCGGCGCGGGCACCGGGGCTCCGGGGGGGAACGCACCCTAACCTGTGGGAGGTTGGGGCCGCTGTGAATACCGGGGTTTTGGGGGGCACTGGGGCCTTCCCTGAAACGACGGCCCGTATTTGGGGATTTTGGAGTGTTTTTTTTTTTTAGTGCTCATTTCGGAAGGTCCAAAGAAGAAAGAGCGGTGTGGGGGGTTTTGGGGGGGGTCAGGCAACAAGGTTAGGGAGCGGTTTCGGGGTCCCCAACCAAAATTTAGGGGTTGGGGCTGGCATAACGCCCTATGTGTGAATGGTTGGGGTGAACCCCAGATGGGGCAGGCTTTGGGGTACAAAACACTCAATGGGGAGTTTGGGCACAGGGGGGGCCCCCCAAGAGGGGGTTGTGGCCATGGGGTATTGGGGGAGGCCCCTCAGGGAGGGGTTGTGGCCGGGGGGGGGCTCGGGGGAGCCTCCTTGGGTGGGGGTCGCGGCTGTGGGGGGTTCAGGGGAGCCCCCCAGGTGGGGGTCGTGGCTGTGGGGGGTCGGGGAGCCCCCCAGGAGGGGCTCATGGCCATTGGGGGGGTCAGAGGAGCCCCCCAGGAAGGGGTTGTGGCTGTGAGGAATTTGGGGAGCCCCCCAGGAGGGATTGTGGCTGGGGGGGGTTCAGGGGAGCCCCCCAGGTGGGGCTCATGGCCATCAAGGGGGGCAGAGGAGCCCCCCCAGGTGGGGGTGAGTCCGTGGGAGATTGGGGGGAGCCCCCCCAGGGGGGGTTGTGGCGTTGGGGGGGTCAGGGGAGACCCCCAAGAGGGGGTTGAGGGAGTGGGAGATTGGGGGGAGCCCCCCAAGTGGGGGTTGTGTCCGGGGTGGGGTCAGGGGAGCCCCCCAGGGAGGGGTTGTGAACGTGGGAGATTGGGGGGAGCCCCCCAGGTGGGGGTCGTGGCCATGGGGGGTTCAGGGGAGCCCCCCAAGTGGGGGTTGTGGCTGGGGGGGGGGGCAGGGGAGAGCCAGGGAGCCATACTGGGAGCACCAGGGAGGCACTGGGAACACTGGGGGAAGTAAGAGAACCATACAGAGTACTGGGAGGGCACTGGGGGCACTGGGGTGGAACTGGGAGCACTGAGGGGCAAGGGAGCAAGGGGGGGCCGGCCTGGGAGCACTGGGGCATCAATGTGAGCAGTGGGGGGGATCATGTAGTGATACTGGGAACACTGGGATAGAGCTGGAAGCACTGGGGTGGTACTGGGAGCACTGGGATGAAGCTGGGAGCGATACTGGGAGCAGTGGGACAGAGGTGAGAGGACTGGGACAGAACTGGGAGCAGTGGGGGAAGCCAGGGAACCATACTGAGAGTACTGGGAGGGTACTGGGAGAACTGGGGAGAGCCATGAAGCCATACTGGGAGCACTGGGGCATCAATGTGAGCAGTGGGGGGGATCATGTAGTGATACTGGGAACACTGGGATCAACACTGGGGTGGGAGAAGCGGGAGCATACTGGGAGCAGGGGAAGGACTGGGACAGAACTGGGAGTAGTGGGGGAAGCCAGGGAACCATACTGGGAGCACTGGGATAGCACTGGGAGAAAAGGGGGAAGCCAGGGTACCATACTGGGAGCACTGGGATCACACTGGGAGCACTGGGACGAAGCCAGAGAGCCATACTGGGAGCACCGGGAGGTACTGGGAGCACTGGGGGAAGTAAGGGAACCATACTGAGAGTACTGGGAGGGCACTGGGAGCATGGGAGCACTGGGGGCCAGGGAGCCGTATTTGGAGCTCTGGGGGAGAACTGGGAGTGCTATGGGGAGCCAGGGAGCCTTACTGGGGAGAGTCATGGAGCCATACTGGGAATACTGGGAGAGGGGAGCGGGGGGAGGGGGAAGCACTGGGGTGGCACTGGGAGCACTGGGATGAAGCTGGGAGTGATACTGGGAGCAGTGGAAGGGCACTGGGTTTGATCCTGGGAGCACGGAGCGGTCTGGGGGGTGGGCGTACTGGTCCGTACTGTTCTGTACTGGTCCATACTGGGAGCACTGGGTCGTACTGGTCCATACTGGGCTGTACTGGTCCATACTGGGAGCACTTTGTCCATACTGGTCCATACTGGTCCATACTGGTCCATACTGGAGCTTCTGGCCTCTATCCCCCATCTCCCGCCTCCCGTCCCCTCACCCGCGCTCCCAGTACCACCCCAGTGCTCCCAGGGCCCTCCCAGTGCTCCCAGTATGCTTCCCTGTCTTCCCTCACTGCTCACAGTGCCGTCCCCCCAGCTGTCCCAGTGCTCCCAGTATCATCATGTCCCCCACAGTACTCCCAGTATAGCCCCAGTTCTCCCAGTCCCCCCCCAGTGCTCCCCCTAGTGCTCCCAGTTCCACCACAGTGCTCCCAGTATGGCTCTCTGGCTCGTCCAACTGCTCCCAGTACCCTCTCCGAGCTCCCAATTTAGCCCCAGTGCTCCCAGTATCACTCCTGGCTTCCCCTCAGCGCTCCCAGTGCCCTTCCATCCCACTATGGCTCTCTGGCTCCATTCACTGATCCCAGTGCCCTACCAGTGCTCCCAGTTGCCCCCCAGTATAGCTCTCTGTCTCTCCCCACTGCTCCCATTGATGCCCCACTGCTCCCAGTATGGCTCCCCCACTGCTCCCAGTGCCCCCCCAGTGCTCCCAGTCCTCAGGGTTTGTGGGTGTCACCGCGGGCGAGGGGAGGGGTCGTTGGGTCACGTGTTGGGGGCGGAGCCTTGACGGTGAATGAGGGAGGGGCTTCCCCGAGGGGCGGGGTCATGGGCAGGGCCGATTGGATCCTGGGGAAAGGGGGCGGGGTCATAAAAAGGGGCGGTGCCACGGGGAGGGCGGGGCCAGGGGAGCCGGGGTGGGGCTTTAGAGGAGGGGGCGTGGCCACGGGAAAGGGGCGTGGTCGTGGCTGAGAGGGGGCGGGGTGGTGCTTGGAGGGGGCGGGGCTACAGGAAGGGGTGGGGCCTGAGGGGGAGGCGGCGCCCAGGGCGGGGGGGGGGGGGGGGGGGGAGGAGGGAGAGCTCTGGTGCCCCCCCCCGCCCGACCCCCCCGGGGGGGGGGCCCCCCAACCCCCCCGGCCCTGACCCCTCCGGGGGGGGGCTCCCCCAAACCCCCCCGGCCCTGACCCCCTCTGGGGGGGCTCCCCCAAACCCCCCCGGCCCTGAACCCCTCCGGGGGGGGGCTCCCCCAAACCCCCCCTGGCCCTGACCCCCTCTGGGGGGGCTCCCCCAAGCTCCCCCTGGCCCTGATCCCTCTGGGGGGGCTCCCCCAAACCCCCCCCAGCCCTGGCCCCCTCCGGGAGGGGGCTCCCCCAAACCCCCCCTGGCCCTGACCCCCGCCTGGGGGGCTACCCACCCCATGGCCACAACACCCTCTTGGGGGGCTCTCCCAACCCCCCCACGGCCACAGCCCCCACCTGGGGGGCTCCCCTGACCCCCCCCCCCAGCCATGAACCCTCCCTGGGGGGGGCTCCCCCAATACCCTAGGCCACAACCCCCCTTGGGGGGCCTCCCAACCCCCCCATGGCCTCGAACCCCATCTGGGGGGGCTCCCTGGCCCCCCTGGGCGGCGCCCACCCGCGGTTGATGCCCAAGGGCTTTGAACCCGGCCGGGTGTTTCCTGGTGGTGGGAGCCACCGGCTGCTCCCATCCGCCCCCCCCCGCGACCCCCCCCCCCCGCTTCCCCAGCCCCACCTGCTTTCACTTTTGGACTCATTTCTGAGAATCGGGCACTAAAAAAACCTCAAATCCGCCAAATAACGCGAAGCCGTCGGTTGGGCAGCGGGAAAGGCTCCGGCGAGGAAGACCCCGGCGAGGAAGACCCCGGGGGTCGCATCCTCACCACGCAGCCCCTTGGCCCCCGGCCTCCGCCCAGGTAAGCGGCGTCGCGTTGGCCCCCCCCGCGCTCCCGGCGCTTTGCCCGCTGCCGAAATGGCCCCGTCGGAGCCCAAAAGGTCCCCAAATGGGAGATTCTGACCCCAAAACCTCCCCCGATGGGAGATTCTGACCACAAAACCTCCATAAATTTGCATTTCTGCGCCCCAGAGCTCGCCCAGTTGATGTTTCGTAGCCACAAAAGCCCCCAAAATGGGGGTTTCAGAGCCAAAAATTCATAAATAGGGGGTTTGAGCCCAAAGCTCCCTAAAAGGAGATCGGACCCAAAACCTCCCAAATTTGGTTGACCCAAAACTCCCCAAATCACCCCCACAACTTGATGTTTCATAGCCCCAAAAGCCCCCAAAATGGGGGTTTCAGAGCCAAAAAAAATGCATAAATAGGGGGTTTTGAGCCCCAAAGCTCCCTAAAAGGGAGACTCGGACCCCAAAACCTCCCTAAATTGTTGGGTTGAGAGCCCTAAAACCTCCCCAAATCACCGTTTCTCACCCCAAAACCTCCACAAATTGGGTTTTTCGGAGCCCCGGTGCCCCCCAAATCACCATTTCACACCCTAACCCCCCCCAAATGGGTGTTTCTCAGCCCAAAATTTAAAGGGGGCCAAAGCTCCCTAAAAGGGAGATTCGGGCCCCAAAACCTCCCAAAATTTTTCTGACCCCAAAAGCTCCCCAAATTGGCCTTTCTGTGCCCCAAAGCTCCCCCAGTTGATGTTTTGTAGCCACAAAAGCCCCCAAAATCGGGGTTTCAGAGCCCAAAACATTCATAAATAGGGGTTTTCGAGCCCCAAAGCTCCCTAAATTGGAGATTCGGACCCCAAAAGTTTCTTAAATTTGAGATTTGCCCCAAAAGCCCCAAAACCTGGGGTTCCCAAAACCCAAAAAGGTTTTACCCCAAAGCTCCCTGAACTGTTGTTTTCGGAGACGCGGCAGCCCCAAATTGCCATTTCTCGCCCTAAACCCTCCCCAAATGGGTGTTTCTCATGCCAAAACCTCCCCAAATTAGGCTTTCAGAGTCCTGGTGCTCCCCAAATAGCCATTTCTCACCCCAAAACCTCCCCAAATAGTGTTTGCCCCCCCCCAAATGGGTGTTTCGGAGCCCTGGAGACCCCCAAATCACCGTTTCTCCCCCACCCCCGAACCTCCCCAAATGAGCGTTTCTCATCCCAAAACCTCCCCCAATTGGCATTTGGGAGCCCTGCTGCCCCCCAAATTGCAAGTTATCACCCCAAAAGCTCCCCAAATAGGTGTTTTGGAGCCCTGGTGGCCCCCAAAAGGGAGATTCTGACCCCAAAACCTCCTTAAATTTGAGATTCTGACCCCAGAAGAAATTCCTCTTTCTGATTCCAAAACCACCCCAAATGGGTGCTTTGGAGCCCAAAATCTCCCAAAAAGGGAGTTTCTGACCCCAAAAGCTCCCTGAATTGTTGTTTTGGGAGACCCGGCACCCCCAAATCACCGTTTCTCACCCCAAAACCTCCCCAAATGTGTGTTTCGGAGCCCAAAATCTCTCAAAATCCCTCTTTCTGACCCCAGAACCTCCCCATATGGTTGTGTCAGAGCCCAAAATCTCCCAAAAAGGGAGTTTATGACTCCAAAAGCTTTCTGAATTCTTGTTTTGGGAGACCCGGCACCCCCCAAATTGCCATTTCTCACCCCCAAACCTCCCCAAATCATGTTTTTCAGAGTCCTGCGCCCCCAAATTGCGGTTTCTCGCCCCAAACCCTCCGCAAATGGGCATTTCTCACGCCAAAACCTCCCCCCTCTCCCAGGTCCCGACTGCCGGGATGGAGGGGTCCGAAGGCGACGGAGGGGAAGAGCTGCGTCTGCAGCCCCCGTCCACCCAGGAGGTGGAGAGCGGCTCCTATGCGGGGGGCGAGGGGATCGGCGAGGCCAGGCCGCATCCGACAGCAT
>JAXBDB010000030.1:59241-136241 GCA_034008185.1 Gorsachius magnificus | reverse complement strand
CTCCATGGGTGACACCCAATCATGGTCACCCAACCTTGGCCATGGGTACCATTCATCATGGTCACCCAACCTTCACTGGTGCCACCAACCATGGGCACTCAACCTTCACTGGGGCCACCCATCATGGTCATGGAAGCTTCTCCATGGGTGACCCCAACCATGGTGACCCAACCTTAACTGGGGCCACCAACGGTGGTCAGCCAGCCTCCACTGGTGCCGCCAACCATGGTGACTCAACCTTCAATGGAGTCACCAATCATGGTCACCCAACCTCTCCATGGGTGCCACCACTGGTCACCCAACCTTCTCCATGGTGCCCCAGGGTGACACCCATCATGGTGACTCAACCTTCACTGGTGCCACCAACCGTGGTCACCCAACCTCCACTGGTGCCACCAACTGGTCACTCAACCTCTGGGTGCCACCAACCATGGTCATGGAACCTTCTCTACCGGTGACACTCATCATGGTCACCTAATCTTCACCAGTGCCACCCATCATGGTCACCCAACCATCACTGGGGCCACCAACCATGGTCACCCAACCTTCTCCATGGGTGCCATCATCATGGTCACCCAACCATCACTGAGGCCACCAACCCTGGTCATGGAACCTTCTCCATGGGTGACACTCATCATGGTCACCCAATCTTCACCATGGGTGCCACCCATCACGACCACCCCCCTGGTGCCCCCTCCCCTCCCCCACTGTCCCCACCCCACCCCACCTCCTCACCTGGGCAGTACCGGGCGTGCTCCTGGATGACCTTGTGGGACGCCGGGTGTTTGACCTGGCAGGTGAAGGTCTTCCCTTCCACCCACTCAATGTGGCTGATGTTGACCCGGCTGGAGGTCGAGTAGGTGGCTCCTCCCCCTTCCCGTTGAGCTGGGCTTTGGGTGGCCGTCAAGTAGCCCGGTTCTCCGTCGATCAACCACTCGACCTCCACCGCCGCCGGGGAGAAGCCGGTGATGAGGCAGAGGAGCTCCACCGAGGTCTCGTCAGCGCCGGCGCAGCAGGAGGCGGTGGAGAGGACTTGGACCTCAGGGGGGATGGGCCTTGACGGAGAGCGGCAAACTGGGGGGGGGAGGAGTCAGGAGAAGATGGGTTGGAAGGGGTGGCTTGGAGATGGGGAGGAGCTTCCATGGGTCAAGGGGTCTTGGAGGTTGGCCCATGGTGTTGGGTGTGGAGATGGGGAGGAGCTTCCATGGGCCAGGGGGCTTGGAGAACATCTCATGGTGGGGTCATGGGGATGGGGAGGAGCTTCCATGGGCCAAGGGGGCTTGGGGATGTCCCGCCCCATGGCGTTGGTCATGGGGAGGAGCTTCTCCATGGGACAAGGGGTCTTGGAGAATGTCCCACTGGTTGTGGGGATGGGGGAGCTTGCACCAGTTATGGGTCCAGGAGGGGACCTCCCATGAGTTATGGATCCAGGAGGGGACCTTCCACCAGTTATGGGTCCAGGAGGGGACCTTCAACGAATTATGGGGTGAGGGGAGAACTTCAAAGGAGTTATGGGGCCAGGGGAGAACCTTCACCATTTATGGGGCCAGGGGAGAACTTTGAAGGAGTTATGGGGTCAGGGGAGAACTTCACACCACTTATGGGTCCAGGGGGGACCTCCCGTGAGTTATGGGTCCAGGGGAGAACTTCAAAGGAGTTATGGGTCCAGGAGGGGACCTCCAAGAGTTATGGGTCCAGGGGAGAACTTCAACCATTATAGGTCCAGGTGAGGACCTTGAAGGAGTTATGGGTCCAGGGGAGAACCTTGCACCACTTATGGGTCCAGGGGAGAACTTCGAAGGAGTTATGAGGCCAGGTGAGGACCTTCCACCACTTGTGGGTCCAGGGGAGAACTTCGAAGGAGGGGGCCAGGGGAGAACTTCACACCACTTATGGGTCCAGGCTGGGACCTCCCATGGTCCAAGGGTCTTTGAGGCCCGCCCCGCCCCACCCCACCCTTCCCCCGCCCCCTTACCGTTGACCTCCTTGGTGAGGCTGGTGCCGGTGGGGGGGTGGGTGACGCTGCAGGTGTAGGTCCCGTGGAGGACGCCGTGGGGCAGGCGCAGTTGGGCGCTGAGGCGGTAGCGGCCGGTGGTGGCGTCGCGGACGGGGAGGAAGATGGCGTCGTTGGTGGTGGCCCCGCCCCCCCAGGAGACGGTGACCGGTTGGGGGAGGAACCCGTCCACCAGGCAGCCAACCGCGACGGCCGCCGTGTCCGCCCCACAGCAGGGGCTGAGGGGGTAGAGGGTGGGGGGGGAGGAGCTCCTGCCCCATAGGATGGAGGGGAGGGACCTCCTGCCCCATAGGATGGAGGGGAGGGACCTCCTGCCCCATAGGATGGAGGGGGAGGAGCTCCTGCCCCATAGAATGGAGGGGAGGGACCTCCTGCCCCATAGGATGGAGGGGGAGGAGCTCCTGCCCCATAGGATGGAGGGGGAGGAGCTCCTGCCCCATAGAATGGAGGGGGAGGAGCTCCTGCCCCATAGAATGGAGGGGGAGGAGCTCCTGCCCCATAGAATGGAGGGGGAGGAGCTCCTGCCCCATAGATGGAGGGGGAGGAGCTACTGCTGCCCCATAGAATAAGAGGGAGGAGCTCCTGCCCCATAGGATGGAGGGGAGGGACCTCCTGCCCCATAGGATGGAGGGGGAGGAGCTCCTGCCCCATAGGATGGATGGGAGGGACCTACTGCCCCATAGAATGGATGGGAGGGATCTACGGCCCCATAGGATGGAGGGGGGGAGCTCCTGCCCATAGATGGAGGGGGGGAGGCCCTGCCCCATAGAATGGAGGGGGGGATCTCCTGCCCCATAGAATGGAGGGGGAGGAGGAAGCCCTGCCCCATAGAATGGAGGGGGGGATCTCCTGCCCCATAGAATGGAGGGGGAGGAGGAGCTCTGCCCCATAGAATGGAGGGGGGGATCTCCTGCCCCATAGAATGGAGGGGGGGATCGCCTGCCCCATAGAATAAGGGGGAGGAGCTCCTGCCCCATAGGATAGGGAGGGGGATCTTCAGCCCCATAGAATGGGGGGGCGTAAGTCCTGCCCCTAGAATGATGGGGGGGAGCCCAGCCCCATAGAATGGAGGGGGATCTCCTGCCCCATAGAATAAGGGGGGGGGGGAGGAGGGGGTGATGGGGCACCCCAACACATACCCAGCCCCACGGCTGCCCCTGCCCCACTGAGATCCCTGCCCCACAGATAAACCTGACCCACGGAGACCCTCTGCCCCATAGATACCCCTGCCCCACAGCTCTCCCTGCCCCACAGCTCTCCCGCCGCCCCCCCCCCCCCCAAGCTATGCCTGCCCCACAGCTTCTCCTCACCCTCAGCTCCCCCTGCCCCACAGCTTCTCCCTGCCCCACAGCTCCCCCCCCGCCCCACAGCTCGCCCCTCAGCTACCCCTGCCCCACAACTCTCCCTGCCCCACAACTTCCCCCCCCCCCCGCCCCACAACTATGCCCGACCCACAGCTCCCCCCCTGCCCCACAGCATTTCTGGCTCCGCAGCTCCTCCTGCCCCACAGCTCCCCCCCCGCCCCACAGCTCGCCCCTCAGCTACCTCTGCCCCACAGCTCCCCCCCTGCCCCACAGCTCTCCCCCCCGCCCCACAACTAGTGCTGACCCACAGCTCCCTGGCCCTACATCTATGCCTGACCCATGGCTCCCGCCCTGCCCCACAGCTCCTCCTGCCCCACAGCTACGCCCGACCCCACAGCTCGCTCTGCCCCAGAGTTCCTGCTGACCCTCAGCTACCCCTGCCCCACAGCTCCTGCTGACCCATGGCTCCTCCTGCCCCACAGCTCCCACCCTGCCCCACAGCTCCTGCTGACCCACAGCTCCTCCCCCAGCTCCCACACGCTCCCCCAACCCCTGCCCCACAGCTCCCCCGCCACAGCTACCCTCCTGCCCCACATCGCTACCCTCAGCTCCTCCGCCCCACAGCTCCCTGCCCACACTCCTGCCCCACAGCTGCTCTGCCCAGCTGCCCCTCAGCTACCCCTGCCCCACAGCTCGCCTGCCCACAGCTCCTCCTGCCCCACAGCTCCCCCTGCCCCACAGCTCCCCCCAGCTACCCCTGCCCCACAGCTCCCCGCCCCCAGCTCCCCTGCCCCACAGCTACTCCTGACCCACGGCTGCCCCTGCCCCACAGCTCTCCTGACCCCACAGCTCGCTCTGCCCCACAGCTTCTCCTCACCCTCAGCTACCCCTGCCCCACAGCTCCTCCGGCCCCACAGCTCCCCCCCTGCCCCACAGCTCCCCCCCGCTACCCCTGCCCCACAGCTCCCCCTGCCCCACAGCTCCCCCCACAGCTACCCCGCCCCACAGCTCCCCTGCCCCACAGCTCCTCCTGCCCCACAGCTACTCCCGACCCACGGCTGCCCCTGCCCCACAGCTCCTCCTGCCCCACAGCTCCCCCCAGCTACCCTGCCCCACAGCTATGCCCGACCCACAGATTCCCCCCTGCCCCACAGCTACTCTTGACCCACAGCTACTCCCTGCCCCACGGCACTCCACCCTGCCCCACAGCTACTCCTCAGCTCCCCCTGCCCCACAGCTCCCACCCTGCCCCACAGCTCCCCCCAGCTACCCCTGCCCCACACCTAGTGCTGACCCACAGCTCCCCTGACCCCACATCTATGCCTGACCCATGGCTCCAGCCCTGCCCCACAGCTCCTCCTGCCCCACGGCTCCTCCTGCCCCACAGCTCCCACCCTGCCCCACAGCTCCCCCCAGCTACCCCTGCCCCACAGCTCCCCCCCTGCCCCACAGCTCCCCTCCTGCCCCACAGGTCCTGCTGACCCCAGCTACCCCTGCCCCACAGCTATCCCGACCCACAGCTCACCCCCTGCCCCACAGCTCGACCCCCTGCCCCACAGCTCCTGCTGACGCTCAGCTACCCCTGCCCCACGGCTCCCCCCGACCCACAGCTCCCCCCCTGCCCCACAGCTACCCCTCACCCATCGCTCCCCCTGCCCCACAGCTACTCCTCAGCTCCCCCCTGCCCCACAGCTCCCCCTGCCCCACAGATCTTCTCCTGCCCCACAGATCTTCTCCCGCCCCACAGCTTCTCCTCACCCTCAGCTACCCCCCCTGCCCCACAGAGGATCCCCAGGGCTGGGGCCACAAGTTTGGGTCCAAAGAGGGATTTTTGGGTCCATCAGGATGTCCTCCGTCCATAACAGAGATTTTTGGGTCCAAACGAGGGATTTTTGGGTCCGTCAGGAAGTTCCAGGTCCAGAATGCAGATTTTTGGGTCCAGAATGAAAATTTTGGGGTCCAGAAAGGAGATTTTTGGGTCCAAAATGGAGATTTTTGGGCCCAGAATGGAGATTTTTGGGTCCAAAATGGAGATTTTTGGGTCCCTCAGGAAACTCCAGGTCCATGACTCAGATTTTTGGGTCCAGAATGGTGACTTTCGGGTCCCCGCCCTTGTTCTGAGCTCCCCTGCGGGGCCTTTTTGGGGGGGACGCCGGGGATTTGGGGCCCCTCGGCCGTGCCCTGAGCCTGAAAGAAAGTGGAAAAAAAAGAAATGTGCAGTCCCCAAAATAGCCATTATTTACCTAAAAAAAAAAGCCCCGGTGAGGTCCCACCCCCGGTGGAAAAAGGCGCCCGGGCGTCGCCTCCCCCACGCTTCCCCAGATTCGGGTGAAATTCTGCAGAAATTGGCCAAGGAGGAAGGGGGCGGGGCAGGCCCCAAGTGGCCGTTTCTGGCCCCGGTTTGGAGCTGGGGGTGTCCCCTCCCCCCACCCCTTCCCCCCCAGGCTTCGATAGGGGGCGGTAGGAGAGCGATCAATAACCGATAGGGTCAGTAACCGATAGGATCGATAATCAATAGGATCAATAATCGATAGGGTTGGTAACTGATAGGATCAATGATCAATAGGGTCGGTAACTGATAGGATCAATAATCAATAGGGTCGGTAACCGATAGGATCAATGATCAATAGGATCGATAACCGATAGGATCAATGATCAATAGGGTCGTAACTGATAGGATATGATCAATAGGGTTCTAACATAGGATCAATGATCAATAGGGTCGTAACTGATAGGATCATAACCATAGGATCAATATCAATAGGGTCATAACTGTAGGATTATGATCAATAGGGTTCGTAACGGAATCAATAGGGTTAAATCAATAGGGTCATTAACTGGTAGGGTCAGTGACCGAGATGATTGGTAACCGATAGGATCAATAACTGATAGGATCGATAACTGATAGGATTGATGATCAATAGGGTTGGTAACTGATAGGATCGATAACCGATAGGATCGATGATAATAGGGTGGTAACTGATAGGATCAATAACCGATAGGTCAATAATCAATGGGTGATAGGATCAATAACTGATAGGATCAATAATCAATAGGGTCGGTAACTGATAGGATCAATGTTCAATAGGATCGATAACTGATAGGATCGATAACCGATAGGATCAATAACCGATAGGATCAATAACCAAGACGATTGGTAATCGATAGAGTCGATAACCAATAGGGTCAATAACCAAGAGGATCAATAACTGATAGCAAAAGATAAGGGGGATCAATAACTGAATTGGGAACCTAACCAATGGGATTGATGGTCAACAGGGCCGATGGCCAATAGGATCAATAACCAATGGGGTCCATGGCCAATGGGGGATCAATAACCAAGAGGATCAATGGCCAATGGGGGGGGGGGAACTGTGGCCAACAGGGATCAATGGCCAATAGGATCAATAACCAATAGGGTGGGTCCATGGCCAACAGGGATCAATGGCCAATGGGGGGGGCGATGACCAATGGGGATCGATGGCCAAGGGATCGATGGCCAACGGGATCGATGGCCAATGGGGGGGGTGATGACCAATGGGGATCGATGGCCAATGGGATCGATGGCCAACGGGATTGATGGCCAAGGGGAATTGAGCAATGATCAATGGCCAAGGGGTCATGGCCAAGGGATAGGTGAGAATGCCAATGGGGTGATGCCAATGGGATCGATGGCCAATGATCGATGGCCAACGGGATTATGGCCAAGGGGAATTGATGGCCAATACGATCAATGGCCAATGGGGTGGGGTCCATGGCCAATGGGATCAATAACCAATAGGATCGATGGCCAATGGGGGGGGTCCATGGCCAATGGGGATCAATAACCAATAGGATCGATCCAATAGGGGTGGGGTCCATGGCCAATGGGATCAATAACCAATAGGATCAATAACCAATAGGGGATCCATGGCCAATAGGATCAATAACCAATAGGATCAATAACCAATAGGATCAATAACCAATAGGATCAATAACCAATAGGATCAATAACCAATCGGGGGCTCCGTTCCCGCCCCTCATTGGTGTTTCCCCCCCCCCAGGCGGCTGCCGGCGGCCAGGAGGGGCGGGGCCGGGGGGGAGCCAATGGGGCGGGGGGGGCGGGGCCGGGATTGGGGGCGGGATCGGGATTAGGGGGATCAGGGGGGTTGGGATTGGGATCAGGTTTGGGATGGGGATCAGGATTAGGGGGATCGGGGGGGTTGGATCAGGACTGGGATCGGATTAGGGGGATCGGGGGGGGTTGGTAGGTCAGGACTGGGATCAGGATTAGGGGGAATCGGGGGGTTAGGATCAGGACTGGGATCAGGATTAGGGGGATCGGGGGGGTTTGGGGATTGGGATGGGTGATCAGGATAGGGATCAGGATCAGGAGTAGGGGGATCGGGGGGGTTAGGATGAGGACTGTGGGATCGGGATTAGGGGGATCGGGGGGGTTGTGGATTGGGATCAGGATTTGGGGATCGGGATCAGGATTGGGGGGATCGATGGGGGGTTGGGATCAGGACTGGGATCGGGATTAGGGGGATCGGGGGGGTTAGGATCAGGACTGGGATCAGGATCGGGATTAGGGGGATCGGGGGGGTTGGGATTGGGATGGGGATCAGGTTTGGGATCGGGATCAGGATTAGGGGGATCGGGGGGGTTGGGATCAGGACTGGGATCGGGATCAGGATTAGGGGGATCGGGACTGGGATCAGGATCGGGATTAGGGGGATCAAGGGGGTTGGGATTGGGATGGGGATCAGGTTTGGGATGGGGATCAGGATTAGGGGGATCGGGGGGGTTGGATCGGGACTGGGATCGGGATTAGGGGGATCGGGACTGGGATCGGGATCAGGATTAGGGGGATCGGGGCGATCAGGGTCAGGTTTGGGATCAGGATTGGGACTGGGATAGGGGGACAGGATCAGATTTGGGAGGGATCAGGTTTGGGATTGGGGGGATTTGGATCAGGATCAGGTTTGGGATTGGGGGGATCAGGATTGGGATTGGGGGAGTTGGGATCAGGATTTGGGGGATCGGGATCAGATTTGGGATCGGGACTGGGATCGGGAGCAGGGGGGTTGGGATTGGGATCGGGAGGGTCGGGTTTGGGATCAGGGAGATCATCAGGATCGGGATCAAGACGATTGGGAGGGGGAATGGGGATCAGAATCAGGGGATTGGGATCAAGGGATTGAAACTGGGATTAGGGGGAATTCCAAGGATCCGGGGATCAAGAGACCCCGATGGGACTGGGGGGGATTGGGATTAGGGGGGATTCCAAGGATCTGGGGATCAAAAGATTCCCGATGGGATTGGGATCAGGGGGACTGGGATTGGGATCCGGGGAACCCCCCCCCCCCCCATGGTTGGGTGGCGCCAGCTGGGCTCAGCCTAGCAAAGCCCAGCCTACAGCCTGGTGAGCAACACTTGGCCTCGCTATTGCCCAGCAAAGCCCAGCCTAGAGCCTGGCGAGCAAAGCTCGGCTTTGATATCACCCAGCAAAGCCCAGCCTAGAGCCTGGCGAGCAAAGCTCGGCTTTGATATCACCCAGCAAAGCTCAGCCTAGGCTGGGAGCAAAGCTCGGCTTCAATATTACCCAGCAAAGCCCAGCCTGCCTTGTTTTTGAGCTGTGCAGCCATGCTTACTGAGCCATGCTGGCCCAGCTCAGATCCAGGATTATCTGGCAAAGCCCAGCTCAGAGCTGTGCTAGCAAAGCTCAGCTTGATTTACCTAGAAAGCCAGCTCAGCGCCCGTGCTAGCAAAGCTCAGCTTTAATATTACCTAGAAAAGCTCAGCTCAGGACCATGCTAGCAAAGCTCAGCCTCAGTCCTGTCCAGGAAAGCCCAGCTCAGGTTCAGGATTACCTGGAAAGCCCAGCTCAGAGCCGTCCTAGCAAAGCTCAGCTTTGAGCCTTAATATTACCTGGGAAAGCCCAGCTCACCAAGCTGTGCTAGCAAAGCTCAGCTTCGGTCCTATCCAGAAAGCCATTCAGGATTACTGAGAGCCCAGCTCTGAGCTGTGCTAGCAAAGCCAGCTTATATTACCTACCAAAGCCCAGCTCAGGGCAGTGCTAGCAAAGCTCAGCTCAGATCTGTCCTAGCCGTGCTCAGCATCGATATTACCTGGGAAAGCCCAGCTCTCCAAGCCGTGCTAGCAAAGCTCACCTTAGCTATTACCTAGCAAAGCTCAGCTCAGATCTGTGCCACCTGTTCTCAGCCTCAGTCCTATCCAGGAAAGCCTGGCTCAGGTTCAGGATTACCTGGAGAGCCCGGCTCTGAGCTGTGCTAGCAAAGCTCAGCTTCCGGAAACTCAGGACCGTGCTAGCAAAGCTCAGCTTCAGTCCTACCCAGGAAAGCCCAGCCCAGCTTCAGGATTACCTGGAAAGCCCAGCTCAGACGCCTAGCAAAGCTCATTTAGCTATTGAGCCTTAATATTACCTAGGAAAGCCCAGCTCACTGAGCTGTGCTAGCAAAGCTCAGCTTAGCTATTACCTAGAAAAGCTCAGCTCAGGACCATGCTATCAAAGCTCAGCTTCAACACTTTCTAGGAAATCTCAGCTCAGAGCTGTCCTAGCAAAGCTCAGCTTTAAAATTACCTAGAAAAGCCCAGCTCAGAGCCATGCTAGCAAAGCTCAGCTTCAATACTATCCAGGAAAGCCCAGCTCAGGTTCAGGATTACCTGCAAAGTCCGGCTCAGAGCCATGCTGACGACGATCACCTTCAATATTATCCAGAAAAGCTCAGCTTAGAGCTGTTCTACTGATGCCGTGCCTTGATCTTTTCTAGCAAAGCCCAGCTTCAAGCTGTTCTAGCAAAGCTCAGCTTTAAGCTCTTCTCATAAACCCAGCTTTGGGCTGTGCAAGCAAAGCTCAGCTTTAATCTTCTCAACCTTAGTCAACCTCAGCTTTAATCTTCTCTAGTAAATCCCAGCTTTGAGCAAGCCACGCTCAGCTTTAAGCTCTTCTTAATAAACCCAGCTTTGGGCTGTGCAAGCGAAGCTCAGCCTTAATCTTAAATCAACCCAGCCGAATCTTCTAGAAAGCCCGCTTGCAAGCAAAGCTCAGCTTTAAGCTCTTCTCAATAAACCCATCTTTGGGCTGTGCAAGCAAAGCTCAGCTTTAAGCTCTTCTCAATAAACCCAGCTTTGGGCTGTGCAAGCAAAGCTCAGCTTTAAGCTCTTCTCAAAACCCAGCTTTGGGCTGTGCAAGAAGCTCAGCTTAACTCTTCTCAATAACCTCACCCTAATTGGCTGTGCAAGCCAAAGCTCTCAGCTTTAAGCTCTTCTCGATAAACCCAGCTTTGGGCTGTGCAAGAAAGCTCAGCTTTAATCTTCTCAGTCAACCCAGCCTTTGAGTTCTGCAAACAACTTGAGCAGCCTGTAATCTTCTCTAAACCCAGCTTTAGCAATGCAAGCCATGCTCAGCCTTAAGTTCTTCTCGATAAACCCAGCTTTGGGCTGTGCTTTCAGGAAAGCCCACTCAAGCAGCTCAGCCTTTAAACCCCTCAGCCTTAACCTCCAGGAAAGCTCTAGAGCTGTTGCAAGCCGGGCTTGCCTTCAAGCCTGCCTAGCAAAGCCCAGCTTTAAGCTTCGCTCATGCTGCTCAGCCTTGAGTTTTTCTAGGAAAGCTGGGTTTAAGCTCAGCCTTAGGCTGCCCCTTGCACCCCGAGAACCCCAAAGCATCACCCCCCCCCCCCCCCCGAGGGGGTGCGGGGGGGGGGGGGGGGGGGCAGGACTAAAACCGAGCCTAAGCTTTGCAGAGCCACTCACCGGCCAAGCTGACGCCGCAGGGCGAAATAGGGGGGCGGGGGGGGGATCCCCGCTGGATATGGGTGCGCGACGCCGTGACGTCAGAGTGGGGGAGGGGTGGGGGGGTGGGGGGGTGGGGGGGCGGGGGTGGGGGGAGGGGCAAGGCCCGGTTTTTGGGGCCAAAAAAGGGGAAAACCCCGGGCGCCGGGGCCAACTTCCCCCTTCGGGTGGTGACCTGGCGCCCCGGCGCTTTCACATCGGCTTTCGGCAAAACCGCGTCCCACCCCTCCCCCCCCCCCCCCACCACCGGGGTCATGGCCACCAGACGGCGGGGGAGGGGTGGGGAGGTCCACAAGCCACCCCTCCCCCACCCCACCTCCATCTCCAACCCTTCCTGGGCTTCTTCTTCTTCCCAGTGAGGGCCCACCAGCCCGCTGTCTACCCGCTGGTCCCCTGCGCCCCCGATTGCCAGGACAACGTCACCTTCGGTTGCTTGGTCACCGATTACTTCCCCCAACCCGTCACCATCACCTGGATCTCCAGCGTGGAAGGGGATGAGGAGACCTTCCCGGCCATCCAGGGCGGCAACAGCTACTACAGCCTCAGCACCCAGCTCACCGTCCCCGGCCCCAGCGTGAAGGACAACCGGTTCCAGTGTAAAGTGGTCCACAGCACCACCGGCAGCACCGTCACCGAGGAGATCCCAGGTGAGAAGGGCACCCGGTGGTGAACGACCTCTTGGTGGACACCTAGGATGGGTTGGGTGTTGCTCCCGACCTTGAAAGATGTCTTGGTGGACACCTAGGATGGGTTGGTGTTGATCCCGACCTTGAAGGATGTCTTGGTGGACACCTAGGATGGGTTGGTGTTGATCCCAACCTTGAAGGATGTCTTGGTGGACACCTAGGATGGGTTGGGTGTTGATCCCAACCTTGAAGGATGTCTTGGTGGACACCTAGGATGGGTTGGTGTGGATCCCGACCTTGAAGGATGTCTTGGTGGACACCTAGGATGGGTTGGTGTTGATCCCGACCTTGAACGACGTCTTGGTGGACACCTAGGATGGGTTGGTGTTGATCCCAACCTTGAAGGATGTCTTGGTGGACACCTAGGATGGGTTGGTGTTGATCCCAACCTTGAAGGATGTCTTGGTGGACACCTAGGATGGGTTGGTGTTGATCCCAGCCATGTACGATGTCTTGGTGGAGACCTGGGATGGGTTGGTGTTGATCCCAACCCTAAAGGATGTCTTGGTGGACACCTAGGATGGGTTGGTGTTGATCCCAACCTTGAAGGATGTCTTGGTGGACACCTAGGATGGGTTGGTGTTGATCCCAACCTTGAAGGATGTCTTGGTGGACACCTAGGATGGGTTGGTGTTGATCCCAGCCATGTACAATGTCTTGGTGGAGACCTGGGATGGGTTGGGTTGATCCCAACCCTATGTGATCTCTTAGTGGACACCTAGGATGGGTTGGGTGTTGTTCCCAACTTTGTACAACGTCTTGGTGGACACCTAGGATGGGTTGGGTGTGATCCCAGCCATGTAAAGTGTCTTGGTGGACACCTAGAATGAGTTGGGTGTTGCTCCTGACCTTGTACAATGTCTTGCTGGACACCTAGGATGGGTTGGGTGTTGCTCCCAACCTTGGTCCCAACCTTGTACAACGTCTTAGTGGACATCTAGGATGGGTTGGGTGTTGCTCCTGACCTTGTACAACAACTTGGGGTTGGCCTTGCTCCTAACCTTACATGGTCTCTTGGTCAACTCCGTGTAGATGTCTGTCCTGCCCCCGTGGTGGCAAAGCTCCTGAGCGACCCCAACAAGTACAAGGCGGACGGTCAGGTCCTCCTCCTCTGCCTCGTCGAGGGCCAAGGAGCCGGCAGCGCCCAGGTGCAATGGCTGAAGAACCACGCCTCGCTGGATGTCACCCCAGTGGTCTACACCTGTGACCAGTGCTCTGACAAGATGGCCACCTTCAGCAGCCAGGTCAACATCAGCCAGCAGAGCTGGGACCTCGGCGCCGAGTTCTCGTGCCGGGTGACACACACGTCGCTGAAGCAACCCACCGTCCTCAACATCAGCACCTTCTCCACAGGTGAGGAGGTCAAGGAGGTCCCGGGGGCGCTGGCTGCTCCGTCAGCATTGAGAGGGCCTTGGATTGGTTGAGGTGGGTTCCAGAAGAACATGGTTGGTTAGTTGGGCCATGGAAGAGGAGATGAGGGCGTTGGATTGGTTGAGGAGGGTTCCAGAAGAACATGGTTGGTCGGTTGGGTCATGGAAGAGGAGGCTCAGGGTGCTGGATTGGTTGAGGTGGGCTCCAGAAGAACATGGTTGGTCGGTTGGGTCATGGAAGAGGAGGTTGAGGGTGTTGGATTGGTTCAGATGGGTTCTGGAAGGAATAGGGATTGGTTGATTAGGGTCATGAGAGATGGAGGCTGAGGGATTGGATTGGTTGAGGATGGGTTCCAGAAGAACACGGTTGGTTGATTGGGTCATGGGAGATGGAGATGAGGGCGTTGGATTGGGTGAGGTGGACTCTGGAAGAACGGGATTGGTCAGTTGAGGGTTGGACCGAGAAGCTGATTCGTTGGTTGACAGAAACCCAACCAGGTGATTGGTTGGAGGTGGGGGGGGGGAGGATGGAGAGGCCTTGGTGGACCCAGCACCCATGGGTCCAAACGCGCCACCACTGCTGCCGCCGCCGCCGCCACCACCTTCCCACCAACCCGCGCGCCGCATGGCCCGTGGCGGCCATGATGGGTGGGGCAGAGGGGGTGAAGGCATCTACCAACCCAACGAGCGTTTGAGGGTGGGGCCAAAGCTTCTTCTCACCCTCTTTTTGGAAGGGTGGTGGTGGGGGGTGGGCACCCCGGTGGGATTTGGCGCCGGCTCAATGGGTGCCTCCCCCACCCCCCCCCCTCAGATTGCACGCCCAAGGTGGAGGTCACCATCCTCCCCCCATCCTTGGAGGAGCTCTACCTCAGCCAAAACGCCAGCATCACCTGCGTGGCCACCAACCTGAAGTCCTCCGAGGACGTGAAGTTCTCCTGGAGCCGGGAGAGCGGCGCCACCACCGAGGCGACGATGGGACAGGCCGAGGCGTTGGAGAACGGGCTCTACCGCCTCACCAGCACCCTGAAGATCTGCGCCGACGAATGGAATTCCGGCGAGAGTTTCACCTGCACCGTCCGCGTCCCCGAGCTGGACCAATCCATCTCCAGGTCCATCCAGAAGGACGTAGGTAGGTGCCGCGCCTTCCGAATCCCGGCCATGGGGCCTCTTTCCACCCAGAAGCTCGGTGACGAGCGGGGGTTTGGGCATGGGAAGAGCGTTTTGGGTCTTGGCTACTGGTGAGGTCAACTGGGAGGGTCTACTGGAAGTGGAGAGCTTGGGGAGAGTCAACTGGGATGGCCAACTGGAAGGGTCTAGTCAACTGGAAGGAATTTGGCCACTGGAAGAGTCTACTGGAAGAGGCTGGTCTAAGACAAGAGCTTGGGGAGAGTCAATTGGGATGGCCAACTGGAAGGGTCTAGTCAACTGGAAGGAATTTGGCCACTGGAAGGGTCTTGGCTACTGGTGAGGCCAACTGGGAGGGTCTACTGGAAGAGGCTGGTCTACTGGAAGGGTCTCACCTACTGGAAGGGTCTTGCCTACTGGGAGAGCCAGCGGAGATGGTCTACTGGAAGGGTCTTGCCTACTGGAAGAGTCTAGCCAACTGGAAGGATCTTGCCTACAAACCGGGAGCCTACTGAAAGGGCCTAGCTTACCAGGAGGGCCAACTGGGCCAGCCAACTGGAGGAAGCCAGCCAAGTGGGCGAGCTCTGTCCCTCCCCCACCGCCCTTGACCTTCTCTTGCGCCCACCCCGCAGCCACCCCCGTGACGCCGCCCAACGTCTACGTCTTCCCTCCGCCGGCGGAAGAGTTGGCCCGTCAGGAAACGGCCACCTTGACCTGCTTGGCCACCGGTTTCCGTCCCCGTGACATCTTGGTGACCTGGACCCAAGAAGACCGTCCCGTAGCTCCGGAGAGCTTCTCCATCTTCGGTCCGGAAGAAAATGGCGGCACCTTCAGCGTCTACAGCATGTTGACCGTGCCGGCGGGGGCGTGGCAACGGGGCGACGCCTTCTCCTGCGTGGTCGGCCATGACGGCATCCCCATGCACTTCGTGCAGCGGACGGTGGACAAGAGCAGCGGTAAACCCACCGCCGTCAACGTTTCGGTGATCCTGGCCGACTCCGACGTCACCTGCTATTGAGTTTGACGCGGAAAAAACCGGAAGGGGGGTGGGGGTGGGGGGGAGGGGGGGTGGGGGAGGGGCGCACGGGGGCTGTAATTCCGCATCCGAATAAAAACCGATGCCAAAAAAAACCCCCGAAAAAAAACCAACCCCCAAACCCGACGTCGCGATCCCGCCCCGTCAAAAAAACCCAAAACCAATATGGCGGCGCCGTAACGCGACGCGGCAACGCTTGAGGCATGCGGGGGGGGGGGGTGGGGGGGGTGGGGTGCGTCATGGGGGGGCGGGGCGTGAAGGCCCTCCCCCACCCCCCGCCCCGTCAAGGCTCCTCCCCCGCCGCGGTTAATTGAATGGGGGGGGGGGGGGGGGGGGAGGGGAAGCGGGTGGGGTGGCGGCCATCTTGGAAATCCAGCCGCGTTGCTGAAAATGGGGGGGAAAAGCCCCAAACTGGGCGTTTTTCAACCCAAATTCACCCCCCCCCCCCCGCTGGGGGGGGGTGTGGGGGTCCGAGTGCGAATGTGGGTTCCCGGTGTTTTGGGGTGTTTGGGTTTGAAAATGGGGGGGAAAAGGGGAATTTTTGCTGCGTGTGGGGAAAATCCTCGGGGTGCGTGGGGGTCGGCGCCAGGGATTGGGGGGAAAATGGGGGATATTGGGGAAAATGGGTGGAAAACGGGGGAAAATGGGGGGAAAATGGGTGGAAATGGGTGGAAAGGGGTGGGAAAGGGGTGAAAAATGGGGGGAAATGGGTGAAAAATGGGTGAAAATGGGTGAAAATGGGTGGAATTGGGTGAAATTGGGTGGAAAATGGGGAAAACGGGGTGGAACTGGGTGGGGAGGGGTGGAAAATGGGTGAAATTGGGTGGGAATGGGTAAAAATGGGTGGAAAATGGGTGGTGAGGGTGAAAAGGTGAAAAATGGGTGGAAAATCGGAGGAAAGGGGTGGGAAATGGGTGGAAAATGGGGGGAAATGGGTGAAAATGGGTGAAATTGGGTGGAAATGGGTAAAAAATGGGTGAAATTGGGTGGAATGGGTAAAAACGGGTGGAAATGGGTGGTGATGGGTGGAAAGGGGTGAAAAATGGGTGGAAATTGGATGGAAATGGGTGGAAAATGGGGGGAAATGGTTGGAAAATGGGTGAAATTGGGTGGAAATGGGTAAAAACGGGGCTTTTTGCTGCACACCCCCAAAATCCTTGGGGCCCTTTTGCCCAGAAGGTTTGGGACAGAACTGGGTAGAAAATGGGTGAAAAATAGGGGAAAAGGGTGAAAAAGGGGGGGGCTCGGTTTGGAAATTCTTGTGGTGTCTTTGTTTAGGGTCAGGTTTGGGACAAGGATTGGGTAGAAATGGGTGAAATGGGTGAAATGGTGAAATGGTGAAATGGGTAAAATGGTGGAAAAGGGGGGGAAAACAGTGAAAACGGGGGGAAAATGGCGGGTTTTGAGCATTCTAGGGAAATTCTGGTGGCCTCTGTGGTTGGGTTTGGGGCAAGGATTGGGTGGAAAATGGGTGAAAATGGTTGAAAATGGTTGAAAAATGTTGGAACGGGTGGAAAACAGTGAAAATGGGGGGAAAATGGGGTTTTTTTGAGCCTTCTAGGGAAATTCTGGTGGCCTCTGCGGTTGGGTTTGGGGAAAAGATTGGGGGGGGGGCCCCCCCCTTTTTTGGGAAACCCCCCCCCCCCCGGGCGGGGGGGCCCCGGGGGGGGGCCCCCCCCCCCCCCCCGGGAAAAAGGGAAAGGGTGGGGGGAAAAGGGGGGGGAAAAAATGGGGGAAATGGGGGTTTTACTTTTAAGGAAAAAAAATTTTTAAAAGGGGGGGGGGAAAAAAAGGCAAAAAAAAGGGTTTTTGGGGAAAAGGGTAAAAAGGGGAAAAATTTTTAAAAGGGGGGGGTGTTGTTGGGGGGGCCCCCTGGGGGGAAATTTTTTTTTCCCCAAAAATTTTCTTTTTTCAAAACAAATTTTTGGTGGGGGGGGAAAAAAATTTTAAATTTGGTTTTAAAAAAAAAAAAATTTTTTTTTTCTTTTTTTTTTAAAAAAAATTTTTAAAAATAAAAATGGGGGGGGGGGGGGTTTTAAAAAAAAAAAAAAAGGGGGAAATTTTTTAAAAAAATTTTAAATTTTTTGGGGGGGGAAAAAAAAAGGGGGGGGTTTTAAATTTGGTTGGGGGGAAAAAAAAAAAAAAAAAAAAATTTTGAAAAGGGGGGAAAAAATGGGGGGGGGGGTTTTTTTTTTCCCCCCAAAATTGGGGGGCCCCAAAAAAATTTAAATTTAAAAGGGGAAAAAAAATTTTTTTTTTAAAAGGGTTGGGGGCCCCCCTTTAAAAATAAAAGGGGAAATTGGTGAAAAAATAAATAAATTGCGGGGAAAAGGGTAAAAAAAATGAAAGGGGGGGGGGAAAAAAAAGGGGGGGGGGGAAAAAATTTTTTTTTTTTTTTGGGGGGGGGAAAGGTTTTGGGGGGTTGGGGGGGGGGGGGGGGGGGGGGGGGTTTTAAAATTAAAAGGGGGTAAAGGAAAAAAAAAAAAAAAAATTTTTTTTTGGAAAAGGGGGGAAAAAGGGGGGGGGGGGGGAAAAAAAAAAACAGTGAAAAGGGGGGAAAGGGGAAATGGGGGGAAAAACAAAAGGGGGGGAAAGGGGGGGAAAGGGGGGGGGAAAAAAAAAAAAAAAAAAAAATAAAGGGGTTTTTGGAAAAAAAAAAATAAAAGGGGGGGGGTTAAAAAGGGGAAATTTAAAAAATTTTGAAAATGGAAAATTTGGGGTGGGGGGGGGGGGGGGGGGGGGGGGGGGGGGGGGGTTTTGGGGGGGAAAAAAAAAAAAAAAAATTTAAAAATGGGGGGGGGGGTTTGGGAAAAAAAAAAAAGGGGGGGAAAAAAGGGGGGGGGAAAAATTGGGGGGGGGAAAAAAAAAAAGGGGGGGGGGAAAGGGGGAAAAAAAAAAAAAAATTTTTAAAAAAAAAATTTTTTTTTTTTGGGGGTTTTTTTCCCCTTTTTTTTTTGGGGGGAAAAGGGGGAAAAAAATGTAAAAGGGGGGGGCTTTGGCCCCCCGGGGGGGGGTTTTTTTTTTTTTTTAAGAACCAACCCCCGGGGGGCCCCCCCCCCTTTTTTTTAACGCCTCCCCCCCCCTATTTTTTTTTTTCCCCCCTCCCCCCCCCCCCTTTTTTTCCCCCCCCCCCTTTTTCCTTATCTGAAGGAGCGCCCAGGGGAAGGGCCCCCCCCCCCGGCCCGGGCCCCCCCCCCCCCCCCCCCCCCCCCCACCCCCCCTTAAGAAAAGCCCCGGGGGGGGGGGGGGGGGGGGGGGCAAAAAAAAATGGGGGGGGGGGGGGGGGGGGGGCCCCCCCTGGGGGGCCTTTTTTTCGGCCCCCCCGGGGGGCCCCCCCAAAAAAACCCCCCCACCCCCCCCCCCCCCCCCCCCCCCCCCCCCCAAAACCCGGGGCAAACCCCCCCTTTTTTTAAAAAACTTTTAAATAGGTAAAAAAAACCCAAGTGTTTCCTTTCCCAAAAAAAAAAACCCCCTTTTTTTTCCCCCCCTCCAAAATAATTTTTTTCCCCCCCCCCCAAATCCCCATTGCCCCCCCCCCCTTTTTCCCCCCAAATAGTTTTGGGGCCCCTTTCCCCCCCCCAAACCCCTTTTCCCCCCCAAAACCCCTTTTTTTCCCCCCCCCCCTTTTTGGGGCCCCCCCCCCAAAACCCCCTCCCCCCCCAAAACCCCTTTTCCCTTCCCTTTTTTTTCCCCCCCCAAAAATCCCCCCTCTCCCCCAAAAAAAAAACCTTTTTTTTAAAAGCCCCCCCCTTTTTGGGCCCCCCCCCCCAAACCCCCCTTTTGTTTTTTTTTTTTTTGGGGGGGCCCCCCCCCCCTTCCCCCGCCCCCCCTCCCCCCCCCCCAAAATCCCCTTTTTGGGCCTGCCCCCCAAATCCCCTCCCCCCCCCAAAAAAACCTTTTTTCCCCCCCAAAATGATTTTCCACCCCCCCCAAAAAACCCCAAAAAAACCCCCCCAAAACCCCTTTTTTCCCCCAAACCCTTTTTGGGCTCCCCCCCCCCCCAAATAAAATCCCCCCAAAAAAACCATTTTCCCCAAAAAATTCCCAAGAAACCCCCCCAAAAATCCCCCCTTACCCCCTTTTTCCCCCCCCAAAACCCTTTTTCCCCCCCCTTTCCCCCCCCCCCCCCCAAAACCCTTTTCCCCCAAATTCCCTTTTTCCTTTTCCCCCCCCCCTTTCTCCCCCCCCCCTTTTTCCCCCAAAATGACCCCGTTTTGGGCCTCCCCCCCAAATCAAAACCCCAAAAAAAATTTTTCCCCCCAAATGCCCCCGTTTGGGACCCCCCCCCCCAAACCCCCCCAATACCCCCCAAAAAAAAAAACCCCTAAAAAAACCCTTTTTTTTCCCCCCCCCCCCCTTTTTTTCCCCCCCCTTTTTTTTTTCCCCTCCTTTTTCCTCCCCCCAAAAATCCCTTTCCCCCCCCCTTTTCCCCCTTCCCTTTTTCTCCCCCCCCCCCCCCATTTTGGCCCCCAAAAAAACCCCCCACCCCCCAAAAACCCTTTTGGGGCCCCCCCCCCCCAAAACCCCCCAAATTCCCCCCAAAAAAACCCCTTTTTTTCCAAAAAAACCCCCCCGGGGCCACCCCCCCCCCCAACCCCCCCCCCCCCCAAAAAAAACCCCCCCCGAAAAACCCCCCCCCCCCCCCCCCAAAAACCCCAACACCCCCCCCCCAAAAAAACCCCCCAAAATCCCTTTTGGGCCTGCCCCCCCAAAACCCCCTTTCCCCCCCCCCCCTTTTTTCCCCCTGTTTCCCATTTTCTCCCCCCCCCAAATTCTCCCCCCCAAATCCCCATCCCCCCCCCAAATGGCCCCCCCCCCAAAACCCCCCCCCCAAAATCCTCATTCCGTCCCCCCCCCCAATTTCATTTTTCCCCCCCCCCCCCCCCCCCCCCCAACCCCCCCCCCCCAATTTTCCCCCCCCCCCCCCACCCCCCCCCCCCCCTCCCAACTTTTTTTTTTAAGTTTTTTTCCCCTTTTTGGGGGGGGAATTTTGGGGGCGGTTGATCTTTTGGGGGGGCAGAAGGGGGGGGGGGGCCCCCCCCCCCCCCACCCCCCCCCCAACCCCCCCCCCCCCCCCCCGCCGCCGCCCCCACCGGCCGGGCGTGGGGGGGGCCCCTGCGTCCTTTTTACCGCCCCGGCTTTTTTTTCCCCCGGGGGGGGGTGGGGGGTGGGGGGGGTGGGAGCCAAAACCACTAAGAGGGATAAAAATAGATCCCGAAATGGCCGCTTCCCACCCCAAAACGCCCAGCGGAGAAAAAAAAAAAAAAGAACCCCAAAAAACACCACGAGGTGGAAATGAGGGGAAAAAAATGGCGTTTTATTGGGAATTCGTGCCCCTCCCCCGCCCCCCGTGGGGGGTGAGGGAATTTGGGGCGGGGGGGGGGGGGGGGGGAGGTTTTTTCCGGCTTTTTCTCCCCTTTTGGGATTCTCCGGCGTTGTTTCCGGTGCCGAGGGCGGGGGATGGGGGGAGAGAGGGGCCTGGGGTGGTTATTTCACCTGGGGGGAGGGGAAAGGGGGGCGTGAGGGGGGGGGGGGAAGGGGGGTGGGGAGGGGGTGCTCGGGGTGGCAGCAGGGAAAGGTGAGCAACCCAACCCAAGGTGGGCAACCCAACCCAAGCGGGCAACCCAACCCATGGCCAGGCAAGGCAACCCAAGACTGGGCAACCCAACCCAAGGCTGGGCAACCCAACCCATGGCAGGCAAGGCAACCCAAGACTGGGCAACCCAACCCAAGGATGGTCAAACCAACCCAAGACCAGGCAACCCAACCCATGGCCAGGCAAGGCAACCCAAGACTGGGCAACCCAACCCATGGCCAAGCAACCCAACCCAAGGATGGTCAAACCAGCCCAAGACCGGGCAACCCAACCCATGGCCGGGCAACCCAACCCATGGCCAAGCAACCCAACCCAGAGCCAGGCAAGGCAACCCAAGACCGGGCAAGGCAACCCAAGGCCAAACAACCCAACCCAAGACCAGGCAACCCAACCCAAGACCAGGCAAGGCAACCCAAGACTGGGCAAGGCAAGCCAAGCCGGGCAACCCAACCCACAACTGGGCAAGGCAACCCAAGACTGGGCAACCCAACCCAAGCCCAAGCAACCCAAGACTGAGCAACCCAACCCAAGACTGAGCAACCCAACCCAAGTCCAAGCAACCCAACCCATGGCCAAGCAACCCAAGACCAGGCAAGGCAACCCAAGACTGGGCAAGGCAAGCCAAGCCGGGCAACCCAACCCAAGGCCAAGCAATACAACCCAAGGCTGGGCAACCCAACCCAAGACTGGGCAACCCAACCCAAGACCAGGCAACCCAACCCAAGACCAGGGCAAGGCAACCCAAGGACTGGGCAAGGCAAGCCAAGCTGGGCAACCCAACCTCAACTGGGCAAGGAACCAAGACTGGGCAACCCACCATGGCCAAGCAACCCAAGACTGAGCAAACCAACCCAAGACTGAGCAACCCAACCCAGTCCAGCAACCCAACCAAGTCCAAGCAACCCAAGGACCAGGCAAGGCAACCCAAGACTGGGCAAGGCAAGCCAAGCCTGGGCAACCCAACCCAAGGCCAAGCAAGCCAATGCTTGGGTTACCTTGATGAAGGTGATGAAGCCGCTGTAGAAGATCAAGAGGAGGAAGAGCACCACGAAGGTGGAGATGGTGGTCCAGGCGCTCCCGTCGTCCTCCGGCTCTAGGTCATCGCCCTCGCCCAATAAGCCGCAAGGTACAAAGTGGAGCCCGGTGCAATCCCAGGGGTCTGTGGGAAGGAGGTCGCGGTGGAGCCGTCACCGGCTGCTCTAATTAGCTCCGCCCCTTAACGCCCCGGCCGCTCGTTAGCAACCCTACCGGCGTGGACGTCAACCATCTTCTCCACCATCTTGCCGGAGGAGATGTGGGCGGCCGAGCAGCCGTAGGAGGTGCCCCCCACCCACTCGTCCCACGGCACGTCCAAGGCGACCACCAGGGAGCACCGGTGGGCTTTGTGGTCACAACTGGGCGCCTCGTCAACCGGCCCTTCGTTAGCGCCTTGCCGCCACCAGACGGCGATCTCCGGTGGGTAGAAGTCCTTGATGAGGCAGAAGAGGGTGAAGTCATGGCCGGCGCAAGCCTCGGCGCGGGACGAGGGCAAGACGTGGAGGCTCGGGGGCTTCAAGGGACCTGGGGGGGGAAGGGGGGGGAAAGAGGGTTGAGTGCCGGGGACCTTCCATGGGTCAACCCAGCTTTTGGTGGCTCAGCAAAGATTTTTGGTGGCTCAGCAAAGCTCTTGGTGGCTCAGCAAAGATTTTTGGTGGCTCAGCAAAGCTCTTGGTGGCTTGGCCAAGCTCTTGGTGGCTCAGCAAAGCCTTTGGGTGGCTCAGCAAAGCCTTCTGGTGGCTCAGCAAGATTTTGTGGCTTGGCCAAGCTTCTTGGTGGCTCAGCAAAGCCTTTGGTGGCTCAGCAAAGTTTTGGTGGCTTGGCCAAGCTCTTGGTGGCTCAGCAAAGCCTTTTGATGGCTTCAGCAAAGCTCTTGGTGGCTCAGCAAAGCCTTCTGGGTGGCTCAGCAAAGATTTTGGTGGCTTGGCCAAGCTCTTGGTGGCTCAGCAAAGCCTTTGGTGGCTCAGCAAAGATTTTGGTGGCTTGGCCAAGCTCTTGGTGGCTCAGCAAAGCCTTTTGATGGCTCAGCAAAGCTCTTGGTGGCTCAGCAAAGCCTTCTGGTGGCTCAGCAAAGATTTTGGTGGCTTGGCCAAGCTCTTGGTGGCTCAGCAAAGCCTTTTGATGGCTCAGAAAAGCTCTTTGGTGGCCCAACAAAGCTTTTTATGGATTACCAAGGCATTTTGGTGCTCAGAAGCTTTGTGGCTCAGCAAAGCTTTTGTGGCTCGCAAAGCCTCTTTGTGGCTCAGCAAAGATTTTTATGGCTCAGCAAGGATTTTTTGGATTGCAAAGCTTTTGGTGTTGGGCTCAGCAAGCTTTTGGTGGTCGGCAAAGTTTTTATGGTTCGCAAAGCTTTTTTGGCTGGCAAAGCTTTTGTGACTTGGCAAAGCTCTTGGTGGCTCAGCGAAGCCTTTTGGTGGTTCGGCCAAGTTCTTGGTGGCTCAGCAAAGCTTTTTATGGCTCAGCCAAGCTTTTTTTGCCACATTTCACAGCTTTTTGGCCACGCTGCGAGGTTTTTTCGCAGGCTTGTCCTACCCGTAGGCCCTCCCCCACCGCCCACCACCCCCCCCCAGCAGCTCCTCACCCATTGTCCGGCTGATCTCCAGCTGCGCCTCCTCCTCCTCCTCCGCGCCGCCCCGCACCCGGCAGGAGAAGTTGGCGGTGCCGTTCCACTCCCTCAGGCTGACCCGCAACCAACTCCGCGTCCCCGCCCCCGTGGGGCGAAGGTCCACCTTCACCGCCTCGGGGGCCGCTGGCTGACCTTCCACCGCCCAACTCAGGGTGGCGTTGGCCAAGGGGGTGGTGCAGGTCAAGTTGGCCGCTTGGCGTTGGAAGAGCTCGTGGAAAGAAGGGGGGTGCAGGGAAGGTGGTGGAGACCTGAGGCAACCTGAAAATCCGGAGCGGGGGGGAGGGGCACAAAGATTTGGTGGGGGGGGCAAGTGAAACCAGTTGTCCCGACCCCCAGACCAGTTTGAAATGGGTGGGGAAGGGGACAGGTAGGAGGTGGAGCTCACCGTGGTGGGATGAGGAATTCTCCGGCGGTTTGGGTGTGGGAGAGACCATGGGGGGACCTGCAAAAATTGGGGTAGGGGGTGAGGATGGGGTTTGGTGCCCCAAAGGTGAAACCAGGGGGTTGGTGGCCATGGGAAGGAGAAGCCAACCCCGTTGGAGGTGGAAACTCAACCCGTTGGAGATGCCAACCCATGTAGGACACAAAGAAGACCCAAAACGCACAAGGTGGTTTGGTACCACAAGATGGGGTTGGGCTTGGATGGAGAAGCCACCCTGAGATGCAACCTGTAGGACAGGAGGAAGACCCCAAAATGGCATTAAGGGGGCATTTTGGTCCCCCAAAGATGGTCATTGGTGGCCATGGGAAGGAGAAGCCAACCCCATTGGAGGTGGAAACTCAACCGTTGGAGTGCCAACCCATGTAGGACACAAGGAAGACCCCAAAAGCATCAAGGGGGGTTTTGGTCCCCCAAAGATGGTGGTTGTGGCCATGGGAAGGAGAAGCCAACCCTTGGAGATGCCAACCCATGTAGGACAGGAGGAAGACCCCAAAATTTAGTCCCCCAAAGATGGTGGCTGGTGTCCATGTGAAGGAGAAGCCAACCCCGTTGGAGGTGGAAACTCAACCCGTTGGAGATGCCAACCCATGTAGGACACAAGGAAGACCCCAAAAGGGCATCAAGGGAGGGGTTTGGTCCCCCAAAGATGGTGGTTGATGGCCTTGGGATGGAGAAGCCACCAAAGTCCTCACCTTCTCTGCCGGTGTTTTCGGTGACGTTCAAGGGTTCCTTCAGGGTGAGGTGTCTCACCATGCAGACGTAGGCCCTCCCCTCCTCGCCCTTCTCCAAGCGGAGGACACTGAGGACGGAGAAGACCTCTTGACCGGTGACGGCACCTGTTTCGCTCCGGGCGGGAAGGTCCTGAGCGTGGTCGCCCACCCAACGGACGTAGATTTCTCGAGGGCTGAAGCCGCTGACGTCACAGAGGAGGAGCCCCCCCTGCGTGTCCCCCGGGGGGACCCGGGTGACCTTCACCATGGGGCGCTTCCTGGAGCTGGCTGGGGTGGGGTGGGGTGGGGGAGAGGACACTTTGAGATGCAGGCCCAGGTCGGACCCCATGGGGGCTCCCAAAAGGACCTGGACAACCTCATGGGGACCTGGGCAGCCCATGGGGACCTGGGCAACCCATGGGGACCTGGGCAACCCATGGGGACCTGGGCAACCCCATGGGGACCTGGGCAACCCATGGGGACCTGGGCAACCCATGGGGACCTGGGCAAGCCCATGGGGACCTGGGCAACCCATGGGGACCTGGGCAACCTCATGGGGACCTGGGCAACCCAATGGGGACCTGGGCAACCTCATGGGGACCTGGGCAAGCCCATGGGGACCTGGGCAACCTGATGGGGACGTGGGCAACCTCATGGGGACGTGGGCAACAACATGGGGACCTGGGCAACCCCATGGAGACATGGGCAAGACCATGGGGACATGGGCAACCTGATGGGGACGTGGGCAACCCATGGGGACCTGGGCAACCCTATAGAGACCTGGGCAACTCTATAGAGACCTGGGCAACCATGGACCTGGGCAACCAACTCTAAGAGACCTGGGCAACCCTATAGAGACCTGGGCAACTCTATAGGGACCTGGGCAACCCCATGGTGACCTGGGCAACCCATGGAGACTGGCTGACTGCATATGTCCCCACATGTCCCCTCATGCCCCCATGTCCCCACATGGTCCCCTCATGGCCCCACATGGTCCCCACATGTCCCCACATGGTCCCCACATGTCCCCACATGGCCCCACATGGCCCCACATGTCCCCACATGTCCCCACATGGTCCCACATGCCCCACATGCCCCACATGGTCCCCAAAGTCCCCACATGTCCCCTCATGTCCCCATGGTCCCTCATGGTCCCACATGTCCCCACATGTCCCCAATGGCCCCACATGTCCCCACATGTCCCCACATGCCCCACATGTCCCCACATGTCCCCACTGGCCCCACAGGCCCCACATGTCCCCACATGTCCCCACATGGCCCCACATGGCCCCCCATGCCCCATATGTCCCCACATGTCCCCACATGACCCCACGAGTCCCCACATGACCCCACACGGCCCCACATGGCCCCACATGGCCCCACGTGGCCCTACAGCACGTGGATCCCCACATGTCCCCACATGTCCCCTCATGTCCCCACATGTCCCCACATGGTCCCACATGTCCCCACATGACCCCACCTGGCCCCATATGGCCCCACATGTCCCCACATGTCCCCCCCTCCCCCCCCGCCCCAACACGTCCCCCACGTCCCCAACTCACAAGAGGGCCCCAGGTGGAACGCCTGGTAGACATCGCGGTTGCAGGGACGGTGGCTTTGCAGGCCATCCAGCAGGTCCTCCCATGCCCCAGGTGAGGACGCCGAGGAGAAGGTCTGGTCCGTGGGTGGCTGGATGAGGGTGTTGTCTGCCTCCACCTCGTCCCCAAAGGGGTGGACCCTCCAGCGCAACCCAGGAAGGCCACGATGACCGCATCGGCCATCCATTTCTCCATCCACGGGGGGAGGCGCCTGAGCAGGCTGGAGAGGAGGAGGAGGAGGAGGAAGAGGAGAAGGTCCAAGCTGGGTCATGGCTGGTGGTTCCTCAGCCATGCCTGGTGTCCCCCTAAGTGTCCGTCGGTCTGTCTGTCATCCGTGGTGGCTCCCCATCCATCCATTTCTCCATCCACCCATCCCTTCTGGTGTCTCCCCGTCCACCCACCACGTCTGGTGTCTCCCCCCATCCATCTATCCATCCTCCACCATCACCTGGGTCTCCCCACCCATCTGTCCATCCGTCCATCCACCCATCCTCATGGCTGAGCTTTCCCACCTCTGGTGTCTCCCCATCCATCTGTCCAACCATCATGGCTGATGGCTCCTCATCTGGCCACCTATCACCTCTGGTGTCTCCCCACCACCTCTGGTGTCTCTCCCTCCATCCATTGTGTCTGAATCCATCCATCTGTCCATCCATCACCTCTGATGTCTCTCCACCACACCCAGTGTCTCCCCTTCTTGACCTCCATCATCCACCCACCCACCACCTCTGGTGTCTCCCCACTCATCCATCCATCCATCATGGCTGATGGCTCCCCACCCATCCACCCACCTGGCTTGCTGTCTCCCCACCCATCTGTCTGACCATCATGACTGATAGCTCCCAATCCATCCATCCATCTCTGATGTCTCTCCATCCATCCACCCATCCACCCACCATGTCTGGTGTCTCTCCCCCACAGGCTCCCCATCTGTCCATCACCTCTGGTGTCTCTCCACCACCTCTAGTGTCTCCCCATCCATCCATCCATCATGGTTGATGGGTCCCCACCCATCTGTCCACCCATCCATCGTGGCTGACATCTCCCCCCCCCCACCCCCCCCCCCCCCCCCCCAACTCTGGTGTCTCCTCATCCATCCACCCATCCATCCCACTTGGTATCTCCCCACCCATCCACCCTGCCCAATGTCCATCCACCCCCCCACCCCCTCTGACATCACCCCACCCCCTCTGACATCATCACCCCCCCCCTTACCCGTGCACTTGCTGGCGTTCCACATCACCACCCCTCCGCCCGTCGCTTGGGTCACCTTGCAGGTGTAGACGTCCCCTTTGTCCCAGCTGGCCTGGCTGATGTCCAAGGAGCTCCTCCCCCCACCCTCCCCCTGCCTGTGTGCTGGCGGGGGGTGGGCCACCTCCTTCCCATTGACCAACCAGGTCAACCTGCTCTGCTCCGGTGCGGGGCTCCAGAAGACGCACAGGACCTCCAAGCTCGCCTCGTCACCGTCATCGTCATCACATGGAGGCGCCACCACGTAGACCAGCAACGGGGGCGGCGGGGGCGGCGAGGGGGAGGGCAGAGGACAGACTGCAAAGGGACGGGGTGTGGGTGGGGGATGGGTGCCACCACCGTGCCACGCCCACCCCACCCAATGGTCCCCTCAAACCCATCTCCTACCGTCCTTGGAGAACTTCTTCGAGATGTTGGTGTTGGAAGGGGCGTGTCGGACGTGGCACTTGAGGTCTTGGCCGGTGGAGGTGACGGCGGCGGCGGTGACGACGCTGCTGAGGGTGTAGGTCTTGGTGGGGGGGTGGAAGAGCAGGGGGGGGTTGATGGGGGCAGGGGTGGGCTCCGGCTCCCAATGGATTTGGAGATCCTTGGGGAAGAAGTCGGTCACCAGGCAGGCGACGGCGACGGGGGCGATGGCGGCGGCGGCGGGCGACGGGCAGCAAGGAGCCAGCGGGAAGATGGTGGGGGCCTTGGTGGCACCTGGAGATGGGGGGGGGACAGGGGGGAGGGGAGAAGAAGTTGGGACCCCCCCAGACACACACACACACAAAAAAAAAAAAAAAGGTCCCAGGGACGCGCGCAGCCACCGCAACGCCCCCAAAATGGCACCAGGGGGCGCGCGGGACATCGCAACCCCCACCCCCCCATTAAACACCCCCCCCCCCAATTGACTCCGGGGGGGGGCAACCCATCGCCCCCCCCCCCAAAAGACTCTGGGGGGCGCACCCCATCACCCCCCCCCCCAAAACGACTCCAGGGGGCGCGCGCTCCATTAGAACCCCCCCAAAATGGCTTCGGGGGGGGTGCGTGCCCCATCGCAACACCCCCCCCCCCCCCCTCCGAAATGGCTCGGGGGGGGGGGGGCGCACCCCATTGCAACCCCCCCCCAAACCGAGTCCTGGAGGGGGGCACGCCCCCTTGTAGCCCCCCCAAAATGGCTCGGGGGGGGCACGCGCCCCATTGCAAGCCCCCCCCCCCCCCCCAAAAACCCCCGGGGGGGGGGGGGGGAACGCCCATTAGACCCCCCCCCCCAAAACGACCCGGGGGGGGGCGCCGGCCCCATCGCAACACCCCCCCCCCCCCCCGAAATGACGCGGGGGGGGGGGGGGGCCCAATCCCCCCCAAAACCAAGCGGGGGGGGGGGGCGCGTCCCCTTGTAACCCCCCCAAAACGACTCCAGGGGGCGCGCGCCCCATTAGAACCCCCTCAAAATGGCTCCAGGAGGGGGCGCCCCTCCCTTGCACCCCCCTCCCCCATTGGTTCCCCTGCGCCTCCCCCCCACCCCCCCCCCCCCCCGTAATCCCGGAGAGAATCACATGGAAAATTGGGGGGGGGGGGGTACAAGTGGATGCGCGCCCTTTTGGGGGGGAATTTTACGGGGGGGGGGGGGGTCAAGTGGATTATCCCGAAAAATTCCGGTGGTCTCGGGGTGCGGCGCAGGTTTCGGGCGGGAAACGGGATTATTTCACCTGGGAGGGGGGGAAAAAAAAAAAAGGGATTAATTCGTTAATTTGGGGGTAATTGGGGGGGGGGGGGGGGGGAGGCCTGGAAAAATGGGAGAATCCTGTGGGATTGGTGGGGAAAAATTCCGTGGGCGGGGGGAAATGGTCGGGGTGGGAATTGGGGGGGAGGGGGGGGGGGAAATGGGATTTGGGGGGGAAATGGGGGAATGGGTTTTTTTTGGAAGGGAAGGGAGAAAAATGGGGATTTTGGTGAAAATGGGGATTTTAGTGAAAATGGGGGGAAATGGGGATTTTAGTGAAAATGGGGAGAAAAAATGGGGATATTTTGCAAATATGTGGGGGAAAAAAGGGATTTTTTTTTTAAGGAAGGGGAGAAAAAGGGTTTTTTGAAAAAGGGAGAAACCCCGGGGATTTTAGTGAAAATGGGGGGAAATGGGGATTTTAGTGAAAATGGGGAGAAAAAATGGGGATATTTTGCAAATGTGGGGGAAAAAAGGGATTTTTTTTTTGGAAGGAAGGGGAGAAAAACGGGTCTTTTTTGTAAAACTGGGGATTTTAGTGAAAATGGGGAGGAAAAAATGGGGATTGTCATGAAAACGGGGAGAAAAAAAAAAAAAAAAAAAAGGGGAGTTTTGCAAGGATTGGTGGGGAAAAAAAATAGGGATTTCTCCAAAAAAAAGGGGGGGGATAAGTTGGGGTGCTGGGGGTGGGTTTCTGGGAGCCCCCTCCCCCTTCCCGCCCCCCCCCGGCCCCCACCCCGTACCTTGATCAAGGTGACGGTGGCGCTGTAGAAGAGGCTGAGGATGAAGAGGACGATGAAGGTCGAGGCCATGGCCCAGAGGTTGTTGAGGTCGTCCTCCTCCGTGTCCAAAAAGCCATCGAAGAAAGCTTGGGGGGGGGGACACGACAAAAAAAAAAAAAGGGGGGGGGGGGTGTTAGCACCATCACCCATCCAAGGGGGGCACCCTTGGGTGCAGCACCCTGGGGCGCAAGGGGAAGGGGAACCCCCCCCCCCGCCCACAATTTTGGGTTGATTTAAGAGGATTTGGGCGCCAGCGGAAGTTTTTTGGGGGGGGGGGGTGGGCACTGCATTCAGGGGCGGTGGGGGGGGGGGGATGCGTAGCGAGCGAAGGGAGGGGAAGAGAGGGGGGGGTGTCCCCAAATCTGGAGGGGGGGGGGGGGTTGTGCCCCAACATAAGGGAGCACCGCCCTAAAAAAAGAAATGGGTTTGGACCCCAAAATGTGGGGGGAGGACCCCAAAATAGGGGCGGCCCCCCTCAAAAAATGGAGTTTGGACCCCAAAATGTGGGGGGTGCACCCAAAAATGGGGGCGCCCTCCCTCAAAAAATGGAGTTTGGACCCCAAAATGTGGGGGGAGGACCCCAAAATGGGGGCGGCCCCCCTCAAAAAATGGAGTTTGGACCCCAAAATGTGGGGGGAAGACCCAAAAATGGAGGCGCCCCCCCTCAAAAAATGGAGTTTGGACCCCAAAATGTGGGGGGAGGACTCCAAAATGGGGGCGCACCCCCCCAAAAATGGGGGTGCACCCCCCCAAAAAAATGGAGTTTGGACCCCAAAATGTGGGGGGAAGGACCCCAAAATAGGGGCGCTCCCCCCTCAAAAAATGGAATTTGGACCCCAAAAGTGGGGGGAGGACCCCAAAATAGGGGCGCCCTCCCCAAAAAATGGAGTTTGGACCCAAAAGTCTGGGGGGGGGCGGACCCCAAAATAGGGGCAACCCCCCCCCCCGAAAAGGGGGCTCAGCCCCATTCCCTGCAGCCGCCCCCCCCTCCTTGCAGCGGCGGGGGGGGGTGGGGGGCCCCAAAATTTCTCGGCCTCTTCGCCTCTGCCCCCAAATCAGCATTTTAAGACCCAAAATGGCGGCGGGGTCGCCTCCATGGCGGGGGGGGGGGGGGGGGTTCCGCCCAACCCCAAAAAAAAAAAAAAAAAAAAAAAAAGGCGGGGGGGGTGGGGTGTGAGAGGCTGCTTTGCCAATTTTGAAGGATTTTGGCGGGGGTGGGGGAGAGGGGGGGTGGCTGCAGCTGCTGGCACGGGGACGGTGCAAGGGGACGCAGTGTGCAAGGGGAGCAGTGTGCAAGGGGACGCAGTGTGCAAGGGGACGCAGTGTGCAAGGGGACGCAGTGTGCAAGGGGATGCAGTGTGCAAGGGGACGGTGCAAGGGGATGCAGTGTGCAAGGGGATGAGTGTGCAAGGGGATGCAGTGTGCGCAAAGGACGTAGTTGCAGCACGTGAAGAGGAGCAGTGTGCAAGGGGATGGGTGCAAGGGGAGCAGGTGCAAGGGGAGCAGCGTGCAAGGGGAAGCAGTGTGCAAGGGGACGGTGCAAGAGGACGCAGCGTGCAAGGGGATGCAGTGTGCAAGGGGATGCAGCGTGCAAGGGACGGTGCACAGGGATGCAGCGTGCAAGGGGATGTAGTGTGCAAGGGGATGCAGCGTGCAAGGGACGGTGCAAGAGGATGCAGCGTGCAAGGGGATGTAGTGTGCAAGGGGACGCAGCGTGCAAGGGGAGCAGTGCACGAGCACACAGAGTGCAAGAGGACAGTGCAAGGGGACGTGGCGTGCAAGAGGTTGATGCACGAGGACGCAGCGTGCAAGGGGGCGGTGCACAAGCACTCAGCGTGCAAGAGGTTGGTGCACAAAGATGCAGCGTGCAAGGGGGCGGTGCAGAGGACGCAGCGTGCAAGGGGATGCAGTGTGCAAGGGGATGCAGTGTGCAAGGGGACGGTGCAAGGGGAAGTAGTGTGCAAGCACAAGGATGCAGCGTGCAAGGGGGCGGTGCACGAGGATGCAGCGTGCAAGGGGACGGTGCACGAGGACGCAGCGTGCAAGGGGGTGCAGGTGCAAGGGGACGGTGCAAGGGGGCGCTGCAAAGGGTCGCGCGTGCAGGGGAGCGGTGAGGGGGGGGGGGGAGAGCTTGCAAGGGGCGGTGCAAGAGGCAAGTTTCTTTGGCACCGGCCCCTCGCCCAACCACTCCCCTCGCAACGGAAAGATTCGGGGGCGGCGGCGCGGCTTTTCCATCAAAATTTGATTTTATTGCCTTTTTTTGGTTTTGTTTTTTTTTTTTTTTTTATGTTTTTTTGGTGGTTTTTAAAGTTTTTTAGGTGGGTTTGGGATTTTGGGGGATTTTTTGGGGTGATTTTGGGTGGTTTTTTGGTGGTTTGCGGTGGTCTCGGGTGATTTTTGGCCAAAAATCTGGAAAAAAGACCAAATTTTTCAGATTGTTGGCCCCTTTTTTTTCCAGCTTTTTGGCTGTTTTTCCAGCTTTTGGGCCTTTTTTTTGGATTTTTTTTTTCAGATTTTTGGCCGTTTCCCCAGATCGTTGGCCATTTTCCCAGATCGTTGGCCATTTTCCCAGATCGTTTTTCCAGATCGTTGGCCATTTTCCCAGATCGTTGGCCATTTTCCCAGATCATTTTCCCAGATCGTTGGCCATTTTCCCAGATCGTTGGCCATTTTCCCAGATCATTTTCCCAGATCGTTGGCCATTTTCCCAGATCGTTGGCCATTTTCCCAGATCATTTTCCCAGACCGTTGGCCATTTTCCCAGACCGTTGGCCATTTTCCCAGACCGTTGGCCATTGTTCATATTTTCAGGGTAATTTTAGGTGGGGTTTTTTTTTTTGTCGTTGCTGTTGTTTTGTGGGTTGGTTTTTTTTTGTTTTGGTTTGGTTTGGTTTGGTTTTTTCCCCTTCCAAACCCAAAATTCAAGCGGGGGGTGGGGAGGGTGGGAATTTTAATAGCAGGCGCTGGCGGCGTCGGAGAGCACCAGGGAGACGTTGACGGAGGTGGGTTTACCGGAAGCTTTGTCCACGGATTTCTGGGCCACCTGCAGGGGGATCTGCTCGTGGCCGACCACGCAGGTGAAGACGTTGCCGGCCCCCCAGTCCTCGACGCCGACCGTCAGGGAGCTGTAGGTGAGGTAGGAGGTGGCCAGCGGCGACTCGGCCATGGGCTTGGCGGTGACGTAGTCGGCGGCGGGCAAGTGTTTGCCGTTGCGGAGCCAACGGACGAAGAGGTCCGGGGGGTTGAAGCCCTTCACCAGGCAGGTGAGGGTGGCGGTTTCGTGGAGGGAGAGTTGCTCGGGGGGCGGGGAGAAGACGTAGATGGAGGGGGCTTTGGCGTCGTGGCCTGCGGGGGGGGGGGGGGGGGGGGGGGCGGAGAAAGGGGGTAGGGTGGTGATTGCGCCCGTTTCCCGCGGGTCGGCGCCGAGATGATTTATTATATAATTATATATATTTTTTTTATTTATATTTTTTATATATATATATAAATATATATAAAAATATATATAAAAATATATAAAATATATAAAAATTAATATAAAAATCGATGCAGTTGCACCCGTTTTGCGCAAATTTGGGGGGGGAAAAAAAAAAGCGCGATGCAATCGCACCCGTTTTGCCCCAAATTTGAAAAAAAAAAAAAAAAATTGCATCGATTTTTATATTAATTTTTTGGCAAATCTGGGGCAAAACGGGTGCGATTAATATAAAATCGATGCAATCGCACCCGTTTTGCGCAAATTTAGGGGGAAAAAAAAAAAGCGCGATGCAATCGCACCCGTTTTGCCCCAGATTTGAAAAAAAAAAAATTAATATAAAAATCGATGCAATCGCACCCGTTTTGCCCCAGATTTGCCAAAAAAATTAATATGAAAATCGATGCAATCGCACCCGTTTTGCACAAATTTGGGGGGAAAAAAAAAAAAAGCGATGCAATCGCACCCGTTTTGCCCCAAAGTTGCGCAAAATTCGATGCGATCGCTCCCAATTTCCCCTGAATTTGCGCAAAATCCGATGCGATCGCTCCCAATTTCCCTAAATTTGCGCAAAATCGATGCGATCGCTCCCATTTCCCCCGAATTTGCCAAAATCGATGCGATCACCCCATTATTCCCTAAATTGGCAAAATCGATCCCCGAATTTGCACAAAATCGATGCGATCACCCCATTATTCCCTAAATTTGCGCAAAATTCGATGCGATCGCTCCCAATTTCCCTAAATTTGCGCAAAATCCGATGCGATCACCACATTTTTCCCTAAATTTGCGCAAAATTCGACGCGGTCGCCCCCATTTCCCCCCAAATTCGCGGCCAAACCGACGCAATTGCCCCCCCTCCCCTTTTTGCCCCTCCAACCCCACCCACCACCCACCGCTGCGCGTCTGCAGACTGGCCGGCCCCGGCGCTGAAGAGGCCGTTGGGTTGGAGGACGCGGGGGGAGCGGGCTGAAGAGGCCGTTGGGTTGGAGGACGCGGGGGGGTCTTGGTCTCCAGGGCCTCGCCCGTCGCCTCCTTCCACCAGGAGATGACCAAGCCCTCGGCCCCCGGCAGGTTGCCCACCTTGCACGTCAACTTGGCCGCCTTCTCGGCGAAGATGTCGGCGAAGGCCGGGGCCACCGCCTGCACCGTGATCTCGCCGCCCACCGGGGGTTCATCTGCAAGGCGGTTGGTTGGTTAGGGCGTTGCCCCACCCACCCCCCCCCAAAAAAACAAACCCCAACCAACCCCTCCCCCACGTCATTCCGCCCCCCCCCCCCCCCCCCCTCAACTCACAACCGCACTCCAACGCTTTGCTGGTGTTCCTCAACTCTTGGTCCACCTGGCAGGAGAAGACGGTGCCGGCGTCCCACTCGGCTTCGGTGACGCTGGCGCGGCTGTTGGTGATGTAAGCGCCCTCTACCGCCTGGGTGGTGACCCCGTGATGCAAGGGGACCCCGTTTTTCCACCACCGGATCTGGGTGGGGTCCGGGCGGGTTCCTTGGATCTGGCAGAGGATGCTGGAGTTGCGGTAGGGTCCCTCGAAGTCCTCGCGGGATGGGGGGTGGATGGTGACCACGGTGGCGACCGGGGCGCGGCCTGGGATTGGGGGGGGGGGGTGAGCGGGTGGAGACCCCGCCCACCCCACCCTGGTAAAATTGGGGGAGGTGGGGGAATGGGGGGGGAAGGGAGGGGAGGGGGGGGGGGGGAAGTGGTGGGGATGGAGGAAGGGGGACTGGGATGGGGGACTGGGATGCAGCGGGACTGGGATGCAATTTCCGGGATGCAGCAGCACCGGATGCAATTTCCGGGATGCAATTTCCGGGATGCAATTTCCGGGATGCAGCACCGGATGCAATTTCCGGGATCCAATTTCCGGGATCCAATTTCCGGGATCCAGCAGCTCCGGGATGCAGCGGCACCGGGATGCAGCGGCACCGGATGCAATTTCTGGGATGCAGCAGCACGGATGCAATTCCGGGATGCAATTTCCGGATGCAATTTCCGGGATGCAGCAGCACCGGGATGCAATTGCCGGGGGACAACACGGGATGGGGGGGGGATGGGGACACGGGGGGGGGGGTGTGGGGGGGGGGGGGTGTCACGCGCGGGACTCACCGGGGTTGGAGACCTTGGTGACGGGCGCCCCCGGGGGGGGTGGCGGGAAGGGCTGCTGGGATTTGCCCTCGGCCGCCGGGAGGCGCAGGCGGCTGGTGGCCAGGAAGAGCCCGGTGCTGGTGGCCAAGACGGGGGGGTAGGTGGCCACCCCCGCCCCCGTCACGCTCTGGTTGAGGGCGTTGGTCCAGCGGAAGGTGACGTCATTGGGGAGGAAGCCCAGGGCGGCGCAGCCCACCAGGTAGAATTCGGGGGAGGTCCCGCAGGGGGCCAGCGGGAAGAGGAGGGGGGCGCGGGGAGACCCTGGGGGGGGGGAGGGGAGGGGAGGGGGAGGAGGGGAGGGGGGGGAGAAGAGGCGTTAGGGGGGCGTTACCCTGTTTGGGGGAAAATCCCGACTTTTGGGGGGAAAATCCCGACATTTTTTGGGGGGGGAGAAATCCCGACACAATTTGGGGGGGGGGAAAAATCCCGACACAATTTGGGGGGGGGGAAAATCCCGACATCATTTGGGGGGGGGGGGGAAAAACCCACAATTTGGGGGGGGGAAAAAAATCCCCACATATTTTTTTTGGGGGAAAAAAAATCCCCACATATTTTTTTTTGGGGGAAAAAAAATCCCCACATATTTTTTTGGGGAAAAAAAATCCCACATATTTTTGGGGGGAAAATCCCCACATATTTTTTTGGGGAACAATACCATATTTTTTTGGGGGGGAAAAAAATCCCCACATATTTTTTTGGGGAACAATAGACATTTTGGGGGAGAAAATCCCCACTTTTTTGGAACAATACGACATTTTGGGGGAAAATCCCCACATTTTTTGGGGGAAAATCCCCACATTTTTTGGGGGGAAAATCCCCACATTTTTGGGGGGAAAATCCCCACATTTTTGGGGGGAAAATCCCCACATTTTTTGAACAATACAACATTTGGGGGAACAATCCCCACATTTTGGGGGAAAAGCCCCACATTTTGGGGAACAATATGACATTTTGGGGGGAACCCCCCCAAGATTTTGGGGGAAAATCCGACATTTTGGGGGAAAATCCCCCCCCCATTTTGGGGGAAAATCCCCCCCCCCCCATTTTGGGGGAAACCACAACATTTTGGGGCAAAATACAACATTTTTGGGTAAAACCCTCCCATTTTGGGGCACACCCCCCCCCCCCATTTTGAGGCAACACCCCAACATTTTGGTGCAAAACACAAACATTTTGGGGCAAAATACAACATTTTTGGGCAACCCCCCCCCAGTTGTTTTTGGGCCCCCCCCCAGTTCGGTGCAACCCCCCCCCAGTTTGGGGACACCCCCCCCATTTTGGGGACACCCCCCCCCAGTTTGGGGACACCCCCCCCCAGTTTGGGGACACCCCCCTATTTCAGTGCAAACCCCCCCCCCCCCCCTCGCTGCCCCCCCAGCCCCAGTACAGACCTGTACAGCCCCCCCACAACCCCCCCAGAGCCATGACCAGTACGGGACCAGTATCAGACCAGTTCTGTACCATACAGCCCCCCCCCAGCCACTACTACAGAACCAGTATGGGACCAGTATGGGACCAGTACAGGACCAGTACGGCCCCCCCACAGCCCCCCCATAGCCGCTTCTGTAGAACCAGTATGGGACCAGTACGAGCTCCCCCATACTGGGACCAGTACTGGCCCCCTACAGCCGCTACTGCAGAACCAGTATGGGACCAGTACCGGCACCCCACTACCCCCCCATAGCTACTACTGCAGAACCAGTACAGGACCAGTACGGACCAGTATGGCCCCCACAGCCCCCATAGCGCTACTGCAGAACCAGTATGGGACCATTATGAGCTCCCCTGTACTGGGACCAGTACCGGCCCCCCAGAGCCCCGCCATAGCCGCTTCTGTAGAACCAGTACAGGACCAGTACGGACCAGTACTGGCCCCCACAGCCCTGCCATAGCCACTACTGCAGAACCAGTACAGGACCAGTACGGGACCAGTACGGCCCCCCACAGCCCGCCATAGCCGCTTCTGTAGAACCAGTATGGGACCAGTACAGACCAGTACTGGCACCCCACTGCGTCCCCATAGCCGCTACTGCAGAACCAGTACGGGACCAGCTGGGACCAGTACGGGACCAGTATGAGCTCCCCCATACTGGGACCAGTACCGGCCCCCTAGCCCCCCCCATAGCCGCTTCTCAGAACCAGTACGGCACCAACTGGGACCAGTATGGACCAGTACTGGCCCCCACCACCCCCCCCATAGCCACTACTGCAGAACCAGTACGAGACCAACTGGAACCAGTATGGGACCAGTATGAGCTCCCCCATACTGGGACCAGTACCAGCCCCCCATAGCCACTGCTGCAGAACCAGTAGGGACCAGCTGGGACCAGCTGCTTCTGCAGAACCAGTACGGCACCAACTGGGACCAGTACGGACCAGTACTGGCCCCCCACAGCCCCCCCCGTAGCTGCTACTGCAGAACCAGTACAGGACTGGTACGGGACCAGTACGGACCAGTACCAGCACCCCCCATACTGGGACCAGTACCGGCCCCCCATAGCCACTACTGCAGAACCAGTATAGGACCAACTGGGACCAGTATGGGACCAGTACCAGCACCCCCATACTGGGACCAGTACCGGCTGCCTCAGCCCCCCCATAGCTGCTTCTGTAGAACCAGTACAGGACCAGTATGGCACCAGTACCGGCACCCCAATACTGGCACCAGTACCAGCCCCCTATAGCCACTACTGCAAAACCGTATGGGACCAGTACGGACCAGTACCGGCTCCCCCATACTGGGACCAGTACCAGCACTGGGGCTGCCGTTCCAATCCACCCAATTAAGTTAATTAATGCACTTAATTAAGGCCATTAATGCCCACCCCCATGCATCGCCTTTAATTAATTACCCTAACAGCACTAATTAACCCCCCAGCCCCTAATTAACGGCTCTATGTTAATTACCCCTCTCGTTAACCCAACCTCTCACCCAGCCCCAAACCTCATTAAAACCCCCTATAATTACAGCCTCCCCCATCTAATTAAGTCCCTTGATCAGCTTAATTAATTGCCACGTGGGTAATTAGCTGAGGATCATTAATTAATAGGACTTAATGGGGCCTTCATTAAGGGTTCAAACCCAGTTTAAACTGGGGGATTAATTAAGATTAATCAATCCCTGCCTCTTCATCTCCCGGGATATGTTAATGAGCTGCCTCGGCCTCTCAGGACAGAGCCTAATTAATGAGCTGCAGGTCTTCTAGATTGCATATTAATTAACGTCATCAGAGGAAGGGATGGAGTTGAGTTAAATTCCCTTCGTTAAAATTCCCTTCGTTAAAATTCCCTTCGTTAAAATTCCCTTCGTTAAAATTCCCTTCGTTAAAATTCCCTTCGTTAAAATTCCCTTCGTTACATTTTCTATGTTAAATTTCCACATTAAATTCCCTTCGCTAAATTCCAATCATTAAAAATTCCTCATTAAATTCCCTTTGTTAAATTTCCACATTAAATTTTCTACATTAAATTTCCACATTAAATTCCCTTTGTTAAATTCCGTTCATTAAAATTTCCTCATTAAATTCCCTTCATCAAATTTCCCCCCCCATAACGACCAATGCCAGGAACACAAATTCATATCAAAATTTCATGTCAAAATTGAAAATCTACCTCCACATCGACGTAATTTAATAGCAAAATTTAACAGAGCTCTTCCTAGAATTTCAATTTAGTGGTGAAATTTTAATTTCTATTTGAAGTTTCGCTGTTATGTAAATATTAATATATTGTTTATATCGATGAAATTTAATTACAATATTTAATTTATCTATTATGATATTTACAATTTAATCAGAAAATTTAATTTATCTATTCAAATATTTGGAATTTAATCAGGAAATTTAATATTACTATGAAAATATTTGCAATATTCTAGCGAAATTCAGATATATTCTCGCGCTATCGACCATAAATATTAATAAATAGAAAGTCTCTTGCCCGGCCCCGAATCCCCCTCTATTAAACACACAATAAATTTCATAAATGTCGATAATTTCTGGAAATCGATGATTTAAGGGGTTCTAAATCCCGGGTTTCTGCCCTAAAATAAAAATATTTTCATTTTAAAATCCTATTTTAGGCCTCTCAGATTGTAAAGGGGGTAAAATATTCCGGATGCGACTGGTTCGAACTGCCAAATTTTATAAATTATTAAATTAATATATTTTTATATAATTAATATTACAAATTTTCTATATTTGATGCAATTTGGTTGCAGAAAAATTCAAAAAAATCAAATTAAAATGCATTCCAACCCTGAAATTGGCTTTTTGAGTGCGAGCGAGGTGATTTTTCATTAAAAAACCATTTCATTTTCAAAATTTGTGGTGAAACGCCCCACAATTCTCATTAAATCCTTGGTAAAATAAAAAAAAACCCTTTGAGGGCAATGGCTTTGCCCAAAAGCGCCTGAATTCAGCCCAAAGTTTCTGTTTCCCCCCTCAACCGGCGCCAAAAAAGTTATTTTTGACCCCAGCCAGGTGGTGTTTTTCAAACCGGTTCCGCCTGGTTGGGTTTGATTGAAAAAAAAAAAAAAAAGAGAATTGAAATTTAAAAAAAGGGGAATTAGAGGGAAAAAGAAAAAAAATCCCCACTTCTCATTTTTTGCTGTTTTCGAAACCAAAACCAAGCTATTTTGGGCAATTCTGGGCTGAAAAATAAACAAGCGCAGGTGGCGGCTGTGGGGCGAAAGGCGGCCATTTTGGGTGTGACCCCTGCTTTGAAATAAAAAATGAATTTTAATTTAATTTCTTGGTGGTTTTGCCCTTTTAGTTTTGGATATTGGAAGGGGAAAAAAGGGGAGAAAATTAGGGGGAAAAGGGAAAAAAAAAAAGGGAAAAAAGGGAAAAAAGGGCAAACCCCCAGATTTTTGGTGATTTTTTGATCACTGTCCTCAGGGCAAATCCCTCCACTCCTGGAGCCACGCTCGCATTGAGAGCCCTGAATTTGAAAAAATCTGAATTCTTCATAGAAATATTACACACCCCCCCCCCCATATTCTCAAATTTATTCTTCAATAATGAGCTATTTTATTATTTTTTATCTTACCTAATTTATTATTTTCATAGCTTTCCCAATTTATTATTTTTATAGATTTTATAATTTATAAATTTAATAGATTTTATCATTTTATTTTTATATAATATAGAATTTATTATGTTTATAAATAATCTAATTTATTATTTTATATAATATCTATTTTATTATTGATTATCAAATTAATTATTTTTATACCTAGCAAATCTCTTTTTTATAGATATTCTCCATTTTATATTTTTACCAAATATAGATTAAAAAGAGAGAAATCCAATCAAAAGATATAAATATACGTAAAACCAGATTAAAAAAATATAAAATCATTAAATAGAGAAGATCTATAAATATAGAAATAAATAGTTCATGGATATAATAAGATCTATTGTAATTGAAATTATTAGAATTAAATAATTAATCTATAAAATTTGGTATTATTTATATAATATTTTTATAAATTTATCTGTATAATATTCATTTAGATAACTTATTTATGTAATATTGTATATTGTTTTATAAAATATATATTATATGTTATTCATATTATTTATATCATTGATGCTATTAATATAATATGAAAAATCAATATAAAATAGAGAATATATTTTAGATTAGTATTGTTTTTATATTTCTCCATTCTCTAATAGATAATTATTATATATTAGATATTTTATTATAATTATTTCTATATTTACTCTAATTATAGAGAAATAGAAGAAGTTCAATTATCCCTGCAATATTAATAATAATTTCACAGCTATTTGCCCTTTAATATTTTTCTATTTCTCCTATTTTTGATCAAAATGACCCATTTTTCTCAAAATCCCCTCAATTTGCCCTAACCTCCCCAGCCAACCCCTTTTTTTACCAAACCCTCACCTTTTATCACCAAAAAACCCCTCCCCTGTGCTCAAAATTTCAATTTCTGGCACTTTTAAAGCTATTTTGAATCCATTTTTTGGAAGGGAAGGCCTGAAATGCTGCAAAACCGCCCCAAAAATCACTATTTTCCCCTCAACTGCCCCAAACGCCTGTTTTTTTAACCCAAAATGGTGCATTCCAAGCCTGCCCCGCTGTGGAAGAGCAACACGAAGCGCCCTAATTATCGATAGTTAATGAAAAATTCAATTAACGGGACATGTCGCACGGTTAAGGGTAAATAGGGAGAAAAAATATCAATAAAATTCACAAGAATGGGCCAGAATTAGAAAAAATTCACAATAATGGACCAAAAATATCAATAAAATTCACAATATTGGGCCTAAATTTTAAGAAAATCACAATAATGGGCCGAATGAAATCTATTTTCATACACTTTTCTACACTTTTCTACACTTTTCTACACTTTTCTACACTTTTCTACACTTTTCTACACTTTCTACACTTTTCTAACTTTTCTACACTTTTCTATCTACACTTTTCTACACTTTTCTACACTTTTCTACACTTTTCTACACTTTTCTACACTTAATAAATCTATTTTTATATATTTTAAATATAAAATGAAATATATGTATATATATTTTAAATATTATAGAAAATTAAATAGCTTTTTAATAGAAAATTAAATAGCTTTTTATATATTTTATAGAAAAATCTATTTTTATATCCTTTTAGAAAAATAAATCTAGTTTTACAGATTTTATAGAAAAATACACCAATTTTTCAGATATTTTACAGCTAAACATCACTAATTTTGGCTTTTTAAAGAGGCTCTGACATCCAAACACTGAAAAAATCCACAAAACCCCTATAAAATTTCTAAATTCTCCCTATTTTTATCCCCAAAATCCTTTTTTGGCCCTACAAATCCTTTTTTAGGCCCCATTTTGCCCAGAAACAATTAAATTTCTGTTTCTAATATTATATTAAAGAGAAATAAACAACAACAAAAAAATCACTATTTCTACTTTACCCAAAACGCCCTCAATTAAAGATCGGCCCTTGGAGGAAAAAATCTCCTTTTTTGCACCAAATGCCCAATTTCCCAGCCCCAAAAATGCACATTTTCAGACCCATACCCTGCCTTTTTGCCCTCAAATTCCATATTTTTTTCAAAAATCCCCCCTAAACCAATGGAAGTTTGGGGTTTTGGGGCCACTTTTGCCACCAAAGTGTCCCCGGATTCATTTTTTCCCCCAAAAAAGACCCTAAAATCACTTTTTGGCCCATCTGCCAAAATGCCTGATATTTTTCCCCCCTAAAAACCCCTAAAAATCAACTTTTGGACCTATTTTCACCTCCAAATGGGGATTTTACCCCCCCAAATCTCTGAAAATTGACTTTTTCACCCATTTTTGACCCTCAAATCATCCCCAGATGATTTTTTCCCCCTGACAAAAGACCCTAAAATCAACCTTTTTTGCCCAAATCTGCCATTAAATCGCCTATAGATGACTTTTCCCCTAAAAATAAAGACACTAAAATAAGTTTTTTTTGTCTAATTCTGCCACCAAATCACCCGTGGATCATTTTTTCCCCCTAAAAAACCCTAAAAGTTGACTTTTTGACCTATTTTTCACCAACAAATGGGCATTTCGCCTCAAAAAAATCTCTAAAAATTGACATTTTGACCTATTTTCACTTCCAAATGGGAATTTCACCTCCCAAAACCCTAAAAATTACATTTTACCTTTTTCTGCCAAACACCTCCAAAGGGGGATTTTACCCCCCAAAACCCAAAAATCACCTCCAAGTCAGAATTTCACCCCCCAAAAATCCCTAAAAATCGACATTTTGACCTATTTTTCGCCAACAAATGGGGATTTCACCCCCCAAAAATCCCTAAAAATCGACATTTTGACCTATTTTTCGCCAACAAATGGGGATTTTCACCCCCCAAAAATCCCTAAAAATCGACATTTTGCCCCATTTTTGACCCCAAAATTGCCACCGGCCAAGCCTCCCGCCCCCCAAAATTCAACTTTTCCCCCTCAAATCGCCTAAAACCCCACACTTCCCCCCGACAAAATGCCCTCAATGAACCGCCGGCCGTCATTTCACCCCCCAAAAGGGGGGGTCCCCTGCCCTCGGCCCCCCCCCCACCCCCGCCCGGAGGCCAAAATTTGGGGCGAAAAAGACCCGAATTTGTCATGGCGAGATGGTGGCGACGAGGACTTACCGGACGAGACGGTCACGACGGTTCCGCTGCCCCACGCATCGATACCACCAGCATTACCACGGTGAGGCAAATCCCCCACCCCGGCGTGCAAAAACCCCTCCCCCCCATCATTTTGGGGGCTAAAAGCCATTTTTAACCAATTTCGGGGAGTTTTGCAGCCAAAACGTCAACGGCATTGAAAAAAATTTGTGGGTTTTTGGGTCCTTTTTCGGGCGCACGCCGCGGGCTTCAAATTTTTTCTCCTCGTGCAACACGGCCTCGGTGATGTTTTGGTTGGGTGTCAGGCAAAAAAATGGGCAAAAATAGAAGGAAAATGGGAAAAAAAGGCTGCAAAAGGCAAAAAAATCAGCGTTTTTTGGGGAAAAGTGGGCATAAAGAGGCAAACCCCCCCAAATTTGGGTCGAGATGCCCATATAAAGCAGAAAACCACCGACATTTGAGGGGGAAATGCCATAAAAGGCAAAATTATGCAAATATTTAGGGGGCAATCGGCCCAAAGGAGGCGAAATCAGGCAAATATTTGGGGTGAAAGTGGCTGTAAATAGCGAAAGCGTCACCATATTTGATTAAAAAATTGAAATAAAGGGAAAAATTACGCTGCTCCCTTTTTTTTTTTTAACAAAAAGAGCAAAAAAAGGGGAAAGTGGCAAAAAAAAGGGAAAAAGAGGCTATAACTTTGGGTAAAAAGGGCTCTAAGAGGCAAAAAATCTGCAAATTTGGGGCAAAATTGGAAATACAGTGCAAAAATATCGACAAATTTGGGGGAAAAGTGGTCCTTCGTGATAAAATGTCCCCGTATTGGGGTAAAAATGGGCACAAAAGGAAAAAATTCTAAAGATTTTGTAAAGAAATGTCCATAAATAGCAAGCGCATCCCCATATTTGGGTAAAATAAGGGGGGGGGGGGGGAAAAGCGTAACTGGTTTGGGGTAAAAAATGGCCAGAAAGGGGAAAAGGGAATAAAACCCCTCAGGAAGCCCCAGATTTGGGGAAAAATTCATAGTAAGAGAGGAAAAAAAATTGAGAAAGGCCCAAGAGAGCCCAAAAAGCAGCCCAGGTTTTGGGCGAGAAAAGCCCAAAGAGGCAAAAAATGGCCAGAATTGGACAAAATGGGCAAAAACCAGCAAAAAAATGCCCCGGTTTAGAGCAGAAAGGGTTGTAAAAAGAAACCCCTGCCCCGATTTGGGGCAGAAAGGGCCCTAAAGGGCCCAAACTTCCCCACGTTGAGTGCGGCAGAGGCCAGGCAGGGGAAGAGGGCACAAGCGGGGGCTGGTCCCCTGGGAAAGGCCCCCCCCGGGCGCAGCCGCTGGCGGGAGCGGAGCTGAGCCCCCCCCAACGTTTTTGGCACCGCCTGAAACACCGTGATAATAACCCCAACCAGCACCAGCAGCACCCACGGTGAGAGAGGGCAGCACAAAATCCCCCCCGGCGCAGCCCCCTCCTCTGCGGGGCCGCACGCCCCAGCGCCCACAGCCTCAGCTCCTCCCCCCCCACCCCAAATATCTCCAAAAATGCCCAAACAGACCCAGAGTTGCTGCTCAATTGCGTCAAAAGGCCACCCCCTTCCAAAAAAAGCCCACCCCGCGGCAAACATCCCCATCTCTGCAGCCAAACTGGCCAGGAGATGCAAAACATCCCCGGATTTTCACCAAAGGCCCCCCACCACCCGCCAAAAGTCCCCGGTGGGCCTCAAGGGCCAAAATGCCCCAGGGGGGGTCTTCCTGGAAGGCAAAACCCTCCTTAGATTTGGGGCAAAAGGGCTCAGAAAGGGCAAAACCTCCCCCTCTGTCAGGCAGAACTGGGCAAAAGAGGCCAAAGATCCCCAGTTTGGGGCAAAATGCAACAGAAAACTAAAAACCTTTGGGGCAAAACGGGCCCGAAAGGGAAAAGCAGGCGCAGATTTGGGGCAAAACCAGACCTGGTTTGGGGCAAAACTGGCCCAAAACGGCAAAGCCGGCCAAGCTTTGGGGCAAGACCGGGCCAAAAGTGCAAAGCTGTCCCTGTGTTTGCGTTAAACTGGCCCTAAAGGGCAAACCAGGCCTCACTTTGAGGCAAAACCGTCCCAAAATGGCAAAGCCAGCCCTGCTTTGGAGCAAATCCGGCCGAATGGGAAACCGGGGCTTTAATGGGCAAAGCCCATGAAAGGGCAAACCTGCCCAGCTTTGCAGAGAAATGCCATAAATTTGAAAATAAATGGGCCCACAAAGACAAAGCATGGAAAAACTTGGGTCGAGACTGGCTGTGAGAGAAAAAACCATGGCAAGATTGGGCCAAAATGGACAAAAGAGGGCAAAACCTGCCCAGATTTAGAGCAGAAATGGTTCTAAAATGAAATCCCTGCCCCGATTTGGGGCAGAAAGGGCCCAAACTTCCCCATGTTGAGTGCGGCAGAGGCCAGGCAGGGGAAGAGGGCACAAGCGGGGGCTGGACCCCTGGGAAAGGCCCCCCCCGGGCGCCAGCCGCTGGCGGGAGCGGAGCTGAGCCCCCAGCACCGTTTTTGGCACCGCCTGAAACACCGTGACCAGCCATAGCCCAACTCCTAGTAGCATCACCCACGGTGAGAGAGGGCAGCACAAAATCCCCCCGGCGCAGCCCCCTCCTCTGCGGGGCCGCACGCCCCAGCGGCCACAGCCTCAGCTCCTCCATCTCCCACAACAAAATCCCCAAAAATGCCCAAAACAGACCCAGATTTGCTGCTCAATTCCTTAAGAAGCTGTGAGCATCCCCATAGATCCCCCAAAAAAGCTCACCCGTGGCAAACATCCCCATCTCTGCAGCAAACTGGCCGGGAGACGCAAAACATCCCTGGATTTTCAGCAACAGCTGCCAGAAAGTCCGTCACGCCCCTTTGGGGCCCCTTTGGGCCATCGGGCCAAAACGCCCCCAGGCTTGGGGCAAGCCTTCCTGGGAGGCAAAACCCTCCTTAGATTTGGGGCAAAAGGGCTCAGAAAGGGCAAAGCATCCTCAGGTTTGGGCATAACCGGTCGTAAAAGGCAAAACAGCCCCCACTTTGAAGCAAAATCAGCCCGAAATGGCAAATCCAGACCTGCTTTCAGTAAAAGGCAAACGGAAGCGAAGTGAAAGCTCTGGGGCAGAACCAGCACAAAGAGACCAAGCCAGCCCAGACTGGAAGCAAAAATTGTCCCTAAAGGGCAAAACCGGTCCAAAAGGGCAAAGCTGACCCAGCTTTGGGGGAAAAGATGGCCCAAAAGGGAAAAGCGAACCAAGATCTGGGGGAAAACCAGAGGAGTGTTGGGGCAAAACTGGCCCAAAGAGGCAAATCCGGCCTCGTGTTGCTGCAAAAACGGACCTAAAGGGCAAAGCCACTGTGGCTTTGGGGCAAAACCGGCCCTAAAGGGCAAAGCCGGCCCCGTCTTGGGGCAAAACAGGCCCGAAAAGGCAAAGCCAGGGCGTGGACTCCATGCAAGGGGGCTTGGGTGCCCCATAAAGGCTCTTGGGTGCCTGGCAAGGGTGCGGGCTCCCTGCAAATGTAAAATACCCCCCGATTTGGGGTGAAATTGCCCAGAAAGGGCAAAACACCCCCAGCTTTGCACCCAACTGGGAGAAAAAGGCAAAAGTGTGGGAAACCGGAGGGGGAAAAAAGGTGAAAAAAAAATCAAGAGAACAGAAGATCTGTGGCAAAACTTGTCGTAAAGGGCCCAAACTTCCCCATTTTGGAGGCAGGGGAAGAGGGCACAAGCGGGGGCTGGTCCCCTGGGAAAGGCCCCCCCCGGGCGCAGCCGCTGGAGGGAGCGGAGCTGAGCCCCCAGCAGCGTTTTTGGCACCGCCTGAAACACCGTGAGGAGCAATATAACCACCAGCACCCACAGTGAGAGAGGGCAGCACAAAATCCCCCCGGTGCAGCCCATGCCCATGTCACCGCAGGCCCAGCTCCTCCCTCCCCCACCCCAAAATGCCCCCAAGAGGGGAAAAATAACCCCAGAATGGCCTCAAAACTTGGCAGAAACTCCAAAACATCACCAGGTTTTGGGGCAAAATGTCCCCAGGTTTGGGCCATCAAGGGCCAAAATGCCCCCAAGCTTGGGGCAAGACTTCCTGGAAGGCAAAATATCCCCAGGTTTGGGCCATCAAGGGCCAAAATGCCCCCAGGCTTGGGGCAAGACTTCCTGGAAGGCAAAACCCTCCTTAGATTTGGGGGAAGAGGGCTCAGAACGGGCAAAGCATCCCCCTGGGTCAGGCAGAACTGGGCACAAGTGGCCAAATATCCCCATCGTGGCGCAAAAAGCGACAGAAAAAGAAACATATCCCCTGATCTGGGGCAAAACCGTCCCGAAAGGGAAAAGACGGTAAAGGTTTGGGGAAAAAACCATCCAGAAAAACTGGCCTGAAAGGATAAATCGGGCTCTGATTGGTGGCAAAAAAAGGCGAAAGTGCAAACCGGGAAAACCCCATTTGTTGCAAAAGGGCACAAAGAATGCAGGTTTGGGGGAAAACATCCATGGATTTCTGCCATCGAGGCCAAAACAGTCCCCACTTGGAGGCAAAACCAGCCAGAAAGGGCAAAGCCAGTCCTGCTTTCACGTAAAACCAGCCCAAAAGGGTAAAGCCAGACTTGCTTTGGGGCAAAACTGGCCCGAAAGGACAAAGCCAGCCCCACTTTGGGGCAAAAATTGGCCCTAAAGGGCACAAGTGGGGGCTGGCCCCCCAGGAAAGGCCCCCCCGGGTGCAGCCGCTGGCGGGAGCGGAGCTGAGCCCCCACCACCGTTTTTGGCACCGCCTCCAACACCGTGAGTAGCACCAGGATCATAACTACCAGCACCCACGGTGAGAGAGGGCAGCACAAAATCCCCCCAACCCCAGCCCATGCCCACATCACCGCAGGCCCAGCTCCTCCCTCCCCCACCCCAAAATGCCCCCAAAAGGGGAAAACCCCCTCCAGGTGTGGGGCTGGGGGAAGCAGAGAGGACAAAGCATCCCTCTGGTTGGGCAGCGCTGGGGAGGAAAGGCAAGAGCATCCTCAGCAGTGGGGCCAGCGCGGGGTGAAACGGCAAAACGTCCTCAGGCTTCTGCGTAGTGGGGACCCAAAAGCCAAAAGGGTCCTGAGATGTGGGGCAGCAATGGCTGTAAAACAGAGAATGGAGATATTGGGGGTGGGAGTGGGCAGAAAGGGCAAAACGTCCCCTGGTTTGGGCCAAAACATCTCCAGGTTTGGGCCATCGAGGGCCAAAATGCCCCCAAGGCTTGGGGCAAGACTTCTGGAAGGCAAAACCCTCCTTAGATTTGGGGCAAAAGGGCTCAAAAGGGAAACCAGGTTTGGGAAAAACCGGCCCAAAGGGGACCTAGCTTTGGGGCAAAAATTGGCCCAAAAGGGCAAATCAGGCCCTGCTTTGGGGCAAAAAAGGTGTAAAAGGGCAAAGCTGGCTCCGACTTGGGGCAAAACTCAGCCTAAAGTGCTAAAGTGCCCAACCCTTGGCAGAGAAATGCTCAGATGGAAATAGCATCATCATCTTCAGGGCAAAACCCATCCCAGAAGGGAAACAGACGTAGATTTGGCATAAAATGGGCCTGAAAGGGCAAAGCCAGCCCAGCTTTGGGGCAAAATTTGGCCCTAAAGGGCAAATGAGGCCCTGCTTTAGGGCAAAAAAAGGCCTGAAAGAGCAAAGCTGGCTCCACCTTGGGGAAAAACTGTCCTGAAAGGGTAAAGCCGGGGTGTGGGCTCCATGGAAGGGTGCTTGGGTGCTGTAGAAAAGATCCGGGCTGCTTCCAAAGGTGCAGGCTCCCTGCGAATGTAAAATAACCCCAGGTTTGGGGTGAAATTGCCCAGAAAGGGTAAAACACCCCCAGCTTTGCACCGAACTGGGAGAAAAAGGCCAAAGCGTAGAAAATGAAGGGGAAAAAAGGTGAAAAACTAAAGAGAACAAAATATCTATGGCAAAACCGGCCGTCAAGGGGCCAAACTTCCCCATTTTGGAAGCAGGGGAAGAAGGCACAAGCGGGGGCTGGTCCCCTGGGAAAGGGCCCCCCCCAGGCGCAGCCGTGAGCAGGAGCAGAGCTGAGCCCCCGCCAATGTTTTTGGCACCGCCTCCAACACCGTGACTAGTCAAAATACAACCCAAACCACCACAAGCACCCACGGTGAGAGAGGGCAGCACAAAATCCCCCCGGCGCAGCCCCCTCCTCTGCGGGGCCGCACGCCCCAGCAGCCACAGCCTCAGCTCCTCCCTCCCCCACCCCAAAATCCCCCTCAAAAGGGGAACAATAACCCAGAATGGCTGCAAAATTGGGAAAAATAGGAGATCAAGGGCAAAACAGCCCCAGATTTCACGCAGGGTTGGCCCTGGAGGAGGAAACATCCCCAGACCTGGCCAAAACTGGGCAGAAAAGGCAAAGCACCCCAAGAGTGACTAAAAGTGCGGATACAAGCCCAAAAGACGACCCCACGAGCAGCCAAAATGTCAACAGAGTGCAAAATGCGCATGGATTTGGGGCAAAAAGGGACATAAAAGGCAAAGGGTCCCAAGGCTTCCGGAAAGCCAGGCAGGAAAACCTAAAGCGTCCCCGTATTGGAAGCAAAACTGGGCTGAAATGTAAAACGCTGCCAGATTTGGGGTGAAATTGCCCAGAAAGGGCAAAATGCCCCCAGGTTTGATGGAAACATCCCTGTCGAAGGCAAAAGGACCGGCTTAGATTGTGGGCAAAAATGGTCCAAAAGGGCAAAGCTCCTCAGGTTTGGGTAGAAAATGGCAAAAAGGGAAAAGAGGGTCCAGCCTTGGGGTAAAACCACCCAGATTTGGGGCAAAACTAGCCCAGTATTGAAGCCAAGCCGGACCAAAGGGGCAAAGTCAGTCCTGCTTTGGGGCAAAACCCGCCCAGCTTTAGGGCAAAACTGGCCCAAAGAGGTAAATCTGGCCTAAAGGGCAATTCCAAAGCAGCTTTGGGGCAAAACTGGCCTGAAAGAGCAAAGCCAGGGTGTGGGCTCCATGCAAGGGGGCTTGGGTGCCCCATAAAGGCTCTTGGGTGCCTGGCAAGGGTGCGGGCTCCCTGCAAATGTAAAATACCCCCCGATTTGGGGTGAAATTGCCCAGAAAGGGCAAAATACCCCCAGCTTTGCACCCAACGGGGAGAAAAAGGCAAAAGCGTAGAAAAAATGAGGGGAAAAAAGGTGAAAAGCTAAAGAAAAAAAGATTTGTGGCAAAACCTGTTGTAAAGGGCCCAAACTTCCCTCTTTTGGAGGCAGGGGAAGAGGGCACAAGCGGGGGCTGGTCCCCTGGGAAAGGCCCCCCTGGGCACAGCCGGTGGCGGGAGCAGAGCTGAGCCCTCATCACCGTTTTTGGCAAAGGCTGAAACACCGTGATAGGCACCACTACAACAACCATCAGTACCCACAGTGAGAGAGGGCAGCACAAAATCCCCCCAGCGCAGCCCATGCCCACATCACTGCAGGCCCAGCTCCTCCCTCCCCACCCCAAAAGTTCCAAAAAAGGGGAAAAGAACCCCAACATGGCTTCAAAAGTCAGTAGAAATCCAAAACAGCCCCAGATTTTGGGCAAAACAGCCCCAGGCTTGGACCAAAACAGCCCCAGGCTTGGACCATCGATGGCCAAAACAGCCCCAGGCTTGGGGCAAGACTTCCTGTAGGGCAAAACCCTCCTTAGATTTGGAGATAAAACGGCTCAGAAAGGGCAAAATTTCCCCTTCGGTCAGTCAGAACAGGGAACAAGAGGCCAAACATCCCCATCGTTGGGCAAAACAAGCCCAGAAAATGAGAAATGTCCCCAGATTTGTGGCAAATCCAGCCCGAAAGGGAAAAGCCCACCCCTTTTCAGGGCAAAACTTGTCCAAAGAGGCAAATCAGGCCCAGATCTGTGGCAAAGTCGGCCCAAAGACACAAAGCCAGCCAAGCTTTAAGGCAAAAACCCCAAAAGGAAAGGGGGGGGAAAAAAAAGCGCAAAGCCTGCCGCGCTTTGGGGCAAAACCATCCCGACAGGGTAAAGCCGGGCCTGGTCTCCGTGCCAGGGGTCTGAGGCTCCGTGTGAGGAGGGTTGGGGGCCATTGCAAAGGGACTTTGGGCTCCCTGCAAGGGTCCGGGCCGCGGGCAAGGGGGCTTGGGTGCCCCATAAAGGCTCTTGGGTGCCTGGCAAGGGTGCAGGCTCCCTGCAAATGTAAAATACCCCCCGATTTGGGGTGAAATTGCCCAGAAAGGGCAAAACACCTCCAGCTCTGCACCAAACTGGGAGAAAAAGGCCAAAGCGTACAAAAATGGAGGGGGAAAAAAGGTGAAAAAAAATCAAGATAACAGAAGATCTGTGGCAAAACCTGTCGTAAAGGGCCCAAACTTCCCCATTTTGGAGGCAGGGGAAGAGGGCACAAGCGGGGGCTGGTCCCCCGGGAAAGGCCCCCCCAAGCGCAGCCGCTGGCGGGAGTGGAGCTGAGCCCCCGCCAACGTTTTTGGCACCGCCTGAAACACCGTGAAAAATATCAGTACCCCAAGCACCACCAGCACCCACGGTGAGAGAGGGCAGCACAAAATCCCCCGGCGCAGCCCCCCCTCTGCAGGGCCGCACGCCCCAGCACCCACAGCCTCAGCTCCTCCCTCCCCCACCCCAAAATGCCCCCAGAATGTTCAAAACATCCCCATAGTTGGGGCAAAACCATCCCGAAAGGGCAAAATCAGCCCTGCTTTGAGGTAAAACCCGCTTGAAAGGGCAAAGCAGCCCGACTTTGGGGCAAAAATTAATCCTAAATAAAAGGGCAAGCTGGCCCCACTTTGGGGCAAAACCAACCCAAAATGGCAAAACCATCCCAGAATGGAAAAACGGTCCCAGCTGTGGGGAAAAACTGGCCTGAAAGGCCCAAAGAGCCAACCTTGGCAGGGAAATGCTCACAGATGGCAACAGCATCTTCAGGGAAAAACCCATCCTGGAAGGAAAACAGCCCCAAATTTGTGGGGAAACCGGGCTGAAAGAGAAAAGCCACCCCAGCTCTTGGGCAAAACTGGCCCGAAAGGGAAAAGTGGGTCCAAGTGTGGGGTAAAACTGGCCCAAAGAGAAAGCCAACCCAGATATGAGGGAAAAATTAGATTTAATGGGCAAAGCCAGGCATAAAAGTTCAAAGCTGGCCCCATTTTGGAGCAAAACTGCCCTGAAGGGGCAAACTGGTCAAGGTTTGAGGGACAACCGATGGGGAAAAGGGCCAACCGGGGGGGGAAAAGCCGGTCCCACTTTGGGGCAAAAATGGCCCTGCTCTGGGGCAAAAGGGCAAATAGAGCCAAGCTCTAGGGCAAAACTGTCCTGAAAGGGTAAAACTTGCCCTAAAAGGGAAGGCTGACCCAGATTTGGGGAGAAATGTCATAAATTGGAGAAACAATGGGCCTACAGATACAACGAATGGGCAGATTTAGGTCAAGAATGGGTGTAAAACAAAAAACCATGCCCAGATTAAGACAAAATGGACAAAATAGGGCAAAAGCGCCCCAAAGGGAAAATCTGGCCGAAGTTTATTTCAAAACCGGCCCTAAAAGGGCAAGCTTTGGGGAAAAACTGCCCAAAAGGGCAAAGCTGGCCCCGCTTCTGAGCGAAACCGGCCTGAAAGGGCAAAGCCGGGCCTGGGCTCCCTGCCAGGGGTCTGAGGCTCTGTGCGAGGAGGGTTGGGGGCCATTGCAAAGGGACCTGGGTGCCCTGCAAAGGGGACTTTGGGCTCCCTGCAAGGGTCCGGGGATGCGGGCAAGGGGGCTTGGGTGCCTGGCAAGGGTGCGGGCTCCCTGCAAATGTAATATAACCCCAGGTTTGGGGTGAAATTGCCCAGAAAGGGCAAAACACCCCCAGCTTTGCACCCAACTGGGAGAAAAAGGCAAAAGCGTAGGAAAACTGGAGGGGAAAAAAGGTGAAAAAAATCAAGAGAACAGAAGATTTGTGGCAAAACCGGCTGTAAAGGGGCCAAACTTCCCCCTTTTGGAGGCAGGGGAAGAGGGCACAAGCGGGGGCTGGTCCCCCAGGAAAGGCCCCCCCGGGCACAGCCGCTGGCGGGAGCAGAGCTGGGCCCCCACCACTGTTTTTGGCACCGCCTGAAACACCGTGATCAACAGCCCAACCCGCGCCACAACAATCATCCGCACCCACGGTGAGAGAGGGCAGCACAAAATCCCCCCCAAGCTCAGCCTGTGCCCACGTCACTACAGGCCCAGCTCCTCCCTCCCCCACCCCAAAAGGCCCCAAAATGGGGAGAATAACGCTAAAATGGCTTCAAAAGTTGGTAGAAATCCAAAACATCCCCAGGTTTGGGCCTCTGCAGGCCAAAATGCCCCCAGGCTTGGGGCAAGACTTGCTGGAAGGCAAAACTCTCCTTAGACTGAGCAGGTTGGAGCAACTCCCAAAAAAAAACTGGCCCAATTTGGGGAAAAACTGGCCCAAAAAAACCTTTCCCCCAAAAGGGAAAGTGGGCCAAGCTTTGGGTCAAAACTGGCCCTAAAAGGCCAAAGCCGGCCCAGATTTGGGTTAAGCATGTCCCAAAAGGGAAATCGAGCCCAGCTCTGGGGGAAAACTGGCTCAAAGAGGCAGAGCTGGACTTGCTTTCTGGTAAAACTGGCCCAAACGGCCCCACTTTTGGGCAAAACTGGCCAGAAAGGGCAAAAAACGGCCCTAAAAACAGAAGATCTGTGGCAAAAGCGGCCGTCAAGGGGCAAAACTTCCCCATTTTGCAGGCAGGGGAAGAGGGCACAAGCGGGGGCTGGTCTCCCAGGAAAGGCCTCCCCGGGCGCAGCCGCTGGTGGGAGTGGAGCTGAGCCCCCGGCACCGTTTTTGGCAATGCCTGAACCACCATGAGTGACAGCAGTCTCCCAGCCAGCCTAAACCACGGTGAGAGAGGGCAGCACAAAATCCCCCCGGCGCAGCCCCCTCCTCTGCGGGGCCGCACGCCCCAGCGGCCACAGCCTCAGCTCCTCCCTCCCCCACCCCAAAATCCCCCTCAAAAGGGGAAAAATAACCCCAGAATGGCTGCAAAACTGGGCAAAATAGGAAATCAAGGGAAAACCAGCTCCAGATGTCACACGGGGTTGGCCCTGGAGGAAGAACCGTCCCCAGATTGGGCCAAAACTGGGCAGAAAAGGCAAAGCACCCCAAGAGCGACCAGAAGTGGGGATACAAGCCAAAAAAACCAAGCCCACAAGTAGCCAAAATGGCAACAAAGTGCCAAATACCCACGGATTTGTGGCAAAAAGGGACATATTGGCAAGTTTGAGGGAAAGACATCCACAGGTTTGGGGCAAAACCATGCTGAAATGGCAAAGGCAGCCTGGATTTTAGGCAAAGCCGTCCCCAAAGGGCAAAGTTGTCCCCAAAAAAGGGCAAAGCTGTCCCCGCTTTGGGGCAAAACTGGTCCTACAAGGCAAACACTGCCCTAAAAGGCTAAAGCCTGCCCAGATTTGGGGAGAAAGGTCATAAATCTGGGAAAAAAATGGGTCCATGAAGACAGATTTGAGTTGAGAATGGCTGGGAAAGAAAAAGCCACGCCCAGATTGTGGCAAAATCGACAAAATAGGGCAAAACCTGTCACAATATAGAGCAGAAACGGTTGTAAAAAGAAAGCCCTGCCCCGATTTGGGGCAGAAAGGGCCCAAACTTCCCCATGTTGAGTGCGGCAGAGGCCAGGCAGGGGAAGAGGGCACAAGCGGGGGCTGGTCCCCCGGGAAAGGGCCCCCCCGGGCACAGCCGCTGGCGGGAGCGGAGCTGAGCCCCCGCCAACGTTTTTAGCACCGCCTGAAACACCGTGAGCAGTAGCACCAGTATAACCACCAGCACCCATGGTGAGAGAGGGCAACACAAAATCCCCCCGGCGCAGCCCCCTCCTCTGCGGGGCCACACGCCCCAGCGCCCACAGCCTCAGCTCCTCCCTCCCCCACCCCAAAATGCCACCAGAAGGCAAAAAATAAAACCAGATTTGAAGAAAAACCACTGCAAAAGGGGAAAACCAGCACTGCTTTGGGGCAAAACTGGCACAAAAAGGCAAATCTTGCTCCAGTTTGGGGCAAAACTGTCTGGAAAGGGCAAAACCGGGTTGTGGGCCCTCGGCTCCTCCCTCCCCCACCCCAAATTGCCCCTCAAAACCTCAAAAAATAACCCCAGAATGGCTGCAAAAATGGGCAGAAATTGCAAAATTGCCCCCACGTTCTGGTTAAAAGTGGCCATCAAAGGCCAAAGCATCCCCAGATTTGTTCCCCAAGGAGCCATAAAGGACCAGCACAGCCCCACAGCAAGGCCAGAAATGCCCCGGAGGAGAGAAATGCTCCAGTTTGGGGCAAAATCAGCTGGAAAGGGGAAAACCCCTGCGGGCTTGGGGCACAAATGGCCATAAAAGGCAGAACTGGGGATCCTGGGAAAAGCATCCTCCTCTCAGGGGGAAAAAGGGGATTAAAAGGCAAAAGCTGCCCAGATTTCCTGCAGAACGGCATGAGGAACCCAAAGCATCCTCCGAGGTGGGCACAAAGGCCGTAAAAGGATCAACAACGCCTGTATCTTGGGGAAAAGCGGCTGGAAAAGGGAAACCATCCCCATCCTGGGGCAGAAGTGGGCACCAGTGGGAAAACTGGCCCAGGCTTGGGGCAAAATGGGCCTAAAAGAACAAAGTCGACCCTGCTTTTGGGCAAAAATTGGCCCTAAAGGACAATATGGGTACAGCTCTGGAGCAAAATCAGCCCAAAGAGACAGAGCCAGCCTATCTTGGAGGCAAAAATTACCCTTAAAAGGCAAAGCAAGATCAAAAAGAGCAAAGCCAGCCCCGCTTTGGGGCAAAACAAAAAGAAAAAAAATGTCCTGAAAGGGCAAAGTGGGTCCAACTCTGGGGGAAAACTGGCCTGAAAGGGCAAAACCTGCCCTAACAGGGAAAAGACAGACCAGATTTGTGGAGAAATGTCGTAAATTTGTGGAAAAATGGGCCCACAAAGACAATGCATAGGTAGATGTGGGTCGGGAATGGCTGTAAGAGAGAAAACCACATCCAGATTGGGACAAAATGGACAAAAGAGGGCAAAACCTGCCCGGATTTAGAACAGAAATGGTGGTAAAAAGAAACCCCTGCCCTGATTTGGGGCAGAAAGGGCCCTAAAGGGCCCAAACTTCCCCACGTTGAGTGCATCAGAGGCCAGGCAGGGGAAGGGGGCACAAGCGGGGGCTGGTCCCCCGGGAAACCCCCCCCTGGGTGCAGCCGCTGGTGGGAGCGGAGATGAGCCCCCAGCACCGTTTTTGGCGCCGACTCCAACACCATGATAGGAACAACAAACACCAGCAGCAGCACCCACGGTGAGAGAGGGCAGCACAAAACCCCCCCGGCGCAGCCCCCTCCTCTGCGGGGCCGCACGCCCCAGCGCCCCAGCCTCAACTCCTCCCTCCCCCACCCCAAAATGCCCCAGAATTCCCAAAACAACCCAGATTTCGGGCAAGACTTCCACAGATTTTGGCCCTCGAGGCCCTAAAGGCCAAAATACCCCCACTTTGAGGAAAAACTGGCCCAAAAAGTCAAAGCCAGCCCAGCTTTGGGGAAAAAAGGCCTGAAAGAGCAAAGCTAGCTCTGCCTTGGGGCAAAACTGGCCTGAAAGGGTAAAGCCGGGGTATGGGCTTCGTGGAAGGGTGCTTGGGTGCCCTGGGGTGTGGGCTTCGTGGAAGGGTGCTTGGGTGCCCCATAAAGGCTCTTGGGTGCCTGGCAAGGGTGCAGGCTCCCTGCAAATGTAATATACCCCCCGATTTGGGGTGAAATTGCCCAGAAAGGGCAAAACACCTCCAGCTCTGCACCGAACTGGGAGAAAAAGGCCAAAGCATACAAAACTGGAGGGGAAAAAAAGGTGAAAAACTAAAGAGAACAAAAGATTTGTGGCAAAAGGGGCTGTAAAGGGGCCAAACTTCCCCATTTTGGAGGCAGGGGAAGAGGGCACAAGCGGGGGCTGGTCCCCCAGGAAAGGCCCCCCCGGGCGCAGCCGCTGGTGGGAGCGGAGCTGAGCCCCCACCACCATTTTTGGCACCGCCTGAAACACCGTGAGCAAGCCAACCAGCACCAGCAGCACCCACGGTGAGAGAGGGCAGCACAAAATCCCCCCGGCGCAGCCCCCTCCTCTGCGGGGCCGCACGCCCCAGCGCCCACAGCCTCAGCTCCTCCCTCCCCCACCCAAAAATGCCCCTCAAAAGGGGAAATAGAACCCCAGAATGGCTGTAAAACTGGGCAGAAATTGCAAAATCCCCCTCCTATCCTGGTTAAAAATGGCCATGAAAGGCCAAAGCACCCCCATTTTGGGGGGAAAAGTGCCTCTAAAAGGAAAACCACCCTCCCATTTCTCGCACAAAAGGCTCTCGGGTGGTAAAGCCTCCTCCTATTTCTGGCCACACTGGCAGGAAGAAATCAAAACATCCTCACGCCTACAGAAAAATGGCCCCAGGCAGAGATAAAAGTGCCGGGTGCGCTGGAACAGCCGGCAGAGAGGAAAACAGACCCCGATTTCAGGTGAAACTGGGCACAACCCCAAACCCATCCCCTCCTTGGGGCAGGAACAGCCAGAAAAGGAAAGGGGTTCCCATAGTTTTTGCCAAACTGCACCTAAAGGGTAAAGCCAGCCCCGATTTGGGTCAAGCAGGGACCAAAAGGGCAAAGGCGGCCCCGCTTTGTGGCAAAACTGCTCCAAAAGGGCAAAGCTTGCCCTGCTTTGGGGCAAAACTGTCTTGAAAGGGCAAATTGGGCCCAGCTTTGGGGCAAAATGGGCCCTAAAGGGAAAGGGGGCCCCGTTTTGGAGCAAAACTGACCTGAAAATGCAAAGTGTGCTGAGATCTGGGGGAAAACCATCCCAAAAGGGCAAAACCTGCCCTATAAGGGAAAGGTCGGATCAGCTTATAGGAAAACTGTCGTAAATTTGGGGAAAAAATAGCCCAAAATAAAAAGCATGGACAGATGTGGGGAGGGAATGGCTATAAGAGAAAAAAGATTTGGGGTAAAAGTGGCCGTAAAGGGCCCAAACTTTGCCATGTTGAGTGCGGCAGAGGCCAGGCAGGGGAAGAGGGCACAAGCGGGGGCTGGACCCCTGGGAAAGGCCCCCCTGGGTGCAGCCGCTGGTGGGAGCGGAGCTGAGCCCCTGGCAATGTTTTTGGCACCACCTGCAACACCGTGATAAAAACCCAAACCATAGGGATCGTACCAAGTATCAGTACCCACGGTGAGAGAGGGCAGCGCAAAATCCCCCGCCCAGCCCATGCCCACGTCACCACAGGCCCAGCTCCTCCCTCCCCAGCCCCAAAAGGCCCCAAAAAGGGGAAAATAACCCCCAAATTCTTCCAAACTTGGAAGAAAGTGCAAACCATTCCCAGAGTTGCCGTGCAAATATCCAGAAAAGGAAAAACCACCCCAAAGGTGGGGTGGGTCTGGGGGTAATAGGCAAAGGCGTGGTCATAGTGCAGGGCAAAATGAGATGGACAGGCAAAACTTCTCCAGATTTCCTGCAGAGCTGGCATGAGAAACCAAAAGCATCCCCAGATTTGAGGCAAAAGGGCACAGAAAGGGCAAAACATCCACAGGTTTGGGGGAAAAACATCCACAGGTTTGGGGGAAAAACATCCACAGGTTTGGGGGAAAAACATCCACAGGTTTGGGGGAAAAACATCCACAGGTTTGGGGGAAAAACATCACTAAAGGGCTAAAAAGGCCCCACTTTGAAGCAAAACCAGCCAAAAATGACAAAGTTGGCCCCTCTTTCCAGTAAAACCAGCCCAAAAGTGCAAAGTGGGGCCCAGTTTGAGGCAAAAATTGGCCCTAAAGGGCAAAGCTGGGCCTAAAAGGGCAAAGAGTACCCAGCTCTGTGGGGAAAAACCAACCTGGAAGAGTAAACCCGGCCCTAAAAGGGGAAGAGGGCACAAGCGGGGGCTGGTCCCCTGGGAAAGGCCCCCCTGGGCACAGCCGCTGGCGGGAGCAGAGCTGAGCCCCCGCCAACGTTTTTAGCACCGCCTGAAACACCGTGAGCAGTAGCACCAGTATAACCACCAGCACCCACAGTGAGAGAGGGCAGCACAAAATCCCCCCGGCACAGCCCCCTCCTCTGCAGGGCCACACGCCCCAGCGCCCACAGCCTCAGCTCCTCCCTCCCCCACCCCAAAATGCCCCAAATTGCTCAAAACAGACCCAGATTCAGGGCAAAACTGGCCTCAAGAGGCAAATTGTGGCCAGCACTGGTGCAAAACTGGCCCTAAAGGGCAATTCCAAAGCGGCTTTGGGGCAAAACCGGCCTGAAAGAGCAAAGCCAGGGTGTGGGCTCTGTGTAAGGGGCTTGGGTGCCCCATAAAGGCTCTTGGGTGCCTGGCAAGGGTGCAGGCTCCCTGCAAATGTAAAATACCCCCCGATTTGGGGTGAAATTGCCCAGAAAGGGCAAAACACCTCCAGCTCTGCACCGAACTGGGAGAAAAAGGCCAAAGCATACAAAACTGGAGGGGAAAAAAAGGTGAAAAACTAAAGAGAACAAAAGATTTGTGGCAAAAGGGGCCGTAAAGGGGCCAAACTTCCCCATTTTGGAAGCAGGGGAAGGGGGCACAAGCGGGGGTTGGTGCCCCAGGAAAGGCCCCCCCAAGCGCAGCCGCTGGCGAGAGCAGAGCTGAGCCCCTGGCACCGTTTTTGGCACCGCCTGAAACACCGTGAAAAATATTATTACCCCAATTAGCAGCACCCACGGTGAGAGAGGGCAGCACAAAATCCCCCCGGCGCAGCCCCCTCCTCTGCGGGGCCGCACGCCCCAGCACCCACAGCCTCAGCTCCTCCATCTCCCACAACAAAATCCCCAAAAATGCCCAAAACAGACTCAGATTTGCTGCTCAATTCCTTAAGAAGCTGTGAGCATCCCCATAGATCCCCCAAAAAAGCTCACCCGTGGCAAACATCCCCATCGCCAAAGGGCAACCGGCAAAAAAACCCCTTTTCCAAAAAAAAAAACCCCAAACCCCGGGGCCCAGCTTTGGGGCAAAAAAGGCCTGAAAGTCTAAAGCTGACCCAGATTTTGGGCTAAAAAAGCTCAAAGAGAAAGAGATGACCTTGCTTTAGGGCAAAACCAGCTCTAAAAGGGTAAAGCCTGGCCTGGTCTCCATGCCAGGGGTCTTGGGCTCCCTGCGAGGAGGGTTGGGGGCCATTGCAAAGGGACTTGGGTGCCCTGCAAAGGGGATTTTGGGCTCCCTGCAAGGGTCTGGGGATGCGGGCAAGGGGGCTTGGGTGCCCCATAAAGGCTCTTGGGTGCCTGGCAAGGGTGCAGGTTCCCTGCAAATGTGAAATACCCCCAGGTTTGGGGTAAAATTGCCCAGAAAGAGCAAAATACCCCCAGCTTTGCACCCAACTGGGAGAAAAAGGCCAAAGAGTACAAAACAGGAGGGGAAAAAAAGGTGAAAAAAATCAAGAGAACAAAAGATCTGTGGCAAAAGCGCACATAAAGGGGCCAAACTTCCCCATTTTGGAGGCAGGGGAAGAGGGCACAAGCAGGGGCTGGTCCCCCGGGAAAGGTCCCCCCGGGCACAGCCACTGCTGGGAGCGGAGCTGAGCCCCCACCAATGTTTTTGGCACCGCCTGAAACAACGTGATAACTCCCATGAAGATCATACCAAGTATCATCACCCACGGTGAGAGAGGGCAGCACAAAATCCCCCCGGCCCTGCCCACGCCCACATCATTGCAGGCCCCGCTCATCCCTCCCCAGCCCCTAAAGGCCTCCAAAAAGGGGAAAATAACCCCAGAATGTCTTCAAAACTCAGCAGAAAGTCCAAAACATCCCCAGATTTTTGCCATTGAGGGCCAAAATGCCCCCAGGCTTGGGGCAAGACTTCCTGGAAGGCAAAACCCTCCTTAGATTTGGAACAAAAGGGCTCAGAAAGGGCAAAACCTCCCCTTCTGTCAGTCAGAACTAGGCACAAGAGGCCAAACATCCCCATTATGGCAGAAAATGGGACACAAAAAGAAATATATCCCCAGATTTAGGGCAAAACCCTGCCAACTTTTCCCTTTCAGGCCAGGGTTGTGGCCAAAGCAGCCCAAAATGACAATGCAGGCCCCGCTTTGGGGCAAAGCCAGCTCGGCTCTGGGGCAAAACCATCCTTAGATGTGGTGCAAAAGGGCACAAAAGAGGCAAAAAATCCTCAGGTTTGGGGGAAAGCACCCATGGATTTTGGCCATTGAGGCAAAAAAAGTCCCCGCTTTGAGGCAAAACCAGCCTGAAAGGAAACCGGCCTTTGGAAAACTGGCCCAAAAGGGCAAAGCTAGCCAAGATTTGGTTCAAAACCAGCCCTAAAAGGGCAAATCCAGCCTCACTTTGGGGGAAAACCAGCCTGAAAGGGAAAAGCTGGCCTCATCATGGAGCAAAACCAGCTCAAAAGTGAGAATGGGCCCAGCTCTGGGGCAAAACCAGCCAGAAGGGGCCAAAGAGCCCAACCCTTGGCAGGGAAATGCTCGCAGATGGCAACAGCATCTTCATCTTCAGGGCAGAACCCATCCCGGAAGGAAAATAGCCCCAGATTTGGGGCAAAATCAGACCGAAAGAGCAAAACCTCTTTCCCTAAGTCCTGCAAGCGTGGCCCAAAGGGCACCGGATGCCCCGAGTTTGGGCCAAAATGACCACAAGGGGCAAAGCATCTGCCATGGTCTGCAGAACCGGCCCTGAATGGCAAAGGAATCAACTCTGTGGGGAAAAAAGGACCCTGAAGTGTTAAATATCCACACGTTCCATGCAAGAAGGGGTGTAAAAGGAACCCCCTGCCCCGATTTGGGGTAGAAAGGGCCCAAACTTCCCCATGTTGAGTGCATCAGAGGCCAGGCAGGGGAAGGGGGCACAAGCGGGGGCTGGTCCCACGGGAAAGGCCCCTTACAGGCGCAGCCGCTGGTGGGAGCGGTGCTGAGCCCCCACCACCATTTTTGGCACCGCCTCCAACACCGTGATAGGCACCAACCCAACCACTACCAGCACCCACGGTGAGAGAGGGCAGCACAAAATCCCCCCGGCGCAGCCCCCTCCTCTGCGGGGCCGCATGCCCCAGTGGCCACAGCCTCAGCTCCTCCCTCCCCCACCCCAAAAATGCGAAAAATGACCCCAGAATGTCTGCAAAACTGGGCAGAAATTGCAAAATTGCCCTCACATCCTGGTGAAAAATGGGCATCAAAGGCCAAAGCATCCCCAGATTTGTTCCTCCAGGGGCCGTAAAGGGCCAACACAGCCCCAGAGTGGGGCCAGAAATGCCCCGGAAGAGGGAAATCACAGAATTGCAGAATGGTTTGGGGTGGGAAGGGACGTTTAGGGTCACTCAGCCCAAACCCCTGCAGGCTGCTCTCCATCCCCTCAACCCCAAGCCTTGGGGGATCCCAGGGGTTGCCCCCACCCAGGGGAAGGACCTTGCCCTTGGCCTTGTTGACCCTCATGAGGTTCCCATGACCCCACTTCTCCAGCGGGTCCAGGTCCCTCTGGATGCCGTCCCATCCTTCTGGGGCATCAACCGCACCCCTCAGCTCGGGGGAAACTGGCTAAAGTGCCCCAGAGCTGGGGCAGGAATGGCCATGAGAGGCAAAGGGATCCCCACGGGGTGGGCCAAGCTGCCCCCGAGAGCCAACGATTGCCCCAGGTTGGGTCAGGAATGGCCCAAGGAGCCAAAGCATCGGCCAGGTTGGGCTGGGAAATGGCTGGGGGAGAGAAACCGTGCCCAGATCTGGGCAAAAATGTCAATACGGGACAAAATGTCCCCGGGTTTGGGGCAAAACATCCCCAGGTTTGCAGAGCTGAGCCCCCAGCAACGTTTTTGTCACCACCTGCAGCCCTGTGCCAGGCCAACCACCATCGTTACCCACGGTGAGAGAGGGCAGCACAAAATCCCCCCGGCGCAGCCCCCTCCTCTGCGGGGCCGCACGCCCCAGCGCCCACAGCCTCGGCTCCTCCCTCCCCCACCCCAAAATGCCACCAGAAGGCAAAAAATAAAACCAGATTTGAAGAAAAACCACTGCAAAAGGGGAAAACCAGCACTGCTTTGGGGCAAAACTGGCACAAAAAGGCAAATCTCGCTCCGGTTTGGGGCAAAACTGTCTGGAAAGGGCAAAACCGGGTTGTGGGCTTTGTGTAAGGGGGCTTGGGTGCTACGGAAAAGGTCCGGGCTGCGGGCAAGGGGGCTTAGGTCCCCATAAAGGCTCTGCGGTGCCTGGCAAGGGTGCGGGCTCCCTGCAAATGTAAAATAACCCGAGATTTGGGGTGAAATTGCCCAGAAAGGGAAAACACCTCCAGCTTTGCACCCAACGGGGAGAAAAAGGCCAAAGCATACAAAAACTGGAGGGGAAAAAAGGTGAAAAAATAAAGAGAACAAAAGATTTGTGGCAAAATCGGCTGCAAAGGGGCAAAACATCCCCATTTTGGAGGCAGGGGAAGAGGGCACAAGCAGGGGCTGGTCCCCCGGGAAAGGCCCCCCCCGGGCGCAGCCGCTGGCGGGAGTGGAGCTGAGCCCCCACCACCGTTTTTGGCACCGCCTCCAACACCGTGATAGGCACGCAACAACCAGGACCAGCACCCACGGTGAGAGAGGGCAACACAAAATCCCCCCGGCGCAGCCCCCTCCTCTGCGGGGCCGCACGCCCCAGCGGCCACAGCCTCAGCTCCTCCCTCCCCCACCCCAAATATCTCCAAATGTAGCCCAAACAGACCCAGAGTTGCTGCTCAGTTGCGTCAAAAAGGCCACAAACATCCCCATATTCCCCACAAAAATAGCCCACCCGTGGCAAACATCCCCATCTCTGCAGCCAAACTGGCCAGGAGATGCAAAACATCCCCGGATTTTCACCAGAAGCTGCCAGAAAGTCCAAAGCATCCCCAGGTTTGGGGCAAAACGTCCCCAGGTTTGGGCCATCGAGGGTCAAAACAACCCCAGGCTTGGGGCAAGACTTCCTGGAAGGCAAAACCCTCCCTAGATTTGGGGGCAAAGGGGCTCAGAAAGGGCAAAACATCCTGCTGGGTCAGGCAGAACGGGGCATAAGAGGCCAAAAATACTTGTTGTGGGGCAAAACAGGACAGAAAAAGACAAATATCCCCAGGTTTGGGACAAAACCAGCCAGATGTGGGGTAAAAACTCTTCCAGCTTTGGGCAAAACTGGCCTGAAGAGGTAAATCCAGCCCAATTGGTGCAAAACTGGTCCACAAAATATTTGGGGCAAAACTGGCCATAAAGGGGCCAAACTTCCCCATTTTGGAGGCAGGGGAAGAGGGCACAAGCGGGGGCTGGTCCCCCGGGAAAGGCCCCCCCGGGCGCAGCCGCTGGCGAGAGCAGAGCTGAGCCCCCGCCAACGTTTTTGGCAATGCCTGAAACACTGTGAGCAGCATAAGCACAACTACCCCAAGCACAAACAGCAGAAGAACCCACGGTGAGAGAGGGCAGCACAAAATCCCCCCGGCGCAGCCCCCTCTGCGGGGCCGCACACCCCGCGCCCCAGCCTCAGCTCCTCCCTCCCCCACCCCAAAATGCCCCCAATCCCCAAAACAGACCCAGATTTGTGGTAGATCTGGCCCTGAACGGGCAAAGCTGGCCCCACTTTGGGGCAAAACCGACCATATTTGGGGTAAAACTCGCACAACTTGGGGCAAAACTGGCCCAGAGAGGTAAGTCCAGCCCATATTGGTGCAAAACTGGTCCTAACGGGCAATTCCAAAGTGGCTTTGGGGCAAAAGTGGCCTGAAAGAGTCACGCTGGGTATAGGCTCAATGCAAGGGTTCTTCGGTGCTAGGGAAAATTCCCAGCTGCAGGCAAGGGGGCTTGGGTGCCCCATAAAGGCTCTTGGGTGCCTGGCAAGGGTGCAGGCTCCCTGCAAATGTAAAATACCCCAGGATTTGGGATGAAATTGCCCAGAAAGGGCAAAATACCCCCAGCTTTGCACCCAACGGGGAGAAAAAGGCCAAAGCGTACAAAACTGGAGGGGAAAAAAGGTGAAAAAATAAAGAGAACAAAATATCTGTGGCAAAACCTGTCATAAAGAGGCCAAACTTCCCCATTTTGGAGGCAGGGGAAGAGGGCAGAAGCGGGGGCTGGTCCCCCGGGAAAGACCCCCCCAGGCGCAGCTGCTGGTGGGAGCAGAGCTGAGCCTCTGGCACCATTTTTGGCACAGCCTGCACCACTGTGAGGGGCCGCAGCACCACTCCAGCCCCCGTCCCAGCCACCAGCAGCAGCCACGGTGAGAGAGGGCAGTACAAAATCCCCCCACCCAGCCCTTCCCCGATCGGCAGGCCCAGGTCCCTTCCCCCCCAACCCCAAAAAAAAATACCCCCAAAATGGCTTCAAAACTCGGCAGAAAGTCCAAAACATCCCTAGGTTTGGGGCAAAACATCCCCAGGTTTGGGCCATCGAGGGCCAAAACGCCCCCAGGCTTGGGGCAAGTCTTGCTGGAAGGCAAAACCCTCCTTAGATTTGGGGCAAAGGGGCAGAAAGGGCAAAGCATCCTCAGATTTGGAGCAAAACTGGCCCTAAAGGGTAAAACCATTCCTGAAGTTGGGGTACAAGTTTTTTTTCCTCGGGGGAAAGTGTCCCCAGGGTGGTGGCAACAATGGCCCAAACTCAAACACTCCCTGTGTTCAGGACAAAAACGCATCTCAACACAACGGCGTTCCCCCATCATGATAAAGAAGTGGCCATAAAGGGCCCAAAAGGGTCATAAATGATCTCAAACGGCTTCTGGATTTGGGTAAAAACCATCCCAAAAGGGAAACTTGGCTGGGTTGAGGCAGAAGCTTCCAGAAAAAGGGAAAAGAGCACAACTACCATCAGCAGCCCCAGATTTGGGGCTAAAATGGCCCCAAAGGGCCAAAGCATCCCCAGGGGCCGGGCAAAGCTGGGCCTAAGAGGGAAAGCGTGGGCAGATGTGGGTGGGGAATGGCTGTGAGAGAGAAACCATGCCCAGATTGGGGCAAAAATGGCCAAAATAGGGCAAAACCTGCCCTGATTTAGAGCATGAATGCTTGTAAAAAGAAATCCATGCCCCGATTTATCACAGAAAGGGAAAAGAAACAGTAAAACATTGGTAAATTTGAGGGAAAAACATGCAGAGGTTTTGGGCATAACCAGCCCTAAAGAGCAAACCAGGCCTCACTTTGAGGCAAAACCAGCCCAAAATGGAAAAGCCAGCCCTGCTTTTAGGTAAAACTGGCCTCAAAAAGCAAAGCCGGACCCAAAGGGCAAAACATCCCCAGGTTTGGGGTAAAAGTGGCCATAAAGGGGCAAAACTTCCCCATTTTGGAGGCAGGGGAAGAGAGCACATGCAGGGCTGGTCCCCCGGGAAAAGCCCCCCCGGGCACAGCCGCTGGTGGGAGCGGAGCTGAGCCCCCACCACCGTTTTTGGCACCGCCTCCAGCACTGTGAGCAGTACAACCACTACAACCAGCAGCACCCACGGTGAGAGAGGGCAGCACAAAATCCCCCCGGCGCAGCCCCCTCCTCTGCAGGGCCACACGCCCCAGCGCCCACAGCCTCAGCTCCTCCCTCCCCCACCACAACATCCCCCTCAAAAGGGGAACAATAACCCCAGAATGGCTGCAAAATTCATCAAAATGGGAGATCAAGGGCAAAAAATCCCCAGATTTCACTCGGGTTTGGCCCTGGAGGAGGAATCGTCCCCAGATCCGGCCAAAACTGGGCAGAAAAGGCAAAGCACCCCAAGAGCGACTAAAAGTGCGGATACAAGCCCAAAAGACGACCCCACGAGCAGCCAAAATGTCAGAGTGCAAAATGCGCATGGATTTGGGGCAAAAAGGGACATAAAAGGCAAAGGGTCCCAAGGCTTCCGGGAAAGCCGGGCAGGAAAACCTAAAGCGTCCCCCTGTTGGAAGCAAAACTGGGCTGAAATGTAAAACGCCCCCAGATTGGGGGTGCAATTGCCCAGAAAGGGTAAAACACCCCCAGATTTGCACCAAACGGGGAGAAAAAGGCAAAAGCGTAGAAAAATGAAGGGGAAAAAAGGTGAAAAAATAAACAGAACAGTAGATTTGGGGCAAAAGCGGCTGAAAAGGCGCAAGACTTGCCCATCTTGGAGGCAGGGGAAGAGGGCACAAGCAGGGGCTGGTCCCCCGGGAAAGGCCCCCCCGGGCGCAGCCGCTGGCGAGAGCAGAGCTGAGCCCCCGCCAACGTTTTTGGCACTGCCTGAAACGCCGTGACTAGAAACAACACAATCAAAGCCACAACCACCCACAGTGAGAGAGGGCAGCACAAAATCCCCCCCAGCGCAGCCCCCTCCTCTGCGGGGCCGCACACCCCAGCGGCCACAGCCTCAGCTCCTCCCTCCCCCACCCCAAAATGCCCCCAGAATCCCCAAAACAGACCCAGATTTGTGGTAGATCTGGCCCTGAACGGGCAAAGCTGGCCCCACTTTGGGGCAAAACCGACCATATTTGGAGTAAAACTCGCACAACTTGGGGCAAAACTGGCCCAGAGAGGTAAGTCCAGCCCATATTGGTGCAAAACTGGTCCTAACGGGCAATTCCAAAGTGGCTTTGGGGCAAAAGTGGCCTGAAAGAGAAAAGCTGGGGTGTAGGCTCGTTGCAAGGGTTCTTCGGTGCTAGGGAATATGTCCCGGCTGCGGGCAAGGGGGCTTGGGTGCCCCATAAAGGCTCTTGGGTGCCTGGCAAGGGTGCGGGCTCCCTGCAAATGTAATATAACCCCAGGTTTGGGGTGAAATTGCCCAGAAAGGGCAAAACACCCCCAGCTTTGCACCCAACGGGGAGAAAAAGGCAAAAGCGTAGGAAAACTGGAGGGGAAAAAAGGTGAAAAAATAAAGAGAACATAAGATTTGTGGCAAAACTGGCAGTGAAGGGACAAGACTTGCCCATTTTGGAGGCAGGGGAAGAGGGCAGAAGCGGGGGCTGGTCCTCTGGGAAAGGCCCCCCCCGGGCGCAGCCGCTGGCGGGAGCGGAGCTGAGCCCCCGCCAACGTTTTTGGCAATGCCTGAACCATCGTGAGCGACAAGATCAGCCCAGCTATCACGATCAGCCACGGTGAGAGAGGGCAGCACAAAATCCCCCCGGCGCAGCCCCCTCCTCTGTGGGGCCGCACGCCCCAGCGGCCACAGCCTCAGCTCCTCCCTCCCCCACCCCAAATATCTCCAAATGTGGCCCAAACAGACCCAGAGTTGCTGCTCAGTTGCGTCAAAAAGGCCACAAACATCCCCATATTCCCCACAAAAATAGCCCACCCGTGGCAAACATCCCCATCTCTGCAGCCAAACTGGCCAGGAGATGCAAAACATCCTGGAAAGGACATACTAGTCCAAAAGTCCCCAGCTTTGGGGGAAAATCACCCAGATTCGGAGGAAAAGCAGCCCAGTGATGGGGCAAAACTGGCCAAAAGAGGCAAATTTGACCCAGCGTTACTGCAAAACTGGACCTAAGGGGCCAAGCCAGGCCAGCTCTGGAGAAAAATGGGCCGACAAAGACAAAGCATGGGCAGATTTGGGTCGAGAATAGCTGTAAGAGAAAAAACCATGCCCAGATTGGGACAAAATGGACAAAAGAGGGCAAAACCTGCCCCAATTTAGAGCAGAAATGGTGGTAAAAAGAAACCCCTGCCCCGATTTGGGGCAGAAAGGGCCCTAAAGGGCCCAAACTTCCCCATGTTGAGTGCGGCAGAGGCCAGGCAGGGGAAGAGGGCACAAGCGGGGGCTGGTCCTCCAGGAAAGGCCCCCCCGGGCGCAGCCGCTGGCGGGAGCGGAGCTGAGCCCCCACCACCGTTTTTGGCACCGCCTGAAACACTGTGATAGGCACCATAAGAACCACTACCAGCACCCACGGTGAGAGAGGGCAGCACAAGATCCCCCTGTCCCACCCCATGCCCATGTCACCGCAGGCCCAGCTCCTCCCCCCCCACCCCAAAAATCCCAAAAAAGGGAAAAAAAACCCCAAAGTGGCTTCAAAAGTCAGTAGAAATCTAAAACATCCCCAGGTTTGGGCCATCGAGGGCCAAAACACCCCCAGGCTTGGGGCAAGACTTCCTGGAAGGCAAAACCCTCCTTAGATTTGGGGCAAAACAGCTCAGAAAGGGCAAAACATCCCCCTCTGTCAGGCAGAACTGGGCACAAGAGGCCAAAAATCCCCATTGTGGAGCAAAAAAGGACAGAAAAAGTAAAATATCCCCAGGTTTGGGGCTAAAGCAGTGCAGGAGGATAAAGCAGGCCAGGCTTTAGGGCACAACTGGCCCAAAGAGGCAAAACAGACTCAGCTCTGGGGTAAAATTGTCCTTTAAGGGCATAGCTGGCCCCCATTTGGGGCAAAACCGTGCCAAAAGAGCAAAGCCAGGCCTGGGCTCCCTGCCAGGGGTCTGAGGCTCCGTGCGAGGAGGGTTGGGGGCCATTGCAAAGGGACCTGGGTGCCCTGCAAAGGGGATTTTGGGCTCCCTGCAAGGGTCCGGGGATGCGGGCAAGGGGGGCTTAGGTGCCCCATAAAGGCTCTTGGGTGCCTGGCAAGGGTGCGGGCTCCCTGCAAATGTAATATAACCCCAGGTTTGGGGTGAAATTGCCCAGAAAGGGCAAAATACCCCCAGCTTTGCACCCAACGGGGAGAAAAAGGCCAAAGCGTACAAAAACTGGAGGGGAAAAAAGGTGAAAAAAATCAAGGGAACAGAAGATCTGTGGCAAAACCTGTCGTAAAGGGGCCAAGCTTCCCCATTTTGGAGGCAAGGGAAGAGGGCACAAGTGGGGGCTGGTCCCCCAGGAAAGGCCCCCCCGGGTGCAGCCGCTGGAGGGAGCAGAGCTGAGCCCCCACCACCGTTTTTGGCACCGCCTCCAACACCGTGATCACCATAATTACCGCTACCAGCACCCACGGTGAGAGAGGGCAGCACAAAATCCCCCCGGCACAGCCCCCTCCTCTGCGGGGCCGCACGCCCCAGCGGCCACAGCCTCAGCTCCTCCCTCCCCCACCCCAAAATGCTCCCAGAAGATCCAAAACATCCCCGGTTTGGGGAAAGGGGGGGCAGAATGGCCAAAGGGAAAACCCCTTTGGGGACAATTGGCCATAAAGGTTCCAAGCGTCCCCAGACTGGCTGCAAAGGTGCCCAGAAAGGGGGAAACTGGCCCAAAGTGCCCCAGAGCTGGGGCAGGAATGGCCCTGAGAGGCAAAGGGATCCCCACGGGGTGGGCCAAGCTGCCCCCGAGAGCCAACGATTGCCCCAGGCTGGGTCAGGAATGGCCCAAGGAGCCAAAGCATCGGCCAGGTTGGGCTGGGAAATGGCTGGGGGAGAGAAACCGTGCCCAGATCTGGGCAAAAATGTCAATACGGGACAAAATGTCCCCGGGTTTGGGGCAAAACATCCCCAGGTTTGCAGAGCTGAGCCCCCAGCAACGTTTTTGTCACCACCTGCAGCCCTGTGCCAGGCCAACCACCATCGTTACCCACGGTGAGAGAGGGCAGCACAAAATCCCCCCGGCGCAGCCCCCTCCTCTGTGGGGCCGCACGCCCCAGCGCCCACAGCCTCGGCTCCTCCCTCCCCCACCCCAAATTGCCCCTCAAAACCTCAAAAAATAACGCCACAATGGCTGCAAAAATGGGCAGAAATTGCAAAATTGCCCCCACGTTCTGGTTAAAAGTGGCCATCAAAGGCCAAAGCATCCCCAGATTTGTTCCCCAAGGAGCCATAAAGGGCCAACACAGCCCCAGAGTGGGGCCAGGAATACCCCAGCTTGGGGTAAAATCAGCTGGATAGGGGAAAAACCCCTGTGGGCTTGGGGCAGAAATGGCCATAAAAGGCAGAACTGGGGATCCTGGGAAAAGCATCCTCCTCTCAGGGGGAAAAGGGGGATTAAAAGGCAAAAGCTCCCAGAGCATCCTCCGAGGTGGGCACAAAGGCCATAAAAGGATCAACAACGCCTGTATCTTGGAGAAAAGCGGCCGGAAAAGGGAAATCCTGGGGCAGGAATGGGCACCAATGGAAAACTGGCCCGGGGGGCTAAGGAGCCATCAGAGCCCAAAGTGAGCTCCTCACGGGAGCAAAATTGGCCCGAAAGGGGCAAAGAGCCCAACCCTTGGCAGGGAAATGCTCACAGATGGCAACAGCATCTTTTCTTCAGGGCAAAACCCTTCCTGGAAGAAAAGCAGCCCCAGTTTGGGGGCAAAACTGGCCCAAAGAGGTAAATCCGCACCAGTGTTGGTGCAAAACTGGCCCTAAAGGGCAATTCCAACGCAGCTTTGGGGCAAAACTGGCCTGAAAGGGCAAAGGCAGGGTGTGGGCTCCATGCAAGGGTGCTTGGGTGCCCCATAAAGGCTCTTGGGTGCCTGGCAAGGGTGCGGGCTCCCTGCAAATGTAAAATACCCCAGGATTTGGGGTGAAATTGCCCAGAAAGGGCAAAACACCCCCAGCTTTGCACCCAACGGGGAGAAACAGGCAAAAGCGTAGGAAAACTGGAGGGGAAAAAAGGTGAAAAAAAAATCAAGAGAACAGAAGATCTGTGGCAAAAGCGCGCATAAAGGGCCCAAACTTCCCCATTTTGGAGGCAGGGGAAGAGGGCACAAGCGGGGGCTGTTCCCCTGGGAAAGGCCCCCCCCGGGCGCAGCCGGTGGCAGGAGCGGAGCTGAGCCCCTGGCACCGTTTTTGGCACCGCCTGAAACACCGTGACAAGTAACTCTACCAGGAACTCCCTTACAACCCCAAGCACCAGAAGCACCCACGGTGAGAGAGGGCAGCACAAAATCCCCCCGGCGCAGCCCCCTCCTCTGCGGGGCCGCACGCCCCAGCGCCCACAGCCTCAGCTCCTCCATCTCCCACAACAAAATCCCCAAAAATGCCCAAAACAGACCCAGATTTGCTGCTCAATTCCTTAAGAAGCTGTGAGCATCTCCATATTTCCCCAAGAAAAAGCCCACCCGTGGCAAACATCCCCATCTCTGCAGCCAAACTGGCCAGGAGATGCAAAACATCCCTCGGATTTTCACCAAAAGCTGCCAGAAAGTCCAAACCATCCCCAGGTTTGGGGCAAAATATCCCAAGGTTTAATTCCAGGCAAAACCCTCCTTAGATTTGGGGCAAAAGGGCTCAGAAAGGGCAAAACATCCCCCTCTGTCAGGCAGAACGGGGCATAAGAGGCCAAAGATCTCCAGTTTGGGGCAAAACAGGACAGAAAAAGAAAAATATCCCCAGGTTTGGGGCAAAACTGGCCCAAAAGGAAAATGCCAGCCCATCTTTATGGAAAACCAGACAAGTTTTGGGGGATAAGGTTTTGGGGCAAAAATTGGCCCTAATGGGCAAGGCAGGTCCAGCTTTGGGGCAAAAATGGCCCGATAGGGCAAAGCCAGTCTAGCTCTGGGGCAAAACCATTCTTACATTTGGGGCAAAAGGACACAGTACGGGGAAAACATCCTCAGGTTTGGGAGAAAACATCGCCAGATCTTGGCAATCAAGGCCGTCAAGGGCAAAGCCGGCAAAATTTGGCAGAAAACCCTCTTTGAGGCAAAAATTGCAGGCCCAGCTCTGGGGAAAAAACTGTCCTCAAAGGGCAAAACCTGACCAAAATAGTAAAGGCCAGCCCAGCTTTGGGAAGAAATGTCATAAACTTGGGAAAAAATGGGTCCACGAAGAGAGATTTGGGTTGAGAACGGCTGTAAGCTTGGGGCAAGACTTCTTGGAAGGCAAAACCCTCATTGGATTTTGGTCGAAATGGCTCAGAAGGGGCAAAACATCCCCCTCTGTCAGGCAGAACTGGGCACAAAAGGCCAAACGTCCCCATGGTGGGGCAAAACAAGCCAAGAAAAAGAAAAATATCCCCAGCTTTGGGGCAAAACAGGCCCAAAGAGTTAAAACGGACTCAGCTTTGGGGCAAAATTGTCCTTTATGGGCAGAGCTGTCCCCAATTTTGGGCAAAAATGGACCGAAAGGGAAAAAGGAAAAAACCCTAAAGGGCAAAGCCAGGTCTAAAAGGGCAAAGCGGGGCCAGCTCTGAGGGGAAAACCCAAAAGGGCAAAGCCAGCCCCACTTTGGGGTAAAACCAGCCCGAAAGGGCAAAGCCGGCCCCGCTTTGGGGCAAAACTGGGCCTAAAAGGCAAAGCCGGCCCCGCTTTGGGGACAAACTGGCCTGAAAGGGCAAAGCCGGGGTGTGGGCTCCATGCAAGGGTGCTTGGGTGCTGTAGAAAAGGTCCGGGCTTTGGGCAAGGGGCCTTGGGTGCCCCATAAAGGCTCTTGGGCACCTTGCAAGGGCTCTTGGGTGCTACAGAAATGGTCCAGGCTCCATGCAAAGGGTTCTTGGGTGCCTTGGAGGCTTCTGGGCTCCACACAAGGGTGCTTGGGTGCTATGGAAAGGGTCTGGGCTCCATGCAAGGGCTCTTGGGTGCTACGAAATGGTCCCAGCCTCCACACAGAGGGTGCTTGGGTGCCCTAGAAAGGCTCTTGGGTGCTACAGAAAGGGTCCAGGCTCCATGCAAAGGGATCTTGGGTGCCTTGGAAGCATCTGGACTCCATGCAATGGATCTTGGGTGCTACTGAAAGGGTCCAGGCTCCATGCAAACGGCTCTTGGGTGCCTTGGAAGCTTCTGGGCTCCACAAGGGTTGGTTGCTAGGAAAGGGTCTAGGCTCCACGCAAAGGTCCTTGGATGCTTTAGAAAAGGCCCAGGCTGCGAGCAAGGGGGCTTGGGTGCTACAGAAAGGGTCCAGGCTCCATGGAAAGGGCTCTTGGGTGCCCCGTAAAGGCTTTTGGGTGCCTTGGAAGCATCTGGGCTCTATGCAAGGGCTCTTGGGTGCTATGGAAAGGGTCCAGGCTCCATGCAAAGGGTTCTTGGGTGCCTTGGAAGCTTCTGGGCTCCACACAAGGGTGCTTGGGTGCTACAGAAGGGGTCCAGGCTCCATGTAGAGGGCTCTTGGGTGCCCTATAATGGCTTTTGGGTGCCTTGGAAGCCTCTTGGCTCTGTGCTGCAGCTCTTGGGCACCACGTCAAGGGGCCCGGGCTCCAAGCAGAGCACCGGACGCACCGGTTGCCTCCGCTCGAGCGTGGCAAAGGGCTGCCAGACCTCACCGCCCTCCACCTCCCCCGGCTATGCCGGCAGCCGAGGGGTGGTTGGTGGTTTTTGGCCGGCGGCACGCAGGGCCGGCGCCACCGTGAGCAGCTTTCGCGCAGTAGTAGGTGGCCGTGTCGTCGTCCCTGAGGCTGCTCATCTGCAGCGTGAGCGTGCTCCGGGAGTTGTCCCTGGAGATGGTGAAGCGCCCTTGCACCGCCGGCGCGTAGCTTGCGCTACCACCGCTGTTCATACCCGCGACCCACTCCAGCCCCTTCCCGGGCGCCTGGCGCGCCCATTCCATGCCGTAGCCGCTGAAGGTGAAGCCGGAGGCCTGGCAGAGGAGGGTGAGGGACCCCCCGGGTGTCTGGAGGCCCCCTCCGGACTCGACCAGCTGCACGGCCGCCCGCAGCCCTGGGGAGGGAGGAAGGACAGAATTCAGTCGCCCGCTCCCGGCATCGCCCCCCGCCCAAAATTCATCCGCGCCCAGGGAGGGGGTCAGCGGGGCCGGTTCCTACCTGGGAGGGCTGCGAGGAGGAGGAGGAAGGTGGAGGCCAAGTGGATGCCCATGGCGAAGAGGAGGGTAGGGGTGACCGGGGATGTGCCACCATGGTGGGCGCCGGGGTTTTTAAAGGCCTCGAGCACCCGGGGGGATTTGCATGGGAGGGATTTGCCCCCGCCCCCTTTGCTCTGTTTTAATTGCAAATCTCGGCCAGCTGCTCGTTAGCGGTGGGGATTTGAGATTGGCTTAATTGCAAGCTCGGCCGAGCAGCTTGTTTACGCCGAAGGCTTGGGGCCCCTGGGCCTCGGGGGGGGGGGGGGGGGGGGGGGGGGGGGGGGGAATGGGGCGCAGGTGTGCGCCCAATTCTTTAATTGCAGACTCCCCAGGGAATTAATCACCCACGGATGACGAATTAATTAATTGCAAGCCAGGCAGCGAACCTGCACTTGTTTTTTATTGAATTAATTATGGCAAGCTGCAGCGACCCTTACATTGTTTTTTATGTCAATTAATTAATTGCAAGCCCGCAGTGAGCCCTTACATTGTTTTTTATGTTGATAATTAATTAATTGCAAGCAATGCAGCGAGCCCTTACATTGTTTTTTATGTTCAATTAATTAATTGCAAGCCCTGCAGTGAGCCCTTACATCGATTTTATAGTGAATTAATTAATTGCAAGCAATGCAGCGAGCCCTTACATTGTTTTTTATGTTAATAATTAATTAATTGCAAGCACTGCAGTGAGCCCTTACATTGTATTTTATGTGAATTAATTAATTGCAAGAAATGCAGCGAGCCCTTACATTGTTTTGTATGTCGAATTAATTAATTAATTGCAAGCTCTGCAGTGAACCCTTACATTGTTTTTTATGTTCAATTAATTAATTGCAAGCCCTGCAGTGAGCCCTTAAATAGATTTTATAGTGAATTAATTAATTGCAAGCAATGCAGCGAGCCCTTACATTGTTTTTTATGTTCAATTAATTAATTAATTGCAAGCAATGCAGCGAGCCCTTACATTGTTTTTTATGTTGAGTTAATTAATTAATTGCAAGCAATGCAGCGAGCCCTTATGTCAATTTTATACTGAATTAATTAGTTAATTAATTAATTGCAAGCCCTGTGAGCCCTTATCAATTCTTTGCAATGAATTAATTAATTGCACACCCTGCTGTGCCCGATATGTCAATTATTTGCACTGATTAATTTAATTCAAGCTCTGCAGCAAGCCCTTACATTGTTTTTTATGTTGAATTAATTAATTGCAAGCTCTCCCGTGCCCTGATTAATTATTTATATTGAATTAATTAATTGCAAGGCCTGCCATGAGCCCTTATATCATTTTTATACTGAATTAATTAATTGCAAGATCTGCAGCTCTCCCTTATGTTTTATTTACCCTGAATTAATTAATTGCAAGCCCTACAGAGCCCTGATTAATTATTTACCCTGATTAATTTAATTGCAGTCTCCATAGTGAGCCCTTATATCATTTTTATACTGAATTAATTAATTGCAAGCCCTGCAGAGCCCTGATTAATTATTTACCCTGAATTAATTAATTGCAAGCCCTGCAGAGCCCTGATTAATGATTTACCCTGAATTAATTAATTGCAAGCCCTGCCGTGCCCTGATTAATGATTTACCCTGAATTAATTAATTGCAAGCCCTGCGCCCTGATTAACCCTGAATTAATTAATTGCAAG
>JAXBDB010000030.1:39108-58741 GCA_034008185.1 Gorsachius magnificus | reverse complement strand
CCTGGCTGCCGCGAAGGAGAAGTCGGGGTCTCCCAAGATGGCGATTTCGGGATGAGCCAAACCGTGCCGCGCCGCGCCGCGGAGGAGTTCACCGTCGTGATGACCTCGTTCCCACCAGGGTGGGAGATCGGGGCCCGGCGGGGGACACAGGGCCAGGCGGGCGGGGAGGAGGGGGTGACGCAGGACCTGCTCGCGGAGGAGACGGAGGAGGGACAAGCGGCGGAGCCCGCGGGCAGCTCGGCCGGCGGAGACGGGCGAGACGGGGACGGAGGGGTCGGGAGGTTCTGGAAGAGGAGAAGAAAAGGCGTGAGTTGGCCAACGGCACCGTTGAGCTGGGCAACAACACCCTGGTGGTCAATGCCGTCATCAGCCCCGGGGTGGTGGCAACGGCACCCCTGGGGTTGGCCACACCGGTGGTCAAGGCTTGGTTGGTCAACACCATCGTTGGGGTGGTCAACGGCACCCTCAGGGTTGGCCCCTCAGGGTTGGCCTCAGCCTTGGGGTGGTCAACGGCACCTCAGGGTTGGCCATCAGCATTGGGTTGGTCAATGGCACCCTTGGCGTTGGCCATCAGCCTTGGGTTGGTCAATGGAGCCCTTGGGTTGGGGAATGGCACCCTTGGCGTTGGCCATCAGCCTTGGGTTGGTCAATGGCACCCTTGGGTTGGTCAATGGCACCCTTGGCGTTGGCCAATCACACCCTTGGGTTGGTCAATGACACCCTTGGGTTGGCAATGACACCCTTGGGTTGGGCAATGAGCCCTTGGGTTGGGCAATGGAGCCCTTGGGTTGGGCAATGGCACCCTTGGGTTGGGCAACGGCACCCTGGTGGTCAATGACATCATTGGGGTGGTCAACGGCACCCTTGGGTTGGCCAACGGCCTCGTTGGGTTGGTCAATGGAGCCCTTGGGGTCATCAACAGCGTTGAGTTGGTCAACAGCAATGTTGGAAATGTGCTCAACCCAATGGAGATATCTCCAACCCCAACCCCATGGCGATGTCCCCAACCCCAACCCCAACCCCATGGAGATGCCTCCAACCCCATGGAGATGTCTCCAACCCCAAGCCCAACCCCATGGAGATGCCTCCAACCCCAAACCCAACCTCATGGACATGCCTCCAACCCCAACCCCATGGAGATGCCTCCAACCCCATGGAGATGCCTCCAACCCCAACCCCAACCCCAAAGCCCAACCCCATGGAGATGCTCCAACCCCAAGCCCAACCCCATGGAGATGCCTCCAACCCCAACCCCAACCCCATGGAGATGCCTCCAACCCCATGGAGATGCCTCCAACCCCAAGCCCAACCCCATGGAGATGCCTCCAACCCCAACCAACCCCATGGAGATGCTCCAACCCCAACCCCAACCCCATGGAGATGCCTCCAACCCCATGGAGATGCCTCCAACCCCAACCCCAACCCCATGGAGATGCCTCCAACCCCATGGAGATGCCTCCAACCCCAAGCCCAACCTCATGGAGATGCCTCAACCAACCCCAACCCCTGGAGAGCTCCAACCCCATGGAGATGCCTCCAACCCCATGGAGATGCCTCCAACCCCAACCCCAACCCCATGGAGATGCCCCCAACCTCCTGACCAGATCCTCAACTCCCCTAGAACCTCCCCCCCCACCCTATCGGGGTGTCCCTGTCCCCCCCCAAATATCGGGGTGCCCCCGTACCGTCTCCGGGGGCGGGCGGCAAGCGGCAAACTTGTCGGCACATGGCGACGAAAGCGTGGAAGAACTTGGTGAGGTTCTCGTCCGTCTTCTTCTCCAAACCGGCCAAGGCGCGGAAACGAGCCCAACGGAACGCCCGCCCTCGGGTTCCACCTCCACCCCGAAGGTGGAGGCCACCCGGTAAAAATCCGCCTGCTCCCGCCGGGTCCACCTGCACCCCAAAAAAATAAAGGGGGGGGAAGGGGTTGGGATCTCCAAAATAGGAGAGATGGAGGTTCCTGGACCTCAAAACCACCAAGGGTGGAGATCTTGCACCCCAGAACGTCGATTATGGGGTCCTTGCACCCCAAAATTCCAAGGATGGAGACCTGCACCCCAGAACATCCATTAGGGGGTTCCTGGACCTCAAAACCATCAATGATGGAGACCTTGCGCCCCAGAACATCGATTAGGGGGTCCCTGCACTCCAAACTTCCAAGGATGGAGACCCTGCACCCCAGAACATCCATTAGGGGGTTCCTGGACCTCAAAACCACCAATGATGGAGATCTTGCACCCCAGAACGTCGATTATGGGGTCCTTGCACCCCAAAATTCCAGGGGTGGAGACCTTGCACCCCAGAACATCCATTAGGGGGTCCCTGCACCCCAAAATTCCAAGGATGGAGACCTTGCACCCCAGAACATCGATTATGGGCCCTTGCACCCCAAAATTCCAGGGGTGGAGACCTTGCACCCCAGAACATCGATTATGGGGTCCCTGCACCCCAAAAAACGAGTTAGGGGGTTCCTGGACCTCAAACCCACCAATGCTGGAGACCCTGCACCCCAAAACATCACTTATGGGGTTGCACCCCAGAACATCGATTATGGGGTCCCTGCACCCCAAAATTCCAGAGGTGGAGACCTTGCACCCCAGAACATCATTAGGGGTCCCAGCCCCCCCAAAACTCACTGGGGTGACCTCCCAGCCCCCCCAGCCCCCCAAAACCCCCCGTGTGACCTCCCAGCCCCCCCAAAACTCACTCGGGTGACCTCCCAGCCCCCCCCAGGCCCAGCCCCCAAAACCCCACTGGAGTGACCTCCCAGCCCTCCCAGCCCCCCCAAAACCCCCCTGTACGACCTCCCAGCCCCCCCAAACTCACTCAGGTGACCTCCCAGCCCCCCAAAACCCCCTGTTGACCTCCCAGCCCCCCCAAAACTTACTCAGCGTGTGACCTCCCAGCCCCCCTAGCCCCCCAATACCCCCCTGTACGACCTCCCAGCGCCCCCCAAAACTCACTCGTGTGACCTCCCAGCCCCCCCAAAACTCACTCAGGTGACCTCCCAGCCCCCCAAAACCCCCCTGTATGACCTCCCAGCCCCCCCAAAACTTACTCGGGTGACCTCCCAGCCCCCCCTAGCCCCCAAAACCCCCTGTAGACCTCCCAGCGCCCCCCAACTCACTCGTGTGACCTCCCAGCCCCCCCAAAACTCACTCAGGTGACCTCCCAGCCCCCCCAAAACTCACTGGGGTGACCTCCCAGCCCCCCCCTAGCCCCCCAAAACCCCCCTGTGTGACCTCCCAGCCCCCCCCCAAACTCACTCAGGTGACCTCCCAGCCCCCCCAGCCCCCCCAAAACCCCCCTGTAGACCTCCCAGCCCTCCCAGCCCCCCCAAAACCCCCCTGTACGACCTCCCAGCCCTCCCAGCCCCCCAAAACCCCCCTGTACGACCTCCCAGCCCTCCCAGCCCCCCCAAAACCCCCCTGTACGACCTCCCAGCGCCCCCCAAACTCACTCGTGTGACCTCCCAGCCCCCCCAAAACTCACTCAGGTGACCTCCCAGCCCCCCAAAACCCCCTGTATGACCTCCCAGCCCCCCCAAAACTTACTCGGGTGACCTCCCAGCCCCCCCTAGCCCCCCAAAACCGCCCTGTACGACCTCCCAGCCCCCCACCAACCCCCCTGTACGACCCCCAGCCCCCCACCTCGTGTGACCTCCCAGCCCCCCCCCAAACCCCCCCCCCATTTTACCTCTGCTGCTTCTCCCTGCGGGCCAGCTCCTTGAGCTTGCAGGCGGCCTCGCAGCGGCGGCGGCGGCGGTCGCCGCGTTCGGCCGCCTCGGCGCGGAGCTGCTGGCGCTGGTTGGCAGGCGGTGATCAGGCGCCGCAGCCGCGCCGTCAGCACCGAGCCCGGCGGCCAGGGGGGCTGCCCGCCTGGGGGGGTTGGCCTGGGGGGGGGGGGGGGACGGGATGGGGGCTAAGGGGTTCGGGGGGGCCTTGGGGGGGGGGGGGGGGGGGGTTTTTGGGGTTCAGGGGGGCCTTGGGGGGTCCTTATGGGGTTGGGGGGGGTCTATGGGTCACCCTGGGGGGGCTAAGGGGTTGGGGGGGGGCTGGGGGGGGTCTATGGGTCACCTGGGGGGCTTAGGGGTTGGGGGGCCCTGGGGGGGGGCTATGGGTCACCCTGGGGGGTCTATGGGGTTGGGGGGAGGCCTCGGGGGGGGCCTATGGGGTTGGGGGGGGTCTATGGGTCACCCTGGGGGGGCCCTATGAGGTTGGGGGGGGTCTGGGGGGGCCCTGGGGGGGGCTTGGGGTCATTGGGGGGGTCGGGGGGGGGCTATGGGTTTGGGGGGACCCCTACGAGGTTGGGGGGGGTAGGGGGGCCCTGGGGGGGGCTATGGGGTCAGTGGGGGGGTCGGGGGGGGGCTATGGGTTTGGGGGGACCCCTACGAGGTTGGGGGGGGTCAGGGGGGGCCCTGGGGGGGGCTATGGGGTCATTGGGGGGGTCGGGGGGGGCTATGGGTTTGGGGGGACCCCTATGAGGTCACGGGGGGTCTGGGGGGGCCCTATGGGTTTGGGGGGGCCCCTATGAGGTCGGGGGGGGGGTCCCCTTTGGGGTGCCCCCCCCCCATTACCTTCGTCCCCGTCCACCACCGAAATCTCCTCGTCCAGCAGCATCAGGGGGTCGGCCTGGGGGGGGGGCGGGGGGGAGGGGACACATCGGGGTCACCCACCCCCCCCCAAAAATTTGGGGGTGCAGAGGCAAAGGGGGGGGTGGGTTTTTTTTTTTTTTTTGGGGGGGGGGGGGGGGGTCTCACCTCCTCATCCACCTCCTTGGCCGCCCCGGGGAGGGGTTTGTATTCGGGGTCCTCGCAGTCCTTATCGAAATCCACGCTGGGGGGAAATGGGGGGGGGGGGGGGGCAATAAGGGGGGGTGTCCCCCAAAATCTGACACCCCCAAAATCCACACACACCCCCCCCCCCAAAAAAAAAAAAAAAAAAAAAAAAAAAATTTGGGCCCCCCCCCAGGTGCCTCAGTCCTGTAGGGGTTGAACTCACCCCAGCCAGCAGCCGGTCGGTATTAGCATGGCAGGGTCATCATCGGCACCCCCAAAAATTTGGGGGGGGGGACACCCCAAAAGAGGGGGGGGGGAATCCCCAAAGTCATCCTGAGAGGAGATGGGGCGCCCCAGGATACCCCGAAATGGGGCTGGGGCACCCCAAAGTCACCCTGAGAGGGGCTGGGGCACCCCAAAATGGGGCTGGGGTAGCTCAAAGCCCCCCCTAAAAGGGCTGGGGCACCCCTAGGATCCCCCCAAAAAAGGACTGGGGAACCCCAAAATGGGGCTGGGGCACCCCAAAACCCCCCTGAGACCGGCTGGAGCACCCCAAAAATGGGGCTGGGGCACCCCAAAGCCTCCCCTAAAAGGGGGGCACCCCAAAGCCCCCCTAGTGGGGTCAGGACACCCCAAAATGGGGCTGGGGCACCCCAAAGCCCCCCGGGGGACCCCAAAATGGGGCTGGAGCACCCCAAAGCCTCCCCTAAAAGGGCTGGGATGCCCCAAACTGAGGCTGGGGCACCTCAAAAGGAGCGGGGCACCCCAAATTTGTGTGGGGGGTTCCTGCCCCCCCCAACTCACCCCTCGCCGACGTCCAGGCGCTGCTCGGCAGCGATCGCCTTCTCGTCGGGGCGGCCGGCCTTCTCCAAGAAGCAGAGGGCGGGGTCGGCGCGCATGGTGTTGTACTTCTCGTAGCCTGCACCGCCCCCCCCACCCCCCCAAAAAAAAAAAAAAAAAGTGGGGGGATCCCCCCCACTGTCAGGACCCCAATTCTGAGAGGTTTCCCCCTCCCCCCAAAAATAGCCCCCGCCAACGTACCGTGTTTGAAGACCCCGATGAGGAGGGATTTGTCGGCCTCAGCGTCCCACCACGCGGTCGGCACCTCCAGTTGCTCCACCAGTGGGAACCAGATGTCGATCTCACTGGGGGGGGGTGGAATTGGGGGGGTGGGGGGTCAGGGGTACCCCAATGTGGGGCTGGGGCACCCCAAAACACCTCGTATTGAGGTTGGAGCACCCCAAAATTGAGGATGGGGCATCCTAAGCTACCCCAAAGAGGTTCTGGAGAACCTCAAACCACCCCAAAGAGGGGCTGGAGCACCTCAAGAGGCCCCAAAGAGGTTCTGGAGAACCTCAAACCACCCCAAAGAGGGTCTGGAGCACCCCAAGAGGCCCCCAAAGAGGTTCTGGAGAACCTCAAACCACCTCAAAGAGGGTCTGGAGCACCCCAAGAGGCCCCAAAGAGGTTCTGGAGAACCTCAAACCACCTCAAAGAGGGGCTGGAGCACCCCAAGAGGCCCCAAAGAGGTTCTGGAGAACCTCAAACCACCTCAAAGAGGGGCTGGAGCACCCCAAGAGGCCCCAAAGAGGGGCTGGAGAACCTCAAACCACCTCAAAGAGGGGCTGGAGCACCCCAAGATGCCCCAAAGAATGGCTGGAGAACCTCAAAGAGGGGCTGGAGGACCTCAAACCACCCCAAAGAGGGGCTGGAGCACCCCAAGACACACCAAAGAGGGGCTGGAGGACCTCAAAAAGGGGCTGGAGCACCTCAAGAGGCCCCAAAGAAGGGCTGGAGCACCCCAAGATGCCCCAAAGAAGGGCTGGAGCACCCCAAGAGGCCCCTGGAGAAGCTCCAAGAAGGTCCCGTGGACTCACCTGGCCATCGCCCCTGCCAACACCTTCTCCGCTTGGTCCCCGATGACCTCCTGCCGTAGGTAGTAGAGCATCCGCACCCTCAGGAGAACCCTGGGTAGAGGTGGGATGGGACAGGGGGGTGGGTCAAGCCAAAAAAAAAGCGGTGGGGGAAGGGGTTTGGGGACTGAGAAGACCTCCTTGGAGGAGGACCTCAACTTTACTTGTTGCATTGGTGCTTGAGGTGCTTCTTGTAGCTCTCATCTTGGAAGAGGGTGTCGGGGTTGTACTTGCGGATCCACTCGGCTTTGTGGACATCAAAGGTGCTTTGGGACTTGACCTTCTTCCCCTTCCGACCCCGAGGAACCGGGATGGAAAGACCTGGAGATCAAAGGGGTGGAAAGAAAGAGAAGAAAAAGTCAAAGAAGGACCTCAAAGAGGTCCCAGGTTGTCCCCAAAGTTCTTTGTAGACCCCCTCACCCGAGTGGTTTTGGAGCTCCTTGGCCTTGCCGTTCTCGGTGGGGCTGATGAGGTCCCAGATGAAGCCTTTGATGTTCTCATCGCCTCGGTAATGGAGAAGACAGTAGACCAAGATGGCCCGGCAGATGGTCTCCACGTCCCGTTCCGAAAGACGGCGCTTGAATCGGCCGTGGGACAGGATCTCCCGCCATCGGCCCCAGCTGGTGGTGGAGGAAGGAGGTCAATGGCCAGGGAGGTCCATGGCTGGAGTTTCCCACCACCTCCCAGCGGCCATCTTCTGGTTGCCACCAGAGAAGAGCTGGGCTTGGTTTTGGTCAAGTCTCTTGTCCAATCATCTGGTGGTGGTTGCCACCACAGCAGAGCTGGAGCTTGTCCACGCTCAGCCAAGCATCTGCTCATGGGTTGCCACCACAGTAGAGCTGGACCCAGCCCACTCTCTCCCAAGAACCTCCCACAGACCCCACCTAAAGCTGGAACTTGTCAGCTCTCTCCAAGAACTTCCTTGTGGTCGCCCCCAGACCACACCTAGAGCTGGACCTTGCCCACTCCCTCCAAGAACCTTCTCGTGGTTGCCACCAGACCACCACACCTAGAGCTGGACCGCCCCTCCTCCAAGAACCTCTCTGGTTGCCACCAGCCCCACCTAAAGCTGGATCTCCTCGTGGTTGCCCCCAGCCCACACGTAGAGTTGGACGCAAGCCCATCCTCACCCGTAGACCAGGAGATGTTTCTCCACACGGAAGCAATCGGTGCGACCGTAGGCGTGGTGCAAGGCGTGGTGGTGCCGGTCGTGACGTCGGGACCGTGGTCTCTCCTCATCCTCGCTCTCCAGGTCCGAGAACTCCACCAGGTCATCGTCCCGAAGCGTGCTGAAGTGTCGCGTCTGCTTCCGCACCCGCGGCGTGTCGATCACCAGGTTGTTCTGGACCATGGAGAAGACCTATCAGGCTCCGCCCCACCCCCACAACCATCCTCCCACAACCTCATGGTTGTCTTCTCCAACCTTGCTGTTCAGGAGATCCAGGTCCAGGTCGGCTTTCTTGGCCCACTTCTGCCAGAAGTTTGGGTCATCCAAGGCAATGTCGGTGCGGTTTTCGGAAGCCACGAAGCTCGCCTAGGGTTGGATGACGTTCATGGACACCTCCGTGGTGGGAGATGTCCCTCCACCCCACCCCACCCCACCGGTGAGAAGAAGCCGGTGGAGATACCTTGGCGAAGGTGGAGCCCTTCCCCTCGCTCTCGATGGTGATGGTGGTGGTGCGGCGCAGGAGGATCTGGTCTATGTCCTCCTCGCAGAACTTGGAGCCTTCGTCGTCCTCTTCCATGATGGCGGCGTAGGCCCCTTTGCGCAGGAGGTCCTCGATCTCCTTTTTGGAGAACTGCTGGATCTGCCAGGAAGGTGGAGAAGAGGGGTGAGGTCCCTCAAGATTAGGGTCCTCACAACGCGGTTCTCTTGGAGGACCTCATCCCCATCGTCTTCCCACTCCATTCCCCTTGGAGAACCCAACCCCCATGGTCTTCCCACCCCATTTCCCTTGGAGAACCCATCTCCATGGTCTTCCCACTCCCTTTCCCTTGGAAGATCCCATCTCGTGGTCTTCCTGCCCTGTTCCCCTTGGAGAACCCCATCTCATGGTCTTCAAGTCCCATTTCCTTGGAAGAACCCACCCCATGGTCTTCAAGCCCAATGGTCTTCAACCCCATTTCCCTTGGAAGATCCCATCCCCATGGTCTTCCCACTCCCTTTCCCTTGGAAGATCCCATCTCGTGGTCTTCCTGCCCTGTTCCCCTTGGAGAACCCATCCCCATGGTCTTCAAGCCCCATTTCCCTTGGAAGAACGCAACCCCATGGTCTTCAAGCCCCATTTTCCTTGGAGAACCCCATCTCATGGTCTTCACGGCCTTTCCCCTTGGAAGATCTCATCCCCAAGATCTTCCCACCCCATTTTCCTTGGAGAACCCATCTCCATGATCTTCCCACCCCCTTCTCCTGGGAAGTCCCCTTACCCCGGCGATGTTGCCCTCTCGCCCACTCATGGACTGCAGCACGGCCTTGTCCAAGCCCAACTTGAGGCTGGCCTTATCGAACATCTCCCTCTCGTAGGAGTTACGCGTGATGAGACGATAGACCTTCACCGCCTTGCTCTGGCCAATCCGGTGGCACCGCGCTTGAGCCTGGAAGAAGAAACCTAGGTGGGTTAGGTCACCATGGAGACAACTTCTCACCACGCTTAGGCTGGTGGGGTGGGAGGACCTTTGGGGGGCGTTACCTGGAGGTCGTTTTGGGGGTTCCAATCAGAATCGAAGATGATGCAGGTGTCAGCGGCGGTGAGGTTGATGCCCAAGCCACCCGCCCGCGTGCAGAGGAGGAAGACGAAACGATCTGAGTCGGGTTTGCTGAAGCGGTCGATGGCGGCTTGGCGGAGGTTGCCCCGGACCCGTCCATCGATTCGTTCGTAGAGGTACCTAAGAAGGCAACCAAGACCCCACCCGCACCTTCAGGACCATCCCTTGAGGCACAGGATGGACTCAAACATCTCCAGATGCAACGAAGACCCCACAAAACTCCGTTCAGGGCCAACCCATGGGGCGTGGGATGGGCCCAAATTTGAACCCAAACATTTCCAGATGCAACCAGGACCTCACCCACACCTTCAGGACCATCTCTTGAGGCACAGGATGGACCCAAACATCTCCAGATGCAACCAAGACCCCACAAAACCTCGTTCAGGGAAGCCACCAAGGTCCCCTCCTTGGCCCACCTCTCACCTCTTCTGGATGAGGTAGTCCTCCAAGATGTCGAGGCATCGCACCATCTGGGAGAAGATGAGCACCTTGTGGCCACCGGCTTTCAGCTTGGGCAGGAGTTTGTCGATGAGCACCAGCTTGCCGGCCGAGCGGACCATGGCCTGGAGGTGGAAGTCGTGGGGGACGTGGTGGTGGCAAGACTCCCGAAATTCAGCCAAGATCTTCTCCTCCGCGCCTGTCGAGTGGGGACGAGGACCCATCAATGGGGTGGCCAGGGTGGAATTTTGAGACCTTCTCAGAAGACCACACCCCCCCCCCACCACCACCAAAAAGAAAACTTGGAGGACATCAAAAGCTCAAGTAGATGAGCTGGAGAACGTTCTCCACCATGACGCTGAGCCCAATGCGCAGCTCAACGGAGGTCCCTCCACATCCAAGAGGGCCACCAAGTCCCTCCCTGGTGGAACGAAGGGCAAGGCCAGAAGAAGCAGGGACAGGGTGACCCCTGAGGTCCTCCATGGTGGTGGGAGGATCCCCCTACCCCACCCTGGCCCACCCCGGTTCCTCACCGTTGTGAGGTAGGGGGGTTGCAGCACTTGCGCAGCTCCATCATGGTGTTCAAGAGGTTGGGCATGTTGGTGTGACCGGCGCCTTTGGAGAGGAAGGAGAAGTTCTTCTCCAAGATGGCCCGATAATATTTCTTCTGAATGTTGGTCAACTCCACCTCAATGATGGTCTCCTGCTTGGGCGCCAGGTTCTTCTCCACGTCCTCCTTCAGCCGACGGAGCATCATGGGCTTCAAGATGGCCTGGAGCTTCTGAACCTGCGGATGGGACCAACAAGAAGTCACCACGGGCCAGGCAGGACCCAGGTGGTCAGGGAAGGGTCTGAGGTCCTCCTGATGTCCTCACCTGCTCCTCTGTCTTGAGGTCCCCAAAGTCCTTGAGGAATTCAGCTTCAGAAGGGAACTGGGAGGGCTCCAGGAAGTGCAGGAGGCTGAAGAGTTCTTCCACCGTGTTTTGGAGAGGGGTGCCCGTCAGGAGGACTTTGTGTTCCTGGTGACCAAGGGGTGGAAAACGTGAGGCCTTGGGGTGGGGCAGACAGGCCCAAGCATCTCCAGATGGAACCGAGACCCCACAAGCACCTTCAGGACCATCTTCTGGGGCATGGAATGAGCTCATACTTGATCCCAAACATCTCCAGATGCAACCAAGACCCCACAAGCACCTTCAGGACCATCCTGGCAGGAATGAGCCAACTTGACCCAAACATCTCCAGATGCAACCAAGAACCCACCTAAACCTTCAGGACCAACCCCTGGGGTGTGGAATGAGCCCAAACTTGATCCCAAACATCTCCAGATGCAACCAAGACCCCACAAGAACCTTCAGGCCCATCCCAGCCTCTCACCAGGTCCATGTGCTTGAGGCTATCGAGCAACTTGCAGTTGCGGTTCTTCAAGCGATGAGCTTCATCGATGATGACGCAACGCCACTCGATCTCCCGCAGCTCGGGACAATCGGAGAGGATCATCTCGAAGGTGGTGATGAGGGCGTCAAATTTGTAGGCTCCAGGGATGAGCCGACCCTGGAGAAGGGATGAAGGTGGCTCCAAGGTCATTTTCCAAGCTTGAGAAGCTTGAGAAGCCCTCTCCTTCAAAAGCCACCAACCTACCCGTGAGTCCTTGCAGTACATCTCGTACTGTTGGATCATCTGGCGGGAGGCCAAGCTGCCGTGGTAGACGATGCTGTTCATCTCCGTCCAAGTGTTGAATTCCCGTTCCCAGTTGGTGATGGTGGAAAGAGGAGCGATGACCAAAAATGGTCCCCGGATGCCGACGTTGTAGACCTCTTGTAAAAAGGCGATGGATTGGATGGTCTTCCCCAAACCCATCTCGTCAGCCAAGATGCAGTTCTGCCTGCATGGTGAAGGAGGCAACCGATTGGTGGTTGGGGGGTGGTGACATCATCCCATTCCCACCTCAACTCCATCCCAGTTCCACCACTCACCTGTTGTACCAGTTGAAGAGCAACCAGTTGACCCCTTCCAGTTGGTACTCGCGAAGCTGGTTGTGGTTTTTGTACTCGTGGGAGAGCTCCAGCTTCTTCCAGGAACCGGCTTGAGGACGGGGCTGGGGGTGGTGGAGCATGAAGAGGACATGGGGGTAACCAAAATTGGGTGGGGTGGGGTGGGGTGGGACCTGGTTGCTCACCAAGCGCTTGAGATCCGGATGTCGGGCTTGGATGCGTTTGAATTCCCCGATTTTTCCTTCGTCTACGTCCTCCTTGAGTTCCCACGTGCTGTCCTCGTAGGGGAGGGAGCACCACTTCACCAGGTAGTAGACCACCGGCTGAGACACGGGGACAAGAAGAGGACATCAGTGATTTGGGGAACCCCATTTTGGGGGGGGGGGGGGGGAGAGGTGGACACGACGGGATGGGGGTCCACCACCCACCGCCAAGCCCTCACCTCCCCGTTGTCCTTATCGATGCTGTGGGACTCATCCAAGATGCGATCCACCTCCACGTAGTCGGGGTTGAAAGGTTCTTCATCCTTTTTGTGGGGGGGGGACACATGGGGGGGGGGTGTGAGTGGTCACCCCACCCCCAAAAGCCCCTCCCCCACCTCCAAACCCTGCCCTCAACCCAGCACCTCATGGAAGAAATGGCGCATCTGGGTCATCTTGGTCTTAAAACGCTTCAGCTTTTGGTGGATCCTCTTGTCCTTCTCCAGTTGGTCGATGGTGGCCCACTCGCAATGGAGGTAGGAACTGGGGGGGGAGGCGGGGACAAAGCTGTCACCAAGCCGCCATGGCATAGGCCAAGGGTTGGGTGACGATGAAGGCCAAGGGTTGGGTGACGATGAAGGCCAAGGGTTGGGTGACGATGAAGGCCAAGGGTTGGGCCACGGTGAGGGCCGGAGAGGGCCATGGGGCCAAGGGTTGGGTGACGATGAAGGCCAAGGGTTGGGGACGATGAGGCCAAGGGTTGGGTGACGATGAAGGCCAAGGGTTGGGCCACGGTGAGGGCCAAGGGTTGGGAGTGAGGCCAAGGGTTGGGCGACGATGAAGGCCAAGGGTTGGGCCACGCGGCAAAGCGCCGCCCCCGCCCCCCCTGCTCCAAGATCCACCCCGTTGGGAGAAGACTCAATGAGGTGGCATCTGGGCTCATCCACACTCCCTCTTCCATTGGGTTCAACCCAACTGGAGCACCCCTCCCCCCGTTGACCTTGGAAGATGCCCCACCACCCATCCCACCTCCTCCGACCACTCACTAATTCTTGTATTTGACGAAAAACTCTTCCGATTCGGTCAACTGCCCCGACGGAAGCTGGAGGAGAAACCAAGAGCGACGTCGGCAAAACGCCGGCAAAAGACCCCGCCCAACCCTTGCCATGGAGATTCCTCACCTCCTTCTTCACCACCCTCATGGAGAGGACTTTGTCCACGATGGCTGCGTCCTCCTCGCTGGGGTTTTCCTGGAGAGAAGATGATGGTGGGAGAAGATGAAGGAGATGGAAGACGATGGCGGACGCCGTTGGGAGGGCACCCAAAGATTGGTCAAAACCAAAATTCCCACCACAAAAAATTGCATGGAAGGCAACGTCTCCCCCTCCGGCTCCGGTTCCGGGGCGGGCGGTTGCGGGATCGGGAGTTGTTCGGGTCGGACGGGTCCCGTCACGTCCAACTCTTCATCCTCCTCATCATCGGTGATCTTGATGTCCAAGTCTTCCGTGTATTTCTTGCGTTTCACTTGCCGATTCGACCGTCGCTTCTGGAAAGAGAAAGGGAAGAGGAAGCCGCCCCGCCCCCACCATGCGCCGAAACGGCGTGGGAACCCCCCCCCCCCTCCCCCGCCGGTGGTGGCGTCTCTGTACCTGGACGCTGGTTTCTTCTTCCTCCCGCGGCGACTGGGCCGGCATCACCTCGGCGTCCGAGTTATCGGAAGAAGCGTTGCGCTTCCGTTTTTTCCCCACCACCGGCGTGATGGTGCTGGGAGAGGGGGGGGGGGGGGAGGGGCGTTAGGAGGGTGGAGATGGGTGGGGTGGGGGGGAGAGGGGAAGGGTGGGGCGTGATGGGGTCAAAGGTGGGAGGATGATGAGGGTCAAGGGTTGGGGGGGCAATGAAGGCCAAGGGGTTGGGGGATGATGGCGAAGGCCAAGGGTTGGGCGATGATGCCCTCATTGGGGGGCGACGGTGAAGGCCAAAGGTTGGGTGACGATGAAGGCGAAGGGTTGGGTGACGATGAAGGCCAAGGGTTGGGCGAGGTGAGGGCCAAGGGTTGGTGACGATGAAGGCCAAGGGTTGGGCCAGGCGAGGGCCAAGGGTTGGGTGATGATGAAGGCCAAGGGTTGGGCCATGATGAGGGCCAAGGGTTGGGCCATGGTGAGGGCCAAGGGTTGGGCCATGGTGAGGGCCAAGGGTTGGGCGACAGTGAAGCCCAACGGTTGGGCGCAAGGCCTAGACCACCCCAACAACGCCCCCTCCCCCCCAACCCCCCCCCGCGGTTAAATTTGGCTGCAACCCCCCCCGCTCTCACCTGGGTTTGCTCCGCCCCTTACTTTTGCCGGCCCCCCCTTGACCTTTGCCCTTTCGGGGTCTTTCTTCTTTGGGTCCCCCGCGATCTCCGGTTCCTTTTCGGCGGCGTTTGCGTTCTCCTTCCTCTTCCGGCCGGACGCTGGGCAGCTCGTCTTCGTTGAGGACGCGGGGGATGTTCTGCTCGCCGCGGGCGCGGGCGCGGGCGATGGCTTCGGCCACGATGCGATTGGCTTTCTCTTGTTTTTTTTGGTGTTCCAATTTCCGGCTTTCTTCCGAAACTCCACGGGGACCGGGGGTGGCCAAAGCGGCCACCTCGCTGCTGCTCAGCACCTTCACCACCGAGAGGCCAGGAGAACCCCCCTGAGATGAGCCGGCCTGAGGGGAAGAGAGGGAGAAGGGGGTGGCACCGAGGTGGGGCGCAAGGGGAGCAAAATTGGGTGCAATGGCACGAAAATTCAGAAGAATGGGACCAAATTTGGGTGGAAGGGGACCAAAAATGGACGGAAGAGGACCAAATTGGGTGCAAGGGGACCAAAAATGGGCGCAACGGGACCAAAATGGGTCAAGGCACCAAATATGGCCGGAAGCGGACCAAAATTGGGTGCAAGGGGACCAAAATTGGGCGCAATGGGACCAAAATTGGGTGGAAGGGGACCAAAAATGGACGGAAGAGGACCAAAATTGGGTGGAAGGGGACCAAAAATGGACGGAAGAGGACCAAAATTGGGTGGAAGGGGACCAAAAATGGACGGAAGAGGACCAAAATTGGGTGGAAGGAGACCAAAAATCCAAAATTGGGTGGAAGGAGACCAAAAATGGACGGAAGAGGACCAAAATTGGGTGAAGGGGACCAAAATGGCGGAAGAGGACCAAAATTGGGTGGAAGGACCAAAAATGGACGGAAGAGGGCCAAATTTGGGTGGAAGGGGACCAAAACTGGGCGCAAGGGGACCAAATTAGGGTGCAACGGAACCAAAAATGGGTGCAAGGGGACCAAAATTTGGTGTAAGGGGATGAAAATTGGGTGCAAGGGGTCCAAAAATGGGCGCAACGGGACCAAAACTGGGACAAGGGGACCAAAATTTGGGTGCAAGGGACCAAAATTCGGCACAATGGGACCAAATTTGGGTGCCACGGGTCCAAAACTGGGTGCAAGGGGACCAAAACTGGACGGAAGAGGACCAAAATTGGAGTGCAAGGGGACAAAAATTGGGTGCAAGGGGACCAAAAATTGGGCGCAACGGGACCAACTTTGGGTGCAAAGGCACGAAAATTTGGAACAATGGGACCAAATTTGGGTGCAACGGGACCAAAACTGGGTGGAAGAGGACCAAAATTGGGTGCAACGAGACCAAATTGGGGTGCAAGGGAACCAAAATTGGCTGCAACTGGACCAAAATTGGGTGCAAGGGGACCAAAATTGGGCGCAACCGGACCAAAATTTGGGTGCAAGGGGACCAAAACTGGGTGCAAGGGGACCAAAACTGGGTGCACCAGGCCCTAAACTGGGCGCACCACCAGAAGAAAACCTTGGGGTGCAAGGAAACCCAAGAGTTGGGTGCAACACCCGCCCCAAAGCTTGGACCCAAGAGTTGACCACCTTGAGAAGATCCCAAGCAGCCTTGACCCCGCGTCCGTCTGTCGTCCCCCCACCCACCCCACCCCACCCCCAACCCCACCGGGTGGTCACCTGAGGCTGCAGCACCACCTTCAAGGGCACCGTCAACCTCTGCCCCGCCCCTCCCACCACCTGCGGCACGGAGGAGACGGCCACCGGCGCCGGTTGACCGCCGGTGGCTTGTTGGAGAAGTTGGATCTTCTGTGGAGCTCCTGGTTGACCACCAGGGGGCGGTTGTTGAACTTGGAGTTGGATGGTGACCACCTTGGCTGGTTGACCTGGTGTCCCTTTGGCTTGGCCAAGAGCGGCCAATTGGTTGCCTTGAAGAACGATCTTGCCGGGTAAACTACCCAATACCACGTGGCGTTGGCCGGGGGGCGCGGTCCCACCCGGCGGCTGTTGGAGGACCAAGGTGATGCGTTTAGATTCGCCCTATAGGAGAAAAGGGGCGGGGTCAGCAAAAAAACGGGGCCATTTGAGGACAACGGGAGGTTGACCTTGACCCACAGGAGCTGGGGGAGCCCGCTATGGGTTGAGGAACCCAAGCCTGAGGATCTCAAGAACTTTTGGGGTCACCACAATGGGGAGGTGGCCTTGACCCTGAGGACTTCAAGGACCCCGTTATTGGGAAGCGACCCTGATCTTGGGGACACCTCCATCCTGAGCCCCCCAACCCGAGCCCCCAAGCCGACCCTTGAAGACCACCACCAACCACCACCCCACCCTGAGCCCCCCAACCCCAAAGACCCCAACCCATGGAGGTGACCTTGACCCTTGAAGACCACCACCAACCACCACCCCACCCTGAGCCCCCCAACCCCAAAGACCCCAACCCATGGAGGTGACCTTGACCCTTGGAGCCCCCCAACCCCAAAGACCCCAACCCATGGAGGTGAACGAGATGACCCCAACCTTGAAGACCACCCCACCCTGAAGACCCCAACCCCATGGACTCCCACCACCCCACCCTGAGCCCCCCAACCCCAAAGACCCCAACCCATGGAGAGGACCTTGACCCTTGAAGACCACCCCCACCCCATCCTGAAGACCCCAACCCATGGAGATGACCTTGACCCTTGAAGACCACCACCGACCCACCCGAGCCCCCCCAACCCCAAAGACCTCAACCCAACAAGATGACCCCAACCTGGAGGACCACCCCCCCCAACCTGAAGACCCCAATGTCTTGGGCCCCAAACCCATGGACCCCCACCAGCCCAACACAACAAGATGACCCCAACCTTGAGACTCCCTCCCCATCCAAAGACCCCAACCCAACAGAGATGACCTCAACTTTGAGGGCCCCTCCCCAATCCCAAAGACCCCAACCCAACGAGATGACCCCAACTTGAGGCCCGCCCCCCATCCTGAAGACCCCAACCCAACGAGATGACCCCAACCTTGAGCCCCCCCCAATCCCAAAGACCCCAACCCAACGAGATGACCCCAACCTTGAGGCCCGCCCCCAATCCCAAAGACCCCAACCCAACGAGATGACCCCAACCTTGAGCCCCCCCAATCCCAAAGACCCCAAGCCAACGAGATGACCCCATCCTTGAGCCCCCCCAATCCCAAAGACCCCAACCCAACAAGACCACCCCAACTTTGAGGGCCCCTCCCCCATCCCAGAAGACCCCAACCCAACGAGACCCACCTTGAGCCCCCCCAATCCCAAAGACCCCAACCCAACGAGATGACCCCACCCTTGAGGCCCGCCCCCCATCCTGAAGACCCCAACTCAACGAGATGACCCCAACCTTGAGGCTCCCCCCCCATCTGAAAGACCCCAACCCCATGGACCCCCCCACCAACGGTTGCCCCCCAACTCACAGCCCCCCCCCCCCCCCCCCCGCCCCGTCACCTGCGCCGGCGCCGATGTGAGGGTGACGGCAGGTTTTAGGGGGGTCCCGGCCCCGCCCGCTTTGACAGGTTGCAACACCAATTGCTTGACGGGTCTTCCCGGTTGAACCAATCGGTGAACGGCAGTGGCGGGGGGGGGTGCGGTCCCGGTGGCCCCCCCGGTTCCGGCGGGGGTCACTTTGCTCGTTAAAACCGTGGCGGCGTTCCCGGTAACGATGGAAACCCCCGGGCGGAGTTGGGGGGGCCGGTTAAAACCTTGGCGAAAGTGACTTTGCCCCCGTTGGGGGTGGCCCCCGTTGAGGGGGGGGGGCCGGCAGGGGATTGGGGGGGCCCCCCCGTGGTCGCCCCCCCCGGGGGGGCTTTGAGGATGACAATTTTGGGGGGTGCGGGGACCCCCGTTGAGGGGAAGGGGCGGGGGGGAGGGCGGTGGAGACCCCCATGAAGGGGTTGCCTTGACTGAGGAGCTCTTGGTCGGGGGGGAGGTGGGGTTGGGGGGGGTCGGGGGGGTTTTGGGGGGGTAGGGGGTCTTCCGGGGGGGGGGCGGGGATTTTGGGGGGGTTCTAAAGCCCCCGCTAAGCTTAAAGCTTCTTCGATGGGGTCGTGGGCGGGGGGGGCGAAGGTTTCGTCCGTCAGGGGGTCAAGGCCGAAGAGGTTGGGGTCGTCAAAGAGGTCCATGATGGGGTCGGCCATTTTGGAAGGGGGGGGGGGTGTGTGTGAGCGGGTTTTTGGGGGTCCCCTCCCCCCCTGGAAAGGGGGGGGGGGGGGGGGGGCTCACGTCAGGCTGAGGGGGGCGGCGGGGGGGGTCCGGACTTCCAGGCTGTGGGGGAAAAGAGAAAAGATAAAAATTAGGGAGGGGGGCCCCCAAAACTCGCCCCCCCCCCCAAAATTGGGCCTAGCGCCCCCCCCATATAAGCCCCCCCCCCCCCAAATTTGGGGGCACCCCCCCCCCGCCATGAGGTGCTCCCCCGCTAGGTGGGGGCATCCTAAAAATGCCCTGACTGTGCCCAAAAGAGATGGGGGGGAACTGGGGGGAACTGGGAGTCCCAGTGAGGGGGGAACTGGGGGCCCATTCAGGGGGAATGGGGGGGACTGGGAGTCCCAGTAAAGGGCAGAATGGGGGGAACTGGGAGCCCCAGTAAGAGGAGAACTGGGGGGAACTGGGAGCCCAGTAACGGAGGAATGGGGGGAACTGGGAGTCCCAGTGAGGGGGGGAATGGGGGGAACTGGGAGCCCAAGTAAGGGGGGAACTGGGGGCCCAGTAAGGGGGAATGGGGGAGACTGGGAGTCCCAGTAAAGGGCAGAATGGGGGGAACTGGGAGTCCCAGTAACAGGGGAATAGGGGGAACTGGGAGCCCAGTAAGGGGGAACGACTCCCATAAGAGGAGAACTGGGGGGAACTGAGAGCCCCAGTAAGGGGGAACTGGGTCCCCTAGTAAGAGGAGAACTGGGGGAAACCGGGAGCCCCAGTAAGGGTGGAATTGGGGGACTGGAAAAGGGGGTGTCACTGGGCCTCCCAGATGGACTGGGGGGGGGGGCACTGGGCCTCCCCGTATGGACTGGGAAAGGGATCACGGGGCCTCCCAGTACAGGCCTGGGGAGGCGGGGGGGGGCACTGGGCCTCCCAGTAGGCTGGGGGGGGGGGCACTGGGCCTCCCAGTATGGACTGGGAAAGGGATCACTGGGCCTCCCAGTATGGACTGGGAGAGGGATCACTGGGCCTCCCAGTATGGACTGGGGAGGGATCACTGGGCCTCCCAGTA
>JAXBDB010000030.1:0-38608 GCA_034008185.1 Gorsachius magnificus | reverse complement strand
TTTTTTAATTTTTATTTTATTTTATTGGTTTTGCATTGTTTCTTTTATGTTAAAATTTTCTCTAATTTCCTTTATTTTCAAGTTTATTTTATTTCTTTTATTTTCATTTTTAATTTTATTTATTTTATTTTTAAATTTTATTGCATTTTCTTTATTTATTTTCAAATTCATTTTATTTTCTTTTATTTTAATTTATTAATTTTCTTTGGTTTTCATTTAATTTTATGTATTTTATTTTATTTCATTTAATGTTCTTTTATTTTCTTTTCTTTATGAATTTTATTTCTTTTTATTTTAAAATTTATTTAATTTTCGTTATTTTCTTTATCTTTCACTTTCTTTTATTTATTTTAATTTTTAATTGTGTTTCCTTTTCTTTTTAAATGTTCTTTAATTTTCTTGATTTTCTTTATTTCTAAATTTCTTTCCATTTTATTTATTTTATTCTTTTTATTTTCTTTGGAAATTTTCTTTTATTTTGCTTTATTTTGTTTTATTTTGATTTAATTTTTTTATTTTTTATTTTATTTTATTTTATTTTTTATTTTATTTATTTTATTTTATTTTATTTTATTATTTTATTTATTTTATTTTATTTTATTTATTTGATTTTATTTCCTTTATTTCACTCCCCCCCTCCCGCGTCTCCGGTGTCTTCCGGCGCCCCCCGCGGATTTAAGGTTTTTCCCGGGGCGGGGGCCGGGGGCGTGGCCAGGAAGGGGGCGGGGCCAGGAAGGGGGCGGGGCGGGGGGCGGGGCCGCGCCCCCAAGGGGCGATGGAGAAACGAATGCGGTGGGAGCGCGAGGGCGCCCGCGGGGGGGGGTGTGGTGTGTGTTGATAATTAATGATCGGTAATTAATGACTGATAATTAATGATCAGCAATTGTGAGTGATGATTAATGATCGAATTAATGATCGGTAATTAATGACTGATAATTAACGATCAGCAATTGATGAGTGATGATTAATGATCGGTAATTAATGATCGATAATTTCGGTAATTAATGATGATAATTAAGATCACCAATTGAGTGATAATTAATGATCGTAATTAATGATCGATAATTAATGTTTGATATTTAATGATGAATGCTTAAGAATTAATAGCAACAATATAATAATAATGAAATAATACTGATATAAAATAAAGAAGGAAATAATAAATAAATATATAAATAGTAATGAAATAATTAAAAAAATAATAAAATATAAAATAATACTAAAACATTAATAACAATAAAGGAACTAATATAAAATAATAATGAAATAATAGTGATGAAATAATAGCAATAAATAAATAATAATGATGAATCTATAATGAAAATATAGTAATGAAATAAGAAAAAATAATACAAATATAAATGAATAATGAAATAAATAATTAATAATGAAAATAATGATAATAATAATAACAATAAACAACGCCATTAAGAGAATTAATTAATAACGTCATTAAGTGATGCATTAATTTAAAGAATAAACCCCTTAAAAATAAATTAATAAAAATAATAGAAATAAATAAATAAAATACCAATAAATAAAAATCATTAAAAGACCAAATTAAAAATATTAAAAATATTAATAACATAATGTGATAGCAAATAAGAAAATAAGAACAATTAATAAAAGAATAACGCAATTAACAAATAAAATAATATGCCAATAAATAATAAATTAATGAAAAATAATAAAAATAAAAGAATGAAATTATTAATAATAAAATAATAAAATAACAGAAAGCGCAACGGTCTGTAATAATAATAATAATAATAAATAATAATAATGCATTTCTAAAAAACTGATCACAAAACTCAGTCGCTCTAATACCAATAATAAAGTCGAATTATTAAAAATATTTTTATTAATTCACTTTTATTTATATTGACAATATTTATTAATGAAATAATTAAACATAATAATAATCATAGGGGAAACGGGATTTCAGTAATAAAGGGGAGGGGTTAATAATGATGGTAATAATAATGATGGAGGAAAGTATTATTATTATTATTATTATTAACAGTAATAACAGTAACAGTAGTGGTAGTAATAATAATAATAATAATAATAATAACAATAACAACAACAACAACAACAACAAAATAATAATAATAATAATAATAATAATAATAATAATAATAATAATAACGGTAATACAGGAAAATAAGGCCGGGGGTTATCGCTAATAACGAGATTGATGATGACGATGATAACAGGAATTAATTATCGTTAATAATAATAATAATAGGAAATAAAGCAGGGTGTGATCATCGCACTAATGATGCTAATGATACGAATAGTCCTTCCAATAATGATTCAAATGCACATTCTAATAATTCTAAAATTCTAATAATTCAAATTCTAATAATTCTAAGACATTTAATAATTCTAATAATTCCATTTATAATAATTCTAATAAAGATAATAATCCGAATAAATATAATAATAATATATAATATGTTTTTATATATGTAATAATAAATGTAATATTTAATTATAATTCTAATAATTAATTCTAATAATTCTAATATTTTTAATTCTTCTTTTCCTAACTACTCTTTTTTTTCTAATCTTTCTAGTAATTCTAATTATAATAATTCTAATAAATTCAATAATTCTAATAAATCTAATACTTCTACTTCTAAGAATTCCAAACATTCTAATAATTCTAATTCTAATAATTCCTAATACTTCTAATTCTAATAAATCTAATCATTCTAATTCTAATAATTCTAATATAATAATTCTAGTAATTCTAGTAATTCTACTAATAATTCTACTAATACATCTAGTAATAATTATACTAATATAATGATAATAACAATAACAGAAACCAATCCCATTATTAATCCCATTAATCCCATTATTAATCCCATTATGAATCCCTTTATTAACCCCATTAATCCCATTATTAAGACCAATTATTAACCCCATTACTCCCATTATTAATCCCATTATTAACCCCATTAATGCCATTATTAATCCCATTATCAAACCCATTATTAATCCCATTAACCCCACTATCAATCCCATTATTAACCCCATTAATCCATTATTAACTCCGTTATTAATCCCATTATCAACCCCATTAATCCCATTATCAAACCCATTATTAATCCCATTAACCCCACTATCAATCCCATTATTAACCCCATTAATCCATTATTAACTCCGTTATTTCTGCTATTAATCCCATTATCAACCCCATTTAATCCCATTATCAAACCCATTATTAATCCCATTAACCCCACTATCAATCCCATTATTAACCCCATTAATCCCATTATTAACCCCTTATTAATCCCATTAATCAACCCCATTAACCACTTATCAAACCCCAGCCGTTTCGGGGGGGCCCAGGGGCGGCCCCTCCCCCCCCCCCCAACCCGCCCCATCCCCCCCCCCCCCAGGCTGGGAATTTCCTGCGCAGCTGCCGCTGCCAAAAATAGTGATTAATGACCCCGAAAGCCCCAAAAGGGCCTTTTTTTGCCCCAGATTCCGTCCCTGTTCTCACTTTCGGGCCCTGGGTCGCAGCTGGGGCTCTCGGCACCTGGGCCCGAGGCAAATTTCCCCCCCCATGAGCCCAAAATTAGCTCTATTAGGGCTAATAATTAAGTTTATTAGGCCTCAAAATAAAATGTATCCCCCAGGCCCCCAAAATAGAGTGAATAATTAAGCCTATTAGGGCTAATAATTGAGTTTATTAGGCCTTATAATTAAATTTTTCCTCCTTCCCTCCTAAATTAGGGCTAATAATTAGGTCATTAGGGCTAATAATGAAGTGTATTAGGGCTAATAATGGGCTAATAATTAGGTCCTAAGGGCTGATAATAGTGTATTAGGGCTAATAATTAAGTTTATCCCCTTCCCTCCTAAATTAGGGCAATAATTGGTCTTAGGGCTAATAATTGTGTATTAGGGCTAATAATTAAATGTATTCCACATCCCTTCTTAATTTGGGTTAATAATTAGGTCATTAGGGCCAGGGATCGAGGCTTGGGGCATTGGGGAAGTGATGGGATTGGTCAAGATTTGGGGCAAAATGTTCAGGATTTGGGACAAATGGTTGAGGTTTGGGGCAAAACCAGTGGAGTTTGGGGCAAAAGAGTTGAGGTTTGGGGCAAAAGAGTTGAGATTTGGGGCAAAAGAGTTGAGATTTGGGGCAAAATGTTGAGGTTTGGGGCAAACCAGTCGAGATTTGGGGCAAAAGGGTTGAGGTTTGGGGCAAAACGTTTGAGATTTGGGGCAAAAGGTCATGGTTTGGGGCAAAAGAGTTGAGATTTGGGGCAAAAGAGTTGAGATTTGGAGCAAAACAATCAAGGTTTAGGGCAAATGTTTGAGCTTTCGGGCAAACGGTCAGGGTTTTAGGCAAAACATTAGGTTTGGGTGGGTAGGGGGGGTTGGGGACCCGGTGATGGGATGTTGGGGCCCGGTGCCGGGGTCTGGGCTCACTGCAAAGGGTCCAGGTTTGGTGCAAGGGCCTGGGCTTGTGTGAGGCCACCACCACAAGTGTCGGGGCCACCACCACCAGCACCAGCATCTTTGGCGCAGTAGTAGGTGGCCGTGTCGTCGTCCCTGAGGCTGCTCATCTGCAGCGTGACCGTGCTCCGGGAGTTGTCCTTGGAGATGGTGAAGCGCCCTTGCACCGCCGGCGCGTACCATGTGCTGCTACCATCGCTGCTCATAGCTGCGACCCTCTCCAGCCCCTTCCCGGGCGCCTGTCGCACCCAGAACATGGCGTAGCTGCTGAAGGTGAAGCCGGAGGCCTGGCAGCGGAGGGTGAGGGACCCCCCGGGTTTCTGTTCGCCCCCTCCGGACTCGACCAGCTGCACGGCCGCCCGCAGCCCTGGGGAGGGAGGAAGGACAGAATTCAGTCGCCCGCTCCACCCCTTCCACGGAGCCCAGAGCCCCTGAACCCAGCTTGGACCAATGTCCTCAGCTGGGAGCCTGGATCTGAACCCGGACCCCTGCCCCCAGCCCAGACCCCTGCCCCTTGGATCCCCTTGCTACCCCTGCTCTGGACCCCCCCCACCCCCGGCCAAAACTCTTCTGTACATTGGGGACCAGAACTGGACCCAGCATTCCAGGAGGGGCCGGGCCAGCGCTGGGCAGAGGGGGGTGATGACTCCTTGATCCCTGCTGGTGATGCCCCTCTTGATGCCCCCCAGCACCCCGGGGGCCTCCTTGGCCGCAGCAGCCCCCTGCCCGCTCCTGTGGAGCTTCCCGGGGGTTGGGGTTCTGCACCCTGCAAGGACCTGGGCACCCTGCAGGGCTCCGGGCTGGGGCCCAGGGTGCGGAGTGGGGGCAGGAATTGTGGGCTGGGGGCAAGTGATTGTGGCTGGGGACAGGGGTCTGGGGTGGGGGCAGGGGTCTGGGGTGGATCCAGGGGTCTGGGCTGGGGGCAGGAGTTTTGGAAGATGTTGGGCTATGGCGGAACAGCCCTCCCAGGTAGGAGCCGGCCCCGCTGACCCCCCTCCCCGGGCGTGGATGAATTTTGGGCAGGGGGCGATGCCGGGAGCGGGCGACTGAATTCTGTCCTTCCTCCCTCCCCAGGGCTGCGGGCGGCCGTGCAGCTGGTCGAGTCCGGAGGGGGCCTCCAGACACCCGGGGGGTCCCTGACCCTCCTCTGCCAGGCCTCCGGCTTCGACTTCAGCGGCTACGGCATGGGATGGATGCGCCAGGCGCCCGGGAAGGCGCTCGAATACGTCGCGGGTATTGATAACGATGGTGAAACAAGATACGCGCCGGCTGTCAAAGGGCGCTTCACCATCTCCAGGGACGACTCCCGGAGCACGGTCACGCTGCAGATGAGCAGCCTCAGGGACGACGACACGGCCACCTACTACTGTGTGAAAAATGCTTATGGTTGTGGTATCGACCCCAGCACCGTCCGTGACATCCCAGCATCTTCCCAGATCCCTTTGCATGGAGCCAGGACATCTCTGCGCTCTTCCCCCAATTCCCAGGATCTTCCAAAAACTCCTGGACCCAGCCCAGACCCTTCCATGGTGCCCAAATCCTCTGTTCCTCAGCCAGCTGCGTGTTGCCACCCTCTCCCCCTGCCCCATGCTCTGTTCCACCTGAACCTCAACCATTTGCCCCATACCGCAACCATTTTGCCCCAAACGTTGACCATTTTTGCCCTCCAACCTCAATATTTTGTTCCAAACCTCAACAGTTTTGCCCCAAACGTTGACCATTTTTGCCTCCAACCTCAATATTTTGTTCCAAACCTCAACAGTTTTGCCCCAAACCTTGACCAATTGCTCCAAATCTTAACTGGTTTTGCCCCAAAACCTTGACCATTTGCTCCAAATCTCACCTGGTTTTGCCTCAAATCTCAACCATTTTGCCCCAAATCTCAACTAGATTTGCTCCAAACCTTGACAGTTTTGCCTCAAATCTCAACCATTTTGCCCCAAATCTCAACTGGTTTTGCCCCAAAACCTCGACCATTTTGCCCCAATTCTCAACCACATTGCCCCAAGTCTTATTGGTTTTGCCCCAAATCCCGATCGTTTGCCCCAAATCTCAACTGTTTTGCCTCAAATCTCAACATTTTTGCCTGAAAACCTTGACTGTTTTACCCCAAACCTCAACATTTTGCCTGGGGAGGGGATCAGCGGGGCCAGCTCCTACCTGGGAGGGCTGTTCCCCCGTAGCCCAGCATCTTCCGAAACCCCTGGATCCATCCCAGACCCCTGCCCCCAGCCCAGACCCCTGCCCCCAGCCTCCACCCCTCGCACCCAGCCCAGGCTCTCGGCACCGAACCCGGACCCTTTGCCCCCAGCCCAGACCCCTGCTCGGTGCCCAAACCCTGGGCTCTGGAGCTGCTGCCTGCACATGCGCGGGCGCCGGCACTGGGCCGCCGGCCTGCGGCTTTGGGCTCAGGGCAGCGATTTTGGGAAGGCGCTGAGCTGCTGGGGCACAGTGCCGGGATATCTGGGCTGGGGGCAGGGGTCTGGGCTGGGGCAGGGTTGGAAGAGGGCGCCCTGGCAGGGGGAGGAGCCGGCCCCGCTGACCCCCTCCCCGGGCACGGATGAATTTTGGGCGGGGGGCGATGCTGGGAGCGGCGACTGAATTCTGTCCTTCCTCCCTCCCCAGGGCTGCGGGCGGCCGTGCAGCTGGTCGAGTCCGGAGGGGGCGAACAGAGACCCGGGGGGTCCCTCACCCTCCGCTGCCAGGCCTCCGGCTTCACCTTCAGCAGCTACGCCATGTACTGGGTGCGACAGGCGCCCGGGAAGGGGCTGGAGAGGGTCGCAGCTATGAGCAGCGATGGTAGCAGCACATGGTACGCGCCGGCGGTGCAAGGGCGCTTCACCATCTCCAGGGACAACTCCCGGAGCACGGTCACGCTGCAGATGAGCAGCCTCAGGGACGACGACACGGCCACCTACTACTGCGCCAAAGATGCTGGTGCTGGTGGTGGTGGCCCCGACACTTGTGGTGGTGGCCTCACACAAGCCCAGGCCTTTGCACCAAACCTGGACCCTTTGCAGTGAGCCCAGACCCCGGCACCGTGCCCCAACATCCCATCACCGGGTCCCCAGATCTCCCCCAAACCCTGCACCCAGCCCAGGGTCTCCACGGCCAACCCAGAGCCTTGCCCCAAACCTCAATCTTGGCCCGAAAGCTCAACCGTTTTTGCCCCAAACCTCGAGCATTTTGCCCCAAATCTCAAACGTTTTGCTCCAAAGCTCAACAATTTTCATGGGGAGGGGGTCATCTGGGCCGGCTCCTAACTGAGAGGGCTGTTCACCCATAGCCCAGCATCTTCCAAAAGTCCTGCCCCCAGCCCAGACCCCTGCCCCCAGCCCAGACCCCTGCCCCCAGGGTCCAGGCTGGGCTCGGGGGCTCTGGGCTCTGTGGAAGGGGTGGAGGGGGCGACTGAATTCTGTCCTTCCTCCCTCCCCAGGGCTGCGGGCGGCCGTGCAGCTGGTCGAGTCCGGAGGGGGCCTCCAGACACCCGGGGGGTCCCTCACCCTCCTCCGGCTTCACCCTCAGCAGCTTCAGCATGAACTGGGTGCGCCAGGCGCCCGGGAAGGGGCTCGAGTGGGTCGCGAGCATTTACAGCAGTGGTAGCAGCACATGGTACGCGCCGGCTGTCAAAGGGCGCTTCACCATCTCCAGGGACAACTCCCGGAGCACGGTCACGCTGCAGATGAGCAGCCTCAGGGACGACGACACGGCCACCTACTACTGCGCCAAAGCTGCTGGTGCTGGTGGTGGTGGCCCCCAGCCCAGCACCGTGCCCCAACATCCCTGCCCTGGGTCCTCACATCCCAGCATCTTCCCGAAACCCCTGCACCCCAACCCCACACCCAGACCCTTGCCCTGACGCTCCACCCCGATGCCCTCTTGACTCTTCCACCGAGCCCTAACCCCCGCTCTGTTCCCAGCATCTTCCCGAGCCCTTGCCCCCAGCCCAGACCCACCCAGCCGCCCCTGGATCCACCCCAGACCCTTCCCCCCGCCACCATCACTTCCCCCAGCCCACGATTCCTTCCCCCACTCCAGACCCTTGCACCCAGCCCGGACCCCTGCCCCAAAGCTCCATCTCTGCAAGAGGCGCCCAGGAAGGGGCTGGATTTCGCCGCGGGTACAAGCAGCGATGGTGGCGACCTTGAGAAAGAAGCTGGGACCTGGGGACCCAGGGCAGGGGCGTTTGGGCACGGTGCAAGGGGGGGGGGGGCTCGGGGTAAAGGATCCTGGCTGGGTGCGGGGGTCCGGGCTGAGGGGAGGGGTCCGGGCTGGGTGCAGGGTGTGGGATCGGGGCAGGTGCCTGGGCTTGGGGCAGAGCTGTGGGCTGGGGGCAGGGGTTTGGGGAAGGTGCGGAGGTTCTGGGCCACGCCACAGGGGTGTTGGGGCGCGGTGCCGGGCAGGTGCCCAACCACCATCGTTATCTTCTTTGGCGCAGTAGTAGGTGGCCGTGTCGTCGTCCCTGAGGCTGCTCATCTGCAGCGTGAGCGTGCTCCGGGAGTTGTCCCTGGAGATGGTGAAGCGCCCTTGCACCGCCGGCGCGATGTATGTGCCACCACCGCTGTGAATTTGTGCGACCCACTCCAGCCCCTTCCCGGGCGCCTGTCGGATCCAGAACATGTTGTAGCCACTGAAGGTGAAGCCAGAGGCCTGGCAGAGGAGGGTGAGGGACCCCCCGGGTGTCTGGAGGCCCCCTCCGGACTCGACCAGCTGCACGGCCGCCCGCAGCCCTGGGGAGGGAGGAAGGACAGAATTCAGTCGCCCGCTCCCGGCATCGCCCCCCACCCAAAATTCATCCGTGCCCGGGGATGGGGTCAGCGGGGCCGGCTCCTCCCTGGGAGGGCTGTTCCCCCGTAGCCCAGCATCTTCCGAAACTCCTGCCCCCAGCCCAGAGCCCTGCACTCTGTTCCAGTCTCCAAGCATCTTCCTCAAAATCTTTGACTGAGGTTGGACCCCGGCCCCGAGCCCGCATCCTTGCAGCGAACCCAGAGCTTTTGCACCAAGCCTGGACCCTGCCTTGAGCCCAGAGCCCTTGCACCAAGCCAGGAGTCCTTGGATGGAGCCAGCACCCAACCCAGCCCCCTGCCAGGGCTCCGGCTTCACCCTCAGCAGCTACAGCATGGGATGGATGCGACAGGCGCCCGGGAAGGGGCTCGAGTACGTCGCAGAAATTAGCAGCAGTGGTAGTTGGGCAGCCTACGCGCCGGCTGTGAAAGGGCGCTTCACCATCTCCAGGGACAACTCCCGGAGCACGCTCACGCTGCAGATGAGCAGCCTCAGGGACGATGACACGGCCACCTACTACTGCGCCGGAGATGGTTCAGGTGCTGGTGGTGGGACCAACCCCAGCACTGTGCCCCAGCATCCCCGCACTGGGTCCCCAGATCCCAGCATCTTCCCCAAATCCCTGTCCTGAGCCTGGGCCCCTGCAACCAAGCCCAAATCCTTTCCCTCAGCCAGGACCCTTTGCTCCCAGGCCGGACCCTGGCAGCCGGGATGGAGCCCTACCCTGACCCCCGCCTTGGGTGCCGTCAGCCTGGGCTGGGGGCAGGGGTCTGGGCTGGGGGCAGGGGCTCTGGGAAGCTGCTGGGCAATAGGGGAAGAGCACAGGGAGGTTCTGGATTGACCCAAAGTGTCCTGGCTCCATGCAAAGGGATCTGGAAAGATGCTGGGATGCAGGGGACGGTGCCGGGGTTGGTGCCACCATCATCAACATCTTTGGCGCAGTAGTAGGTGGCCGTGTCGTCGTCCCTGAGGCTGCTCATCTGCAGCGTGACCGTGCTCCGGGAGTTGTCCCTGGAGATGGTGAAGCGCCCTTTGACTGCTGGCGCGTAGCCTGTGCTGCCACCAGTGCTGATGATGCCCGCGATGTATTCCAGCCCCTTCCCGGGCGCCTGCCGTGCCCAAACCATGCCTTTGCTGCTGAAGTCAAAGCCGGAGGTCTGGCAGAGGAGGGTCAGCAACCCCCCCAGGCGTCTTCAGGGGTCTGGGCTGGGGGCAGGGGTTTCAGAAGACGCTGGGCTACAGGGGAACAGAGCCGGCCCCACTGACCCCCTCCCCATGCAAAACGTTGAGGTTTGGTGCAAACAGTCAAGTTTTGGGGTAAAACGGTTGAGGTTTGTGGAAAATTGGTCAAGATTTGGGGAAAAACGGTTGAGATTTGGAGCAAAAGGTTCAAGATTTGGGGAAAAATGGTCAAGGTTATTAGGAAAAATGGTGGAGGTTTGGGGAAAGTGGTCGGGTTTGTGGGGCAAAAGTGTTGATGTTTGGGGCTACAGGTTTGATTTGGAGCAAAAGGTTCAAGATTTGGAGGCAAAAATGGTCAAGGTTTAGGTCAAATGTTTGAGGCTTGGGGCCAAGAGTTGAGGTTTGGGGTAAGCCTCTGGGTTGGCCGTGGAGACCCTGGGCTGGGGGGGGGGGGATTTGGGGACCCAGTGTGGGGATGTTGGGGCCCGGTGCCAGGGTCTGGGCTCACTGCAAAGGGTCCAGGTTTGGTGCAAGGGCCTGGGCTTGTGTGAGGCCACCACCACAAGTGTCGGGGCCACCACCACCAGCACCAGCATCTTTGGCGCAGTAGTAGGTGGCCGTGTCGTCGTCCCTGAGGCTGCTCATCTGCAGCGTGACCGTGCTCCGGGAGTTGTCCTTGGAGATGGTGAAGCGCCCTTTGACAGCCGGCGCGTACCATGTGCTGCCACCGCTGTTAATAGCCGCGACCCACTCGAGCTCCTTCCCGGGCGCCTGTCGGATCCATCCCATGCTGAAGCTGCCAAAGGTGAAGCTGGAGGCCTGGCAGAGGGAGGGTGAGGGACCCCCCGGGTTTCTGTTCGCCCCCTCCGGACTCGACCAGCTGCGCGGCCGCCCGCAGCCCTGGGGAGGGAGGAAGGACAGAATTCAGTCGCCCGCTCCCGGCATCGCCCCCCCATTCATCCACACTCGGGGACGGGGGTCAGCGGGGCCGGCTCCTCCCTGGGAGGGCTGTTCCCCGTAGCCCAGCATCTTCCGAAATGCCTGCCCCCACCCCAGACCCCCAAAGCCCAGACTCTTTCCCCACGCCAAGACCCACACACACGACTCAGACCCTTTACACCCAACCCAGACCCTTCCACAGAGCCCAGAGCCCCTCCCGTGCCCAGACCGCCCAGGAGCCCAGCTTTGCTCCACCGAGGGGGCTGCCAGCCTGGAGCAAGGAAGAGCGGGGACGGGGACGGGGGGGGTCTCCCCTTCTGCCCCCTCCCCAGGGCTGCGGGCGGCCGTGCAGCTGGTCGAGTCCGGAGGGGGCCTCCAGACACCCGGGGGGTCCCTCACCCTCCGCTGCCAGGCCTCTGGCTTCTCCTTCGGCAGCTCCGACATGTTGTGGGTGCGACAGGCGCCTGGGAAGGGGATCGAGGATATCGCAGAAATTAACAGCTATGGTAGCAGCACATGGTACGCACCGGCTGTCAAAGGGCGCTTCACCATCTCCAGGGACAACTCCCGGAGCACGCTCACGCTGCTGATGAGCAGCCTCAGGGACGACGACACGGCCACCTACTACTGCGCCAGAGAAGATGCTGCTGGTGGCCCTCACCCTGGCACCGTGCCCCAACATCCCTGGCCTGGGTCCCCACATCCCAGAATCTTCTCAAAGTCCCTGTAGAGTTCCAGGACTCTTTGGGCCATTCGAGAACCTCCCTGTGCTCTTCCCCCATTTCTCAGCATCTTACTAGAAACCCTGCTCCCACCCCAGACCCCGCCCCCCCACCCCCGAACCCACACCAAACCCTGATGTCCAGCCTGGGTCCCGTGCCCCAATCCCAATTCCATGAACTCAGCCGGGACCCAAGCCCCGAGCCTGGAGCTGTGGACGGTGCCCAGAACCATTGCTCCCAGCCAAATGGGGCAAATGGTTGAGGTTTGGGGTAAAAAGTTGAGGTTTGGGGCAAATGGTTGAGGTTTGGGGTAAAAAGTTGAGGTTTGGGGCAAATGGTTGAGGTTTGGGGTAAAAAGTTGAGGTTTGGGGCAAAACGTTGAGGTTGGGGGCAAAAATGATAGAGGTTTGGGGCAAATGTTTGAGGTTTCGGGCAAATGCTCAGGGTTTTTTGAGGCAAAACAGTTCAGGTTTGGGGCAAAACGTTTGAGGTTTGGGCAAGGCTCTGGGTTGGCCGTGGAGGCCCTGGGCTGGGTGCAGGGTTTGGGGGAGATTTGGGGACCCGGTGATGGGATGTTGGGGCACGGTGCCAGGGTCTGGGCTCACTGCAAAGCGTCCAGGTTTGGTGCAAGGGCCTGGGCTTGTGTGAGGCCACCACCACAAGTGTCGGGGCCACCACCACCAGCACCAGCAGTTTTCGCGCAGTAGTAGGTGGCCGTGTCGTCGTCCCTGAGGCTGCTCATCTGCAGCGTGACCGTGCTCCGGGAGTCGTCCCTGGAGATGGTGAAGCGCCCTTCCACCGCCGACGCGTAGTATGTGTCACCATCGCTATCAATACCCGCGACGAACTCGAGCCCCTTCCCGGGCGCCTGTCGTGCCCAAACCATGCTGGAGCTGCTGGGGGTGAAGCTGGAACCCGGCAGGGTCTGGGCTGGGTGCAAAGGGTCTGGGTTCAGAGGCAGGTTGAGAGCTCCAGCATGGGGTCTGGGCTGGGAGCAGGGGTCTGGGCTGGGGGCAGGGATTTTGGAAGACACTGGGCTACGGGGGAACAGCCCTCCCAGGTAGGAGCCGGCCCCGCTGACCCCCTCCCCGGGCACGGATGAATTGGGGGGGCGATGCCGGGAGCGGGCGACTGAATTCTGTCCTTCCTCCCTCCCCAGGGCTGCGGGCGGCCGTGCAGCTGGTCGAGTCCGGAGGGGGCGAACAGAAACCCGGGGGGTCCCTCACCCTCCTCTGCCAGGCCTCTGGCTTCGGCTTTTTCGATAGCTTCTGCATCTTCTGAAGCCAAGAGGCACCTGGGAAGGGGCTGGAGTACGTTGCCGGCATTAATACCACTGGTTACACGAGCTACGCGCCGGTGGTCAAAGGGCGCTTCACCATCTCCAGGGACAACTCCCGGAGCACGCTCACGCTGCAGATGAGCAGCCTCAGGGACGACGACACGGCCACCTACTACTGCGCCAAACGTGATTGCGGTGGTGGCACTGACTCCAGCACCGTCCCCCACATCCCAGCATCTTCCCGGATCCCGGAGCCAGGCCACTTTGGGTCAATCCAGAACCTCCCTGTGCTCTTCCCCCATTGCCCAGCAGCTTCCTAAGCCCCTGCCCCCAGCCCAGACCCCTGCCCCCAGCCCAGACCCCTGGATCCAGCCCAGACCCCTGCCCCCAGCCCAGACCCTTGCAAAGCTGGGCTCCACCGGGGTCTGGGCACGGGAAGGGCTCTGGGATCTGTGGAAGGGTCCGGGCTGGGGGCAGGGGTCTGGGCTGGGGGCAGGCGTTTTGGAAGATGCTGGGCTACGGGGGAACAGCCCTCCCAGGTAGGAGCCGGCCTCGCTGACCCCCTCCCCGGGCACGGATGAATTTTGGGCAGGGGGCGATGCCGGGAGCGGGCGACTGAATTCTGTCCTTCCTCCCTCCCCAGGGCTGCGGGCGGCCGTGCAGCTGGTCGAGTCCGGAGGGGGCCTCCAGACACCCGGGGGGTCCCTCACCCTCCTCTGCCAGGCCTCCGGCTTCACCTTCAGCAGCACCCACATGGGATGGATCCGACAGGCGCCCGGGAAAGGTCTTGAGTGGGTCGCAGTTATTAACAGCGGTGGTGGCACAGACTACGCGTCGGCTGTCAAAGGACGCTTCACCATCTCCAGGGACAACTCCCGGAGCACGGTCACGCTGCAGATGAGCAGCCTCAGGGACGACGACACGGCCACCTACTACTGCGCCAGAGAAGATGATGATGATGATGGTGGTGGCTCCGACCCCGGCACCGTCCCCCACATCCCAGCATCTCCCTGAGCTCCGCGCACACAATTCCAGGCCTTGCAGCACGGCCTTGCACCAAGCACTAAAGCCTTTGGTAAGCCCAAATCCATGGCTTTTGGGCCCAAACCCCTGCCCTCTGCCTCCTCTCTAAGGGCTCTGGGTTCTCCTCCAGCAGCTCCGGCACATTCTGAGTGCGACGGGTGCCCAGAGCCTTCCCCAAATCCTTGTACCAAACCAAAACCCTGCCCTGAGCCCAGGAATCCCCCGCCCTGCATCCCAAAATCCCATTTTTCCCTGGCCCAAACACCTGAGCTGCAGCCAGAGCCCCAAGCCCCGAGCCCCCGTCCTGTGCACCCAAATCTGCGCCCTGCTGGCTCCATCCCACTGACCCCTACACCCCGCTCGGAGCCAAAGCCCCCTGCCCTGAGCCCAAACGACTGGAGCCAGCCCAGACCCCTGCTGGGTGCCCCCCTGGTCCTGGGACCAAACCCTTAGAGCCAGCCCAGAGCCCTGCCCTGCCCGATGATCCCTGTCCCACCCCACGTCCTGCCAGGGCTCCGGCTTCCCCTCCAGCAGCAACGGCATGGACTGGGCACGGCAGGCGCCTGGGAAGGGGCTGGAGTGGGTCCGGACACCCCCGGTGGTGGTGGCATTGGTGGAACAGAGCAGGGGGCGGTGGGGGCAGCACCCAGAAGGTTCAGGAGCCGAGGATTTGGGCACCGAGCAGGGGTCTGGGCTGGGGGCAAAGGGTGGAGGCTCGGGGCAGGGGTCTGGGCTGGGGGCAGGGGTTTCAGAAGATGCTGGGCTATGGCGGAACAGCCCTCCCAGGGAGGAGCCGGCCCCGCTGACCCCCTCCCCGGGCGCGGATGAATTTTGGGCAGGGGGCGATGCCGGGAGCGGGCGACTGAATTCTGTCCTTCCTCCCTCCCCAGGGCTGCGGGCGGCCGTGCAGCTGGTCGAGTCCGGAGGGGGCCTCCAGACACCCGGGGGGTCCCTCACCCTCCTCTGCCAGGCCTCCGGCTACACCTTCGGCAGCTACGCCATGTTGTGGGTGCGACAGGCACCCGGGAAGGTGCCCGAGTGGGTCGCAGCTATGAGCAGCGATGGTAGCAGCACATTCTACGCGTCGGCGGTGCAAGGGCGCTTCACCATCTCCAGGGACAACTCCCAGAGCACGGTCACGCTGCAGATGAGCAACCTCAGGGACGACGACACAGCCACCTACTACTGCGCCAGAGCTGATGCTGCTGGTGGCACCGACCCCGGCCCTGGCCCAAACATCCCTGCCCTGGGGCTCCACATTCCAGAATCTTCCCAAAATCCCTGCACAGAGCCAGGACTCTTTTGGCCATTCAAGCACCTCCCTGTGCTCTTCCCCTATTTCTCAGCATTTTCCCAGAACCCCTGCCCCAACTCGGGACCCCTTCACCCAGCCCAGACCCTCACCCCATGCCTCCACCCTCTGCACCCACAGAATCACAGAATCGCAAGGGTTGGAAGGGACCTTGGGAGATCACCCAGTCCAACCCCCTTGCTCAAACAGGTTCTCCTAGAGCGTGTTACACAGGACTTTGTCCAGGCGGGGGTTGAACATCTCCAGAGGAGGAGACTCCACAGCCCCCCTGGGCAGCCTGGGCCAGGGCTCAGGCACCCTCAAAGTCAAGAAGTTCTTCCTCATATTACACTGAAACCTCTTCTGTTTCAGGTTGTGCCCATTGCCCCTTGTCCTGGCGCTGGGCACCAATGAGAAGAGTCTGGCTCCGTCCTCGTGACCCCAACCCTTGAGATATTTGTAGGTGTTGATGAGATCCCCTCTCAGCCTTCTCTTCTCCAGGCTGAACAAGCCCAGCTCCCTCAGCCTTTCCCCCTAGGGGAGATGCTCCAGTCCCTTCATCATCCTTGTTGCCCTCCTCTGGGCTCTCTCCAGGAGTTCCTCATCTTTCTTGAACTGGGGAGCTCAGAACTGGATGCAGAGCCCCAGCTGGGGTCTTCCCAGGGCAGGGCAGAGGGGCAGGAGAACCTCCCTCACCCTGCCTCTGAATGCACCCCAGGATGCCGTTGGCCTTCTTGGCCACCAGGGCTCCCTGCTGGCTCATGGCCAGCTTGTCCATCACATCAGACCCTAATGTCCAGCCTGGTAGGCTGGGTGCAGGGGTCTGGGTTGGGGGCAGGGGTTTTGGAAGATGCTGGGCTGTGGGGGAACAGCCCTCCCAGGGAGGAGCCGGCCCCGCTGACCCCCCTCCCCAGGCGCGGATGAATTTTGGGCAGGGGGCGATGCCGGGAGCGGGCGACTGAATTCTGTCCTTCCTCCCTCCCCAGGGCTGCGGGCGGCCGTGCAGCTGGTCGAGTCCGGAGGGGGCCTCCAGACACCCGGGGGGTCCCTCACCCTCCTCTGCCAGGCCTCCGGCTTCACCTTCGGCAGCTACGAAATGTTTTGGGCACGGCAGGTGCCCGGGAAGGGGCTGGAGTACGTCGCGAGTATTAGCAGTGGTGGCACCACATACTACGCGCCGGCGGTGGAAGGGCGCTTCACCATCTCCAGGGACAACTCCCGGAGCACGGTGACGCTGCAGATGAGCAGCCTCAGGGACGACGACACGGCCACCTACTACTGCGCGAAAGTTGCTGGTACTTATGGTGGTGGCCCCGAGCCTGGCACCGTGCCCCAAGATATCTTCACTTGGTCCCCAGATCCCAGCAACTTCCCCCAAAACCTTGTCATGAGCCTGGGACCCTGCAGCCAAACCCAAATCCTTTCCCCCAGCCCAGACCCCTGCCCCCAGCCCAGCCCGGTGCCCCCAGCCTCGACGTTCTGCACTGAGCCCGCCCCCTCCCACAGTTCCACACCTCCCCGGAATGGTTCTTCTGGGGATGGACCCCCCTTCCCCATCTGCTGCACCCAACCCAGGCCCCTTGCGCTGAGCCCAACCTCCCGGCTCCCATCCCACTCCCTTGCACTGCGCCCGGATCCTCTGGAGCGAGCCTGGAACACTACGCGATGCCGAGAGCTTTTGCCTGGATGCTTCCCTGAGCCCGGCCCCTTGCACCAGCCTGGAGCCCTGCCCCAAGCCGGGACCCCCGCACAAGATTCAGACCCTTTACACCCAGCCCAGGGTTGGGCCCCCAGCATCGTTGTTCTTCATTGCACTCAATTCCAAGTCTTCCCAGCATCCCGGGATCATCGCGACACCCCTTGCCCCAAGCCTGAGCACCTCTGCCCTGCACCCCAACCTCCCAGCGCCCTCCTGAAGCCCGCAGCAGGCACCCACCCTTGCAGGGCACCCAGACCCTTGCCCCCAGCCCAAAGCCCTGCCCTGACCCATCATCCCTGTCCTGAGCCGTGTCCGACATGGGCTCCCCCTTCCCCTCCCGCAGCTCTGGCACGGGATGGGTGCGACGGGAACCTGGGAAGGCACTGGAGTGGGTCCGGACATCCCCGGTGGTGCTGGTGGTGGTGGAACAGAGCAGGGGGGTTGGTGGTGACACCACCCAGCTGGTTGAGGAACAGAGGTTTGGGCACCATGCAGGGGTCCTGGCTTTGTGCAAAGAGTCCTGGCTCCGTGCAAAGGGATCTGGGAAGATGCTGGGAAGTGGGGGACAGTGCTGGCGTCAGTGCCACCAGGAGCGTCACCTCTCGTGCAGTAGTAGGTGGCCGTGTCGTTGTCCCTGAGGCTGCTCATCTGCAGCGTGACCGTGCTCCGGGAGTTGTCCCTGGAGATGGTGAAGCGCCCTTGCACCGCCGGCGCGTAGGCTGTGCCACCACCGCTGTTAATAACTGCGACCCACTCGAGCCCCTTCCCGGGTGCCTGTCGGATCCATCCCATGTAAGTGCTGCTGAAGGTGAAGCCGGAGCCCTGGCACCTGGAGGATGGAGGTGTTGGACACCGTCTCCCATAACATCCTCGTTGGGAAGCTCGGGAATTGCGCGCTGGATGAGTGGACAGTGAGGTGGGTTGGGAACTGGTTGCAGGGCAGAGATCAGAGGGTTCTGATCGGTGGGGCAGGGTCTGGTTGGAGGCCAGGAGCTCGTGGGGTTGCCCAGGGCTCAGTGCTCATCCCGCTCTCGTTCGTCTTCTTCATCCATGACCTGGATGAGGGGACAGAGGGGACCCCCAGCAAGTTTTCTGATGACACAAAACTGGGAGGAGAGAGTCCCCTGCAGCCCGTGAGGAAGACCATGGTGGGGCAGGCTGTGCCCCTGCAGCCCAGGGAGCCCCAGGGGGGAGCAGATCCCCACCTGCAGCCCGGGGAGGACCCCACGTCGGAGCAGGGGGTGCCCAAAGGAGGGAGGGTCCCAGGCTGGAGCCCTTTGTGGAGGCCTGTCTGCCATGGGGGGACCCCACGCCGGAGCAGGGAGGAGTGTGAGGAGTCCTGCCCTGGGGAGGAAGGAGTGGCTGGGACAGCATGGGATGAACAGACCCCAACCCCCATGCCCCATCCCCCTGCACTGCTGGTGGGGAGGAGGGAGAGAATTTGGGAGAGAAGTGGAGCCCAGGAATAAGGGGGTGGTGGTGGTGTTGGGAGTGATGGAGGGGCTTTGGGGGGCTCCTGGCATCCAGCCGGGGTCACCCCATCACACAGGGGTCTGGGCTGGGGGCAGGGCTGCACCAGGGCACCCAGAGAGGAACCCGGGGGTTGGGGTTCTGCACCCAACAAGGACCTGGGCACCCGTTAGGGCTCCGGGCTGGGGCCCAGGGTGTGGAATGGGGGCAGGAATTGTGGGCTGGGGGCAAGGATTGTGTCTGGGGGCAAGGGTTTGGGGTGGGGGCAAGGGTCTGGGGTGGGGGCAGGGGCCTGGGCTGGGTGAAAGCATCCAGGCTGGGGGCAGGGGTCTGGGTGTGGGGTGGGGGTGCAGGGGTTTGGGGAAGAAGCTGGGACGTGGGGACTCAGTGCGGGGATGCTGGGGTTGGTGCCACCAGGAGCATCACCTCTCGTGCAGTAGTAGGTGGCCGTGTCGTCGTCCCTGAGGGTGCTCATCTGCAGCGTCACCGTGCTCCGGGAGTTGTCCCTGGAGATGGTGAAGCGCCCTTCCACCGCCGGCGCGTAGTATGTGGTGCCACCACTGCCAATATACGCGACGAACTCGAGCCCTTTCCCGGGCGCCTGGAGCACCCACATCATGCTGTAGCTGCTGAAGGTGAAGCCGGAGGCCTGGCAGAGGAGGGTGAGGGACCCCCCGGGTGTCTGGAGGCCCCCTCCGGACTCGACCAGCTGCACGGCCGCCCGCAGCCCTGGGGAGGGAGGAAGGACAGAATTCAGTCGCCCGCTCCCGGCATCGCCCCCTGCCCAAAATTCATCAGTACCCAGGGAGGGGGGTCAGCGGGGCCGGCTCCTCCCTGGGAGGGCTGTTCCCCCATAGCCCAGCATCTTCCCCCAGCCTGGACCCCTGGATCCATCCCAGACCCCTGCCCCCAGCCCAAACCCAGACCCTTGCCCCCAGGCTGGGCTGTTCACCCCGATGCCCTCTTGACTCTTCCACCGAGCCCCAACCCCGCTGCTCCCAGCATCTTCCCAGAGCCCTTGCCCCCAGCCTCCACCCCTCGCACCCAGCCCAGGCTCAGGCACCGAACCCGGACCCTTTGCCCCCAGCCCAGACCCCTGCTCGGTGCCCAAACCCTGGGCTCTGGAGCTGCTGCCTGCACATGGGGAAGGGCTTTGGGCTCAGGGCAGCGATTTTGGGAAGGCGCTGAGCTGCTGGGGCACAGTGCTGGGATATCTGGGCTGGGGGCAGGGGTCTGGGCTGGGGGCAGGGGGTCCATGCTTGGGACAAGGGATCTGGGGTGCTGCTGGGAACCAAGCAGGGGCGTTGGGGCGCGGTGCCGGGGCGCGGGCTCGGGGCAGGCAGAGGCAGCGGCTGCAGCCGTCCCAGGGCAGCAGAGAGGGCTGGGGGCTGCCAGGCATCGCTGCCTCCTGCCTCCCGCGGGGACGCCGTTTTCCCCCGGGGGGGGGGGCCAGCCGGAGCCCTGGCAGGGTCTGGGCTGGGAGCAAAGGGTCCTGGCTGAGGGAAATGATTTGGGTTTTGTTGCAGGGGCCCAGGCTCAGGACAGGGATTTGGGGAAGATGCTGGGATCTGGGGACCCAGTGCGGGGATGCTGGGGCATGGTGCCGGGGTCGGTGCCACCACCAGCAGGAGCATCTTTGGCGCAGTAGTAGGTGGCCGTGTCGTCGTCCCTGAGGCTGCTCATCTGCAGCGTGAGCGTGCTCCGGGAGTTGTCCCTGGACATGGTGAAGCGCCCTTTGACCGCCGGCGCGTACAATGTGTAACTACCGTCGCTGGTAATACCCGTGATGAACTTGAGCCCCTTCCCGGGCGCCTGGCGCACCCAAACCATGTGGGTGCTGCTGAAGGTGAAGCCGGAGGCCTGGCAGAGGAGGGTGAGGGACCCCCCGGGTGTCTGGAGGCCCCCTCCGGACTCGACCAGCTGCACGGCCGCCCGCAGCCCTGGGGAAGGGGCTGAAGGGGAGACCCCCCCGGCCCCGCTCTTCCTTGCTTCAGGCTGGCAGCGGCCGTGGGCGAGCAAAGCTGGGCTCCTGGGGGGTCTGGGCACGGGAAAGGCTCCAGGCTCTGCGCAGTAGTCCCAGCTGGGTGCAGGGGTCTTGTAAGACGCTGGGCTATGGGGGAACAGTTGGGGAATGTCTGGGCTCCGTGCAAGGACTCCAGGCTTGGTGCAAGGGCTCTGGGCTCAAGGCGGGTCCAGGCTTGGTGCAAAAGCTCGGGTTCTGTGCAAGGACCCAGGCTCGGGGCCAGGGTCCAACCTCAGCCAAAGATTTTGAGGAAGATGCTGGGAGACTGGAACAGAGTTCAGAGGTCTTGGCTGGGAACAGGGATGTGGGCTGGGGGCGGGGTCTGGGCTGGGGGCAGGGGCTCTGGGAAGCTGCTGGGCAACGGGGGAAGAGCACAGGGAGGGTCTGGATTGACCCAAAGAGTCCTGGCTCCATGTAAAGGGGTCCAGGAAGATGCTGGGATGCAGGGGACGGTGCTGGTGCCGGTACTACCATCATTAGCATCTTTGGCGCAGTAGTAGGTGGCTGTGTCATCATCCCTGAGTCTGCTCATCTGCAGCGTGACCGTGCTCCGGGAGTTGTCCCTGGAGATGGTGAAGCGCCCTTGCACCGACGGCGCGTATCTTGTGGTGCTACCAGCTCTGTTAATACCCGCGACCCACTCGAGCCCCTTCCCTGGCGCCTGTCGCATCCAAGCCATGCCTTTGCTGCTGAAGTCGAAGCCGGAGGCCTGGGGAGGGGAGGGACCCCCCGGGTTTCTGTTCGCCCCCTCCGGACTCGACCAGCTGCACGGCCGCCCGCAGCCCTGGGGAGGGAGGAAGGACAGAATTCAGTCACCCGCTCCCGGCATCGCCCCCCCATTCATCCGCGCCTGGGGAGGGGGTCAGCGGGGCTGGCTCCTCCCTGGGAGGGCTGTTCCCCCATAGCGCAGCATCTTCTGAAACCCCTGCCCCCACCCCAGACCCTTGCCCATAGCCCAGACCCTTCCCCCTTCAAGTCCCAATGTTCAAGTTCAAGCTTGGCAAAAGCCTTGGCCAAGACAGTCTCTGCAAGTGTGAATGTCTGGCCATGTCTCCCCCACGGAAGACCCAAAGACTCCAAGGTCTTGCTGGCCTCGGCACCCTTTGGACACTCTTCAAAAGCCCTGCAGGGGTAGGGGTTGGGGTCCTGGGGATGGAGAAGGGAGGGGGCAGGGATGGGGTCTGGGTCATCCAACATCACCCTGAGCAACTGCAGCCCCCCGGGACAGAGAGGACCCCCCCAACCACACACAGCCCAAATCAGCCCCCCCTCCACCTTCCTCCTCCTCGCAGCCCTCCCAGGTAGGAGCCAGCCCTGCTGACCCCCACCAGAAGCCAGAACCTCCCTGCGCTGTTCCCCAATTCCCAGCATCTCCCAAATCCCCTGCCCCCAGCCCACACCCCTGGATCCATCCCTGACCCCTGGTCCCAGCCCGGACCCCTGCTCGATGCCCAAATCTTCAGGTCCTGCACCAGCTGGGTGCTGCCACCAGTGTCCCCCACTCTGTACCACCAATGCCACCACCACCGGGGATTTCCGGACCCACTCCAGCCCCTTCCCGGGCACCCGTCACTCCCATCCCATTCCCGAGCTGCCGGAGGTGAAGCTGCAGCCCTGGCCGGGTTCCCTGGCTTTCCATGGAAGGTTTTGGTAGCGGGGGGGGGGGGTACAGAGGTGGCTCTGTGAGAAGCTGCCAGAAGCTTTCCCTGTGCGGGCTGCTGGCCAAGGCCAAGCCCATCAGCGATGGGGGCAGCCCCACCGGGATAACGGATCTAAGAAGGAAAAACCAGTCAAGATTTGGGCCTCAATGGTTGAGATTTTGGGGAAAAGTTGTGGCATCTTCCAAAGCCCTGCCCCCAGCCCAGACCCCTGATCCACCCCAGACCCCTGTCCCCAGCCACAATCACTTGCCCCCAGCCCACAATTCCTGCCCCCACTCCGCACCCTGGGCCCCAGCCCGGAGCCCTGCAGGGTGCCCAGGTCCTTGCAGGGTGCAGAACCCCAACCCCCGGGAAGCTCCATAGGAGCGGGCAGGGGGCTGCTGCGGCCAAGGAGGCCCCCGGGGTGCTGGGGGGCATCAAGAGGGGCATCGCCAGCAGGGATCAAGGAGTCATCACCCCCCTCTGCCCAGCGCTGGCCCGGCCCCTCCTGGAATGCTGGGTCCAGTTCTGGTCCCCAATGTACAGAAGAGTTTTGGCCGGGGGTGGGGGGGGTCCAGAGCAGGGGCAGCAAGGGGATCCAAGGGGCAGGGGTCTGGGCTGGGGGGGGGCCGGTTCAGATCCAGGCTCCCAGCTGAGGACTTGGTCCAAGCTGGGTCGGGGCTCTGGGCTCCGTGGAAGGGTGGAGGGGCGACTGAATTCGTCCTTCCCTCCCCAGGGCTGCGGGCGGCCGTGCAGCTGGTCGAGTCCGGAGGGGGCGAACAGAAACCCGGGGGGTCCCTCATCCTCCGCTGCCAGGCCTCCGGCTTCACCTTCAGCAGCACCCGCACGGTTTGGGTGCGACAGGCGCCCGGGAAGGGGCTCGAGTTCGTCGCGGGTATTCAAAGCGATGGTTGGTGGGCAGGCTACGCGCTGTCAGTCGAACATTCCCCAAACCCTGACCCAAATCCCAGAGCCTTTTACCAAACCTGGATGCTTTGCACCAACCCCGTGCCCCTGCACCCACCCCAAAACACGCGCTGCTCCCCCAATTCCCAGCCCTTCCCAAACCCCCTTTGCTCCCAGCCCAGGCCCTGGCCCCGTGCTCACACATCCCGGCTCTCTCTCCCAGCATCCCGGGATCATCGCGACACCCCTTGCCCCAAGCCTGAGCACCTCTGCCCTGCACCCCAACCTCCCAGCGCCCGGACCCACCCTTGCAGGGCACCCAGACCCTTGCCCCCAGCCCAAAGACCTGCCCTGACCCATCATCCCTGTCCTGAGCCGTGTCCGACATGGGCTCCCCCTTCCCCTCCCGCAGCTCCGGCACGGGATGGGTGCGATGGGTGCCAGGGAAGGGGCTCGAGTGGGTCCGGACATCCCCGGTGGTGCTGGCGGTGGTGGAACAGAGCAGGGGGTGGTGGTGGCAGCACCCAGCTGGTTGAGGAACAGAGGATTTGGGCTCCATGCAAAGGCTTTTCAGGAAGATTCTGGGATGAGGGGACCCAGGGCAGGGATGTTGGGGCCGGTGCTGGGGCCGGTGCCACCACCAGCATCAGCTTTCGCGCAGTAGTAGGTGGCCGTGTCGTCGTCCCTGAGGCTGCTCATCTGCAGCGTGACCGTGCTCCGGGAGTTGTCCCTGGAGATGGTGAAGCGCCCTTTGACAGCCGGCGCGTAGGCTGTGCTGCTACTATCGTCGTGCATATCCGTGAAAAAGTCAAACCCTGGCCCAAAGTCTGGGCTGCTACCACTACTGGTAATACCCGCGACCCACTCCAGCCCCTTCCCGGGCGCCTGTCGCACCCAAACCATGTGGGTGCTGCTGAAGGTGAAGCCGGAGGCCTGGCAGAGGAGGGTGAGGGACCCCCCGGGTTTCTGTTCACCCCCTCCGGACTCGACCAGCTGCACGGCCGCCCGCAGCCCTGGGGAGGGAGGAAGGACAGAATTCAGTCACCCGCTCCCAGCATTTCCCCCCGCCCAAAATTCATCCGCGCCCGGGGAGGGGGGTCAGCGGGGCCGGCTCCTACCTGGGAGGGCTGCGAGGAGGAGGAGGAAAGTAGAGGGGGTGCTGATTGAGGCTGTGTTCAGCTGGGGGGGTCCTCTCTGCCCTGGGGGGCTGCAGTTGCTCAGGGTGATGTTGGATCCATCCCCAGGACCACATCCCTGCCCCATGAGCCCAAGTGATGGGAGCCACCCAGACCCCTGCCCTGACCGATCATCCCTGTCCCGAGACGTGTCTGGCCAAGGCTCCGGCTTCACCTTCAACAGCCACGACATGGTTTGGGCAAGGCAGGCGCCCGGGCAGGGGCTCGAGTCCCTGGCACAAGGGCACAGCGGGGGCAGCAGCACTCACTGCTACTGCCCGAAACAAGCAGGTGCTGGCGGTGGCCCCGAGCCCGTCCCCGGGCAGGAAAACCGCAGGCGAGCGGCGTCCCCGCGGGAGGCAGGAGGCAGCGATGCCTGGCAGCCCCCAGCCCTCTCTGCTGCCCCGGCACCGCGCCCCAACGCCCCTGCCCCTGGGTCCCCACATGCCAGCATCTTCCCAAAACCGTTATCCATATCCCAGACCCCTGCCCCCAGGGTCCAGGCAGGGCTCAGATGTTCTGGGCTCTGTGGAAGGGGTGGATGGGGAGTGGCTGGACTCTGGAATTCTGTCCTTCCTCCCTCACCCAGGGCGTGCGGGCGGCCGTGTGCAGCTGGGTCGAGTCCGGAGGGGCCCGCGAACAGAAACACCCGGGGGGGATACTCCTCTCCCTCCTCCTGCCAGGACCTCCGGACCTTCACCTTCTGCAGGCAGCTTCACCCACATGTGTTCTGGGTGCGACAGGCGCCCGGGAAGGTGCCCGAGTTTGTCGCAAGTACCGACAGCTTTGATATTTTACAAACTACGCGCCGGCGGTGCAAGGGCGTTTCACCATCTCCAGGGACAACTCCCGGAGCACGGTCACGCTGCAGATGAGCACCCTCAGGGACGACGACACGGCCACCTACTACTGTGCCAGAGAAGATGATGATGATGGTGGTGGCTCCGACCCCGGCACCGTCCCCCACATCCCAGCATCTCCCTGAGCTCCGCGCACACAATTCCAGGCCTTGCAGCACGGCCTTGCACCAAGCACTAAAGCCTTTGGTGAGCCCAAATCCATGGCTTTTGGGCCCAAACCCCTGCCCTCTGCCTCCTCTCCAAGGGCTCTGGGTTCTCCTCCAGCAGCTCCGGCACCTTCTGAGTGCGACGGGTGCCCAGAACCTTCCCCAAATCCTTACCAAGCCCAAACCCCCCCAAAACCCAATTTTCCCCCAAGTCATTGCACCAAGCATCAGCAACTACAAAATCCCAGCACCTTCCCCAAATCCCAGCATCTTCCCCCAAATCCTTGCCCCATCTTCCCTGCACCCCCAAATCCCAGAATCTTGCACGACAAAATCCCAGCTCCTTCCCCAAATCCCAGCATCTTCCCCCAAATCCTTGCCCCGATCTTCCCTGCACCCCCAAATCCCAGAATCTTGCCCTAAATCTTTGCACCAAGCATCCCTGCATCTCAAAATCCCTGCATCTTCCCCCAGATCCCAGCATCTTCCCCAGAATCGTTACCCCAAGCATCTGTGCACTCCAAAATCCCAGCACCTTCCCTAAATCCTTGCCCCGAGCACCCCTACATCCAAAAACCCCAGCCTCTTCCCCGACTCCATGCCTCGAGCATCATCCCAAATCCCGCACCTTCCCCCCCAGATCTTCCCCCCGCCCCGCACCCAACCTTCCCACCTGCCCCAAGCACCCCCCCCCCCTAAATCCCGCTCCATGCCCAGAGCCCTGCCCACCCCCAGCTCCCTGCCCCAGCCTCGGCTCCCCTGCCGGGCTCCTGCCCCCAGCACCCAGACCCAGGGGTTTGGGTCGATCCTGGGATGCTGGAAGGCTTGGACTTGAGTGCAACGCGGAACAGGGATGCTGGGGACAGGGGTCTGGGCTGGGAGCAAAGGGTCGTGGCTGAGGGAAAGGATTTGGGCTTGGTTGCAGGGGCCCAGGCTCGCAAGAAGGTTTTGGGGAAGATGCTGGGATCTGGGGACCCAGTGAAGGGCTGTTGGGGCACGGTGACAGGGTTGGTGCCATCACCATCAGCACCTTTGGCGCAGTAGTAGGTGGCCGTGTCGTCGTCCCTGAGGGTGCTCATCTGCAGCGTGACCGTGCTCTGGGAGTTGTCCCTGGAGATGGTGAAGCGCCCTTTGAAACCTGGTCCGTAGTTTCTCCAACTACCGTCCTCTTTAATAAGTGCGATGTATTCCAGCCCCTTCCCGGGCGCCTGTCGCACCCAGCTCATGGCGTAGCTGCCGAAGTCGAAGCCGGAGGCCTGGCAGAGGAGGGTGAGGGACCCCCCGGGTTTCTGTTCTCCCCCTCCGGACTCGACCAGCTGCACGGCCGCCCGCAGCCCTGGGGAGGGAGGAAGGACAGAATTCAGTCGCCCGCTCCCGGTATCGCCCCCTGCCCAAAATTCATCCGCGCCCGGGGAGGGGGTCAGCGGGGCCGGCTCCTACCTGGGAGGGCTGCAAGGAGTTTCTGGGGGTCCCCTCTGTCCCCTCGTCCACGTCATGGATGAAGAAGCTGAACAAGAGCGGGCCAAGCACGGTGCCGTGGGTAACCCCATGAGCTCCCAGCCTCCAACCAGACCCTGCCCCGCCGATCAGAACCCTCTGAGCTGTGCCCTGCAGCCAGATCCTGACCCACCTTACTGTCCACTCATCCAGCGCGCAATTCCCGAGCTTCCCTATGGGGATGTTATGGGAGACGGTGTCCAACGCCTTGCTGAAGTCAAGGGAGACACCACCCGCTGCTCTCCCCAGATCCACCCAGCCGGTCATGCCATCGTGGGAGGCCATCAGAATGGTCAGGCATGAGTTCCCCTTGGTGAATCCATGCTGGGTACCCCTGATGATCTTCTTTTCCTCAACTTGCTTGGAGAGGACACCCAGAATGATCTATTCCACCACCTTTCCAGGGATGGAGGTGAGACCAACTGGCCTGTAGTTCCCTGGGTCCTCTTCTTGCCCTGTTGAAGACTGGAGTGACATTGGCTATCCTCCAGTCCTCAGGCACCGCTTCTGATCTCCAGGACCTTTTGTAGATGATGGAGAGTGGGTCAGCAATGACGTCTGTCCTTCCTCGAGTCTGGAGGGGGCCTCCAGACACCCGGGGGGTCCCTCACCCTCCGTTGCCAGGCCTCCGGCTTCACCTTCAGCAGCTACGCCATGTACTGGGTGCGACAGGCGCCCGGGAAGGGGTTCGAGTGGGTCGCGGGTATTAACACCGGTGGTAGCACCACAAGATACACGCCATCGGTGCAGGGGCGCTTCACCATCTCCAGGGACAACTCCCGGAGCACGGTCACGCTGCAGATGAGCAGCCTCAGGGACGACGACACGGCCACCTACTACTGCGCCAAAGATGCTCGTGCTGGTGGTGGCTCTGACCCCAGCACCGCACCCCAACATCCCCGAACTGGGTTCCCACATCCCAGCATCTTCCCAAACCCCTGCACCCCCACCCCACACCCAGACCCCTGGATCCACCCCAGACCCCTGGATCCACCCCAGAACCCTGGATCCACCCCAGACCCCTGCCCCCAGCCCAGACCCCTGCCCCCAGCCTCCACCCCTCGCACCCAGCCCAGGCTCAGGCACCGAACCCAGACCCTTTGCCCCCAGCCCAGACCCCTGCTTGGTGCCCAAACCCTGGGCTCTGGAGCTGCTGCCTGCACATGGGGAAGGGCTCTGGGCTGGGGGCAGGGGTCTGGGCTGGGGGCAGGGGCTCTGGGAAGCTGCTGGGCAATGGGGAAAGAGCACAGGGAGGTTCTGGATTGACCCAAAGTGGCCTGGCTCCGTGCAAAGGGATCCGGGAATGCGCTGGGATGTGGGGGGACGGTGCTGTGGTGGGGTACCACCAGGACGAGCATCTTTGGCGCAGTAGTAGGTGGCCGTGTCGTCGTCCCTGAGGCTGCTCATCTGCAGCGTGAGCGTGCTCCGGGAGTTGTCCCTGGAGATGGTGAAGCGCCCTTTGACCGATGACACGTATTCTGTCCATTCATCAGCATTGTCAATGCCTGCGACGTACTCAAGCCCCTTCCCGGGCGCCTGTCGCACCCATGCCATGTCGTAGCTGCTGAAGGTGAAGCCGGAGCCCTGGCAGGACGTGGGGTGGGACAGGGATCATGGGGGGGGCTTGGGGGCTCCAGTCGTTTGGGTCGGGTGGGGGCTTTGGGCGGGGGCGGGGTTGGGGTCCCGGGGATGGAGCAGGGAGGGGACAGGGATGGGGTCTGGGTCAGCCAACATCACCCTGAGCAACTGCAGCCCCCCGGGACAGAGAGGACCCCCCCAGCCACACACAGCCTCAATCAACCCCCCTCCAGCTTCCTCCTCCTCGCAGCCCTCCCAGGTAGGAGCCGGCCCCGCTGATCCCCTCCCCGGGCACGGATGAATTTTGGGTGGGGGGCGATGCCGGGAGCGGGCGACTGAATTCTGTCCTTCCTCCCTCCCCAGGGCTGCGGGCGGCCGTGCAGCTGGTCGAGTCCGGAGGGGGCCTCCAGACACCCGGGGGGTCCCTTGCCCTCCTCTGCCAGGCCTCCGGCTTCACCCTCAGCAACCACTACATGCAATGGGTGCGACAGGCGCCCGGGAAGGGGCTCGAATACATCGCGTATATTAACAACGGTGGTGGCGAATACTACGTGCCGGCTTTCAAAGGGCGCTTCAGGATCTCCAGAGATGACTCCCGGAGCACGGTCATACTGCAGATCAGCAACCTCAGGGACGACGACACGGCCACCTACTACTGCGCCAGAGGTTATGCTACTGGTGCACCGACCACAGCACCAGACCCAACATCCCCACACTGGGTCCCCTCATCCCAGAATCCTCCTGAAATCCCTTTGCACTAAGCCAGGACTCTTTGCACAAAGCCAGGACCTCCCTGTGCTGTTCCCCAATTCACAGCATCTCCACAAAACCCCTGCCCCCAGCCCAGACCCTTGCACCCAGCCCAGACCCCTGCCCCCACCCCAGCCCCCTGGCCCCCCGCCACCATCACTTCCCCCAGCCCACGATTCCTTCCCCCACTCCGGACCCCTGCACCCCAACCCCACACCCAGACCCTTGCCCTGACGCTCCACCCCGATGCCCTCTTGACTCTTCCACCGAGCCCTAACCCCGCTGCTCTGTTCCCAGCATCTTCCCAGAGCCCTTGCCCCCACCCCCTTCACCCAGCCCAGACCCCTGGCCACCCCGACCCTTCCCCCCAGCCACCATCACTTCCCCCAGCCCACGATTCCTTCCCCCACTCCGGACCCTTGCACCCAGCCCGGACCCCTGCCCCAAAGCTCCATCTCTGCAAGAGGCGCCCAGGAAGGGGCTGGATTTCGCCGCGGGTACAAGCAGCGATGGTGGCGACCTTGAGAAAGAAGCGGGACCTGGGGCCCAGGGCAGGGGCGTTTGGGCACGGTAAGGGGGGGGGGGGCTCGGGGTAAAGGATCCTGGCTGGGTGCGGGGGTCGGGCTGAGGGGAGGGGTCCGGGCTGGGTGCAGGGTGTGGGATCGGGGCAGGCGCCTGGGCTTGGGGCAGAGCTGTGGGCTGGGGGCAGGGGTTTGGGGAAGGTGCGGAGGTTCTGGGCCACGCCACAGGGGTGTTGGGGCGCGGTGCCGGGCACGGTGCCCAACCACCATCGTTATCTTCTTTGGCGCAGTAGTAGGTGGCCCTGTCGTCGTCCCTGAGGCTGCTCATCTGCAGCGTGAGCGTGCTCCGGGAGTTGTCCCTGGAGATGGTGAAGCGCCCTTTGCACGCCGGCGCGTAGGCTGTGCTGCTACTATCGTCGTGCATATCCGTGAAAAAGTCAAACTCTGGCCCAAAGTCTGGGCTGCTACCACTACTGGTAATACCCGCGACCCACTCGAGCCCCTTCCCAGGCGCCTGTCGCACCCACATCATGCTGTAGCTGCTGAGGGTGAAGCCGGAGGCCTGGCAGAGGAGGGTGAGGGACCCCCCGGGTGTCTGGAGGCCCCCTCCGGACTCGACCAGCTGCACGGCTGCCCGCAGCCCTGGGGAGGGAAGAAGGACAGAATTCAGTCGCCCGCTCTCAGCATCGCCCCCAGTATCCATCTGCGCCTAGGGAGGGGGTCAGTGGGGCCGGCTCCTCCCTGGGAGGGCTGTTCCCCTGTAGCCCAGCATCTTCCAAAACCCCTGCCCCCAGCCCAGACCCCTGCCCCCAGCCCAGACCCCTGCCCCAAGACAGGTTCAAGATCGTTGCGGGTATTGATAGTGATGGTGAAACCAATGGAGGGTGCAAGTGGGCCTGAGCATCCCTGCCTCTGCCCACCCCCAGCTCCCTGCCCCAGCCTTGGGTCTGCTTCCCGGCTCCTGCACCCAGCACCCAGACCCCATCCCTGCCCCTTCCTTGCTCCGTCCCCGCGACCCCAACCCTGGCTCCCTGGCCAAATCCCAGTGCCCTGAGCCCAAACGATTGGAGCCAGCCCCAAGCGATGATCTCTGTCCCACACCACATCCTGCAAGATCCCTGTCTTCATGTTCAGCAGCAAAGGCATGGGATGGATCCGACAGGCGCCCAGGAAGGAGCTCGAATACGTCGCGGGTATTGGCAACAGTGGTAGATACACAAGCTACACGCCGGCGGTGCAAGGGCGCTTCACCATCTCCAGGGACAACTCCCGGAGCACGCTCACGCTGCAGATGAGCAGCCTCAGGGACGACGACACGGCCACCTACTACTGCGCCAAAGAAGCTGGTGCTGGCGATGGCAGCGACCCCAGCACTGTCCCCCACTTCCCAGCATCTTCCCAGATCCCTTTGCACGGAGCCAGGACTCTTTGCACAAAGCCAGGACCTCCCTGCGCTGTTCTCCCAATTCCCAGCATCTCCCAAAACCCCTACCCCCAGCCTGGACCCCTGCATGGTGCCCAAATCCTCTGTTCCTCAACCAGCTGGGTGCTGCCACCACCACCCCCTGCTCTGTTCCACCACCGCCAGCACCACCGGGGATGTCCGGACCCACTCGAGCCCCTTCCCTGGCACCCATCGCACCCATCCCGTGCCGGAGCTGCGGGAGGGGAAGGGGGAGCCCATGTCGGACACGGCTCAGGACAGGGATGATGGGTCAGGGCAGGTCTTTGGGCTGGGGGCAAGGGTCTGGGTGCCCTGCAAGGGTGGGTGCCTGCTGCAGGGCTTCAGGAGGGTGCTGGGAGGTTGGGGTGCAGGGCAGAGGTGCTCAGGCTTGGGGCAAGGGGTGTCGCGATGATCCCGGGATGCTGGGAGAGAGAGCCGGGATGTGTGAGCACGGGGCCAGGGCCTGGGCTGGGAGCAAAGGGGGTTTGGTCAGCGGGGCCGGCTCCTACCTGGGAGGGCTGTTCCGCCATAGCCCAGCATCTTCCCAAACCGCTGCCCCCACCCCAGACCCCTCTGCCCGGCTGTTAAATCCCCCCCGGGGTGGGGACTCGACCCCTTCCCTGGGCAGCCCCTTCCAGTGCCCGACAGCCCTTTGGGGAAGGAATTGTTCCCCATGTCCATCCCAAACCGGCCCTGGCACAACTTCTGGTGACCCCAGGGCCGCACCTGGCCCTTGGCGGTGTTGACCCTCACCCAATTGGGCTGGGCCCATGGATCCAACCTGGCCAGGTTGCTCTGCAGAGCCCCCCAGTAGATCCACGCTCCCCCACAGCTTGGTGTCATCTCAGCACCTTCCCAAAATCGCTGCCCTGAGCCCAAAGCCCTTCCCCATGTGCAGGCAGCAGCTCCAGAGCCCAGGGTTTGGGCACCGAGCAGGGGTCTGGGCTGGGGGCAAAGGGCCGGGTTCGGGGTGCGAGGGGTGGGGGGGGGGTGGGCTGGGGGCAGGGATCTGGGGTGGATCCAGGGGTCTGGGGTGGATCCAGGGGTCTGGGCTGGGGGCAGGGGCTCTGGGAAGCTGCTGGGAAATGGCGGAAGAGCCCTTCTATGTAGGAACAGGTCCCGCTTACACCCAACCCGCAGAAACTGTTGAGGCTTCAAATAAGACAAAGTAGGTTGGAAAAGGTGAGGTGGGAAAACGGTCAGTGCGGGGCAAAATGGTCAGGTTTTGGCAAAAGGTTGGGTTGGGGAAAAGAATAAGCTTGGGGAAAAGGGTTGGGTTGGGGAAAAGTGTTGAGGTTTGGGGCAGAGATGTGAGGTTTGGGGCAAGGCTCTGGGTTGGCCGTGGAGGGTTTGGGGGAGATTTGGGGACCCGGTGATGGGATGTTGGGGCACGGTGCCGGGGTCTGGGCTCACTGCAAAGGGTCCAGGTTTGGTGCAAAGGCCTGGGCTTGTGTGAGGCCACCACCACAAGTGTCGGGGCCACCACCACCAGCACCAGCATCTTTGGCGCAGTAGTAGGTGGCCGTGTCGTCGTCCCTGAGGCTGCTCATCTGCAGCGTGACCGTGCTCTGGGAGTTGTCCCTGGAGATGGTGAAGCGCCCTTTGAACGCCGGCGCGTACCATGTGCTGCTACCATCGCTGGTAATACCCGCGACGAACTCGGGCTCCTTCCCAGGCACCTGGAGCACCCAGTCCATGGGGTAGCTGCTGAAGGTGAAGCCAGAGCCAGAGGGTGAGGGACCCCCCGGGTTTCTGTTCGCCCCCTCCGGACTCGACCAGCTGCACGGCCGCCCGCAGCCCTGGGGAGGGAGGAAGGACAGAATTCAGTCGCCCGCTCCCAGCATCACCCCCCCATTCATCCGTGCCCGGGGAGGGGGTCAGCGGGGCCGGCTCCTCCCTGGGAGGGCTGTTCCCCTGTAGCCCAGCTCTTCCAAAACCCTGCCCCCACCCAGACCCCTGCCCCCACCCCAGACCCTTCCACAGAGCCCAGAGCCCTTCCTGTGCCCAGACCCCCCAGGAGCCCAGCTTTGCTCCCCCAAGGCGGCTGCCAGCCTGGAGCAATGAAGAGCAGGGCCGGGGGTGTCTCCCCTTCTGCCCCCTCCCCAGGGCTGCGGGCGGCCGTGCAGCTGGTCGAGTCCGGAGGGGGAGAACAGAAACCCGGGGGGTCCCTCACCCTCCTCTGCCAGGCCTCCGGCTTCACCTTCAGCAGCTACAGCATGGAATGGGTTCGACAGGCGCCCGGGAAGGGGCTGGAATACGTCGCGTGGATTAACAATGGTGATAGCAGCACAGACTACGCGTCGGCCGTGGAAGGGCGTTTCACCATCTCCAGGGATGACTCCCGGAGCACGCTCACGCTGCAGATGAGCAGCCTCAGGGACGACGACACGGCCACCTACTACTGCGCCAGAGATGGTTATGGTGATGGCACCAACCCCAGCACCGTGTCCCAACACCTCTGCCCTGGGTCCCCTCATTCCAGAATCTTCATCAAAAGCCTTTACACGGAGCCAGGACTCTTTGCACAAAGCCAGAACCTCCCTGTGCTGTTCCCCCAGTTCCCAGCACCTCCACAAAACCCCTGCCCCCAGCCCAGACCCCTGAATCCATCCCAGGCCCCTGCCCCCAGCCTCCACCCTTCACACCCAGCCCAGGGTCACAGCACCAAACCCGGACCCTTTGCCCCCAGCCCAGACCCCTGCTCGGTGCCCAAATCCTCGCTCCTGAACCTCTGGGTGCTGCCCCCACCGCCCCCTGCTCTGTTCCACCAATGCCACCACCACCGGGGGTGTCCGGACCCACTCCAGCCCCTTCCCAGGCGCCTGCCGTGCCCAGTCCATGCCGTTGCTGCTGGAGGGGAAGCCGGAGCCCTGGCAGGACGTGGGGTGGGACAGAGATCATCGGGCAGGGCAGGGCTCTGGGCTGGCTCTAAGGGTTTGGTCCCAGGACCAGGGGGGCACCCAGCAGGGGTCTGGGCTGGCTCCAGTCGTTTGGGCTCAGGGCAGGGGGCTTTGGCTCCGAGCGGGGTGTAGGGGTCAGTGGGATGGAGCCAGCAGGGCGCAGGTTTGGATGCACAGGAGTGGGGCTCGCGGCCCCGATTCCACACCCTGCACCCAACCCAGACCCCTCCCCTCAGCCCGGACCCCTGCTCCCAGCCAGGATCCTTTCCCCTGAGCCTTCATCCCGGCACCGTGCCTCAATGCCCCTACTCGATTCCCAGATCCCAGCATCGTTCTGGAGGTCAGCACCATTGCTCCAAATACCCGCGACGCCCTCCAGCCCCTTCCCGGGTGCCTGTTGCACCCAAACCATGCGGGTGCTGCTGAAGGTGAAGCCGGAGCCCTGGCAGACGAGGGTCAGGGACCCCCCGGGTTTCTGTTCACCCCCTCCGGACTCGACCAGCTGCACGGCCGCCCGCAGCCCTGGGGAGGGAGGACAGAATTCAGTCGCCAGCTCCCGGCATCGCCCCCCACCCAAAATTCATCCGTGCCCAGGGAGGGGGTCAGCGGGGCCGGCTCCTACCTGGGAGGGCTGTTCCCCCATAGCCCAACATCTTCCGAAATGCCTGCCCCCATCCCAGACCCCTGCTCCCAGCCCAGATCCCTGGATCTGCCCCAGACCCCTGCCCCCCCCCCCTGACCCTGGGCCCCAACCTGGAGCCCTGCAGGGTGCCCAGGTCCTTGCAGGGTGCAGAACCCCAACCTCCGGGTTCCTCTCTGGGTGCCCTGGTGCAGCCCTGCCCCCAGCCCAGACCCTGCCAGGGCTCCGGCTTCACCCCCAGCAGCTCCGGCCTGGGATGGGTGTGACAGGCGCCCGGGAAGGGGCTGGAGTGGATCTGGACCCCCCCAGTGGTGGTGGTGGAACAGAGCAGGGGGCGGTGGGGGCAGCACCCAGTGGGTTCAGGAGACGAGGATTTGGGTGCCATGCAGGGGTCTGGGCTGGGGGAAGGGTCCGGTTTGGTGCTGTGACCCTGGGCTGGGTGCGAAGGGTGGGGGGGGGCCGGGGGGGGGGGTGGGGCGGGGTGGGGGGGGTTGGGGAACAGTGCAGGGAGGTTCTGGCTTTGTGGAAAGAGTCCTGGCACCATGCAAAGGGATTTCAGGAAGATTCTGGGATGAGAGGCTCAGGGCAGGGATGATGAGGATGATGCCGGGGTCGGTGCCTCAACAATAAGGACCTCTGGCGCAGTAGTAGGTGGCCGTGTCGTCGTCCCTGAGGCTGCTCATCTGCAGCGTGACCGTGCTCCGGGAGTTGTCCCTGGAGATGGTGAAGCGCCCTTGCACCGCGGCGCGTAGCCTGTGCTGCTACCATCGGTGTAAATACCTGCGACCATCTCCAAACCCTTCCCGGGTGCTTTTCACAGGCAGAACTTGCGGGGGGCGCTGGGGGTAAAGCCAGAGGCCCAGGAGGGGAGGGGGCAGGGCAAGGGTGGGGGGGGGGGGCGGGGTCTGGGATGGATCCCAGGGGTTTTGGGAGACGCTGAGAATTGGAGGAACAGCGCAGGGAGGTCCTGGCTCTGTGCAAAATCTTTTCAGGAAGATTCTGGGATGTGGAGGACGGTGCCGGGGTCGGTGCCACCATCATCCATTTCTTTGGCGCAGTAGTAGGTGGCCGTGTCGTCGTCCCTGAGGCTGCTCATCTGCAGCATGACCGCGCTCTGGGCGTCGTCCCTGTAGACGGTGAAGCGCCCTTGCACCGCCGACCCGTAGCTTGGGTAACTACCACCGCCCCTAATACCCGCGACGAACTCGAGCCCCTTCCCGGGTGCCTGCCGTGCCCAAACCATGCTGTAGCCACGGATGGAGAAGCCGGAGGCCTGGCAGAGGAGGGTGAGGGACCCCCCGGGCCCCCCCACGGCCGCCCGCAGCCCTGGGGAGGGAGGAAGGACAGAATTCAGTCGCCCCCTCCACCCCTTCCACAGAGCTCAGAGCCCCGAGACCAGCCTGGACCCTGTGGGCGAGGGTCTGGCCTGGGGGCAGTGCTCTGGGCTGGGGGCAGGGGTCCAGGATTGGTGCAGAGGTGCCCTTCCCCATGTGCAGGCAGCAGCTCCAGAGCCCAGGGCTTGGGCACCGAGCAGGGGTCTGGACTGGGGGCAAAGGGTCCGGGTTCGGTGCCAAGAGCCTGGGCTGGGTGCGAGGGGTGGAGGTTGGGGGCAGGGGTCTGGGCTGGGGGAAAGGATTTGGGTTTGGTTGCAGGGGTCCAGGCTCATAACAGGGTTCTGGGGGAAGTTGCTGGGGTCTGGGGACCCAGGGCATAGGTGTTGGGGCATGGCGCTGGCTTCGGGGCCACCACCATAAGCACCATCACTTTTCGCGCAGTAGTAGGTGGCCGTGTCGTCGTCCCTGAGGCTGCTCATCTGCAGCGTGACCGTGCTCCGGGAGTTGTCCTTGGAGATGGTGAAGCGCCCTTGCACCGCCCACCCATACCATGTGCTGTTGCCGTAGCTGTTAATGCTCGCGACCCACTCGAGCCCCTTCCCGGGCGCCTGTCGCACCCACCACATGGCGTAGCTGCCGAAGTCGAAGTCGGAGGCCTGGCAGAGGAGGGTGAGGGACCCCCCGGGTGTTCGGAGGCCCCCTCCGGACTCGACCAGCTGCACGGCCGCCCGCAGCCCTGGGGAGGGAGGAAGGACAGAATTCAGTCGCCTGCTCCTGGCATCGCCCCCCCCAAAATTCATCTGCGCCTGGGGAGGGGGGTCAGCGGGGCTGGCTCCTCCCTGGCAGGGCTGTTCCCCCATAGCCCAGCATCTTCCAAAACCCCTGCCCCCACCCCAGACCCTTGCCCCCAGGGTCCAGGCTGGGCTCAGAACTCTGAGCTCTGTGGAAGGGGTGGAGGGGGCGACTGAATTCTGTCCTTCCTCCCTCCCCAGGGCTGCGGGCGGCCGTGCAGCTGGTCGAGTCCGGAGGGGGCCAGAACCCGGGGGGTCCCTCACCCTCCTCTGCCAGGCCTCCGGCTTCACCCTCAGCAGGTCCGACATGTACTGGATCCGACAGGCGCCTGGGAAGGGGCTGGAATTCGTCGCGCTTATTAGTGGTGGTGGTGACAACTACCTCCTGCCGTCGGTGCAAGGGCGCTTCACCATCTCCAGGGACGACTCCCGGAGCACGGTCACGCTGCAGATGAGCAGCCTCAGGGACGACGACACGGCCACCTACTACTGCGCGAGAGGTTATGATCGTGGTGGCCCCGACCCCAGCAGCACGCCCCAACAACCCTGCCCTGGGTTCCCACATTCCAGCATCTTCCCAAAACCCCTTTCCCCAGCTTGGACCCTTTGCCCCCAGCCCAGACCCCTGCTCGGTGCCCAAACCCTGGGCTCTGGAGCTGCTGCCTGCACATGGGGAAGGGCTTTGGGCTCAGGGCAGCAATTTTGGGAAGGCGCTGAGCTGCTGGGGCACAGTGCCGGGATATCTGGGCTGGGGGCAGGGGTTTTGGAAGATGCTGGGCTATGGGGGAACAGCCCTCCCAGGGAGGAGCCGGCCCCGCTGACCCCCTCCCCAGGCACGGATGAATTTTGGGCGGGGGCGATGCCGGGAGCGGGCGACTGAATTCTGTCCTTCCTCCCTCCCCAGGGCTGCGGGCGGCCGTGCAGCTGGTCGAGTCCGGAGGGGGGAACAGAAACCCGGGGGGTCCCTCACCCTCCGCTGCCAGGCCTCTGGCTTCGGCTTTTTCGATAGCTTCTGCATCTTCTGAAGCCAAGAGGCACCTGGGAAGGGGCTGGAGTACGTTGCCGGCATTAATACCACTGGTTACACGAGCTACGCGCCGGCTGTCAAAGGGCGCTTCACCATCTCCAGGGACAACTCCCGGAGCACGCTCACGCTGCAGATGAGCAGCCTCAGGGACGACGACACGGCCACCTACTACTGCGCCAAACGTGCTGGTGCTGGTGGTGGCTCCGACCCCGGCACCGTCCCCCACATCCCAGCATCTCCCTGAGCTCCGCGCACACAATTCCAGGCCTTGCAGCACGGCCTTGCACCAAGCACTAAAGCCTTTGGTGAGCCCAAATCCGTGGCTTTTGGGCCCAAACCCCTGCCCTCTGCCTCCTCTCCAAGGGCTCTGGGTTCTCCTCCAGCAGCTCCGGCACATTCTGAGCACAACGGGTGCCCAGAACCTTCCCCAAATCCTTGTACCAAACCAAAACCCATCCCCTGAGCCCACGAATCCCGCACCCTGCATCCCTAAATCCCCGCATCTTC